>VZSV01000192.1:16599-42909 GCA_013398735.1 Nothocercus julius | reverse complement strand
GCTCTACCTAGTTAAGGACATAGAAGTCAAAGGTGTGATTTAGCTTTAGGGAGGCCTTGCAAAAAGGTCTGAAGCTGAAAAAGCAGACTGTGCCGTTGCTGAGCAGGCAGGAATGGCAGCACCTCCATAAGAAGGTAACGTAGAGACTGTGGCGGGTGGAGGGAGGCACCCCAGGGCGCTGCCCAAGGAAGCAGCTGCTAACCAGGCTACTCCACTTATCTTCCAGCAGGACCCACAGGCTGCGGCCCGCGGGACGCCCCCCTCTGCGCTCGCGTCGGGCGCTCCTGCCCGCCTGGCCCTGGCAACCCCCAGGTGAGGACACCAGCTGGGGATGACAATATGACACAGGAGTGGAAATACATGAATAACTGCAGCACCGTTTGGGGAGAGCGAGGGCACAGATTCTGCTGGGGGAGGAAATGTCCAACTGCAGGTGCGAGCACCAGTCGTGCAGCTTGTGCTTTGGCTGAACCCCCCACTGACAGTCTGTGCACCCAGCTCAGAGGAGCAGCGGAACAAGGAGGGGAAAGGAATAGGGAATATCCTTGCAGAAAGACGAGAGTGGAGATTCAACTTGCTTAATAGCTCTAATTGCTTGATAGAGTAATTTTTCAGTGTTAAACCCCTTCATGTGGCCCTCCTCTGTGCTAACACAGGAAGCCAGCTGGCCGCGGAACGGCACTGTCTGTTCCAGCTGCTCCTGGAGCTGCTGCGTTGTCCCAGTGCCACGCAGGCATCGCAGGACAGCGGGCCAGGAGCGCTCCGATGTGCCACAGCACAACGTACACTGTAGCAACCAACGCAACGCAGAAGTGCTGAAAATGCAAGCCTATCGTTCACAGGTTAAAAAAAAGAAGTAAATGTAGGAACCCAGGAGCTGCTTGAAGCTGAAATAAAGCCTGGCTTAGGAAAGGAAGCAAAAATACCTAATCCACTGGCCAACCAGAACCTGTTCTGCTGGCATCAGTTTTTGACAGCAATAGATTAATTTCAGTTCAGTTTAAAAACACTTTGGCCTCTCTAGCAGAGTGACAATATGGGCATTTTTACCCTGTCACACCTCAGGATAAAACATTTTGTCCAGGTCTGTTTTAGTGGCAATCTTGCTATATGCTGAAACAGGGTAGAAGGCACGAGCTCATGGCGAGTTACGGCCTCTGAGCCGCACGGGTGCCTACCTAGAGCAAGGGCTTCTGTGCAGGAGCTACCGACGGCACGGTCTCAGTGTTCAGCTAAATTTTCAAGAAAATACACACTTTAATACACTCACCCATTTTAAAGGATATTTCAACCGTGTAAATTCTTCCACTAAAGGATGTATTTGAAGTTTAACAAGTTCTTAAGAATACAGTACATCTACATACCTTTCTTTGTATGCAGTAATTTTATTGCCCTGTGTCTCCTGCTTCGTCCCCAAAGATCTAGATCAGATGTGATTATGCAGCTGATGACAGTCCAACAGTTTCAGTCATGCAGAAATGTCTGATCTTTAGGTATGCGTGTGAGGGATCTTTAACACGGCAGCATTCATCAGTCTGTAGAAACCTGTCCACAGTTGCTGGGCTCAGTGCAAGTGGTATTACATTCTCCTGGAGCAGGGGCACAGGCTGACTTGGTTGCTCTACTGCCTGTTATCTTTGGATACGTTGTGCGCCAGCCAGTTCACTTTGGTTTTCCAGCTCTCTCGAAGGGCCTCATTAAATTTTAGCCTGAAATGTTTCAGTGCCTCCTCATCTGTTTTTGCTAGAGCTAGGGAATCCTGAAGGAGAGAGGAAGAAGTCAGTGTAGTCTCACTGAAAGTGCAACTAAACAATCATTAAAATATTTCCTTGCTAAAAAATTACTCTATGAAAAGTGACACTAGGTGGAAAACAAATAGTCAAGAATTATTTTAAATAGTTAACTGTAGTCACATGATTTTTTTATTCAGATTAACACATCCTACCCTAGTGGGGAGCATAGAGAAGAAGACAGGGCTAAGCTCTAATAATTTAAGAGACAAGCTGGGAACAGGCAGTGATGCTCAAGAAAAGCTCAGCCTCCTAACCCTCAAGCTGGTTCTATGCTCAGGAATCCACTGAAGTTATTCCTGAGCACCAGTCAGGCAGCTCTAGCATTTCTGACATCCTGCCTGTGGGTGCTGGCCATCTGCTCCCAGTTTGTGCAGTTCAGTACCTTTAAACATGGCCTTCCACTGAGTTATAAGATCAGGTATTAAATTTTAACCCTATCCATGCTCTGCTTCTCTTACCTTTAGATACTGAATGTCTTTAGAGCAGCTGAGTTCTGGCAGGCCGGCAGCTTTCATCAGTGCAAACAAGTGCAGGAAGAGAAGACCATGGCGCCGCAGAATCATATAGGCTTTTTCACAGTAGCTCCTGAATCTGTTCAGAAAGGAAGGTGAAGCAAAGGAACAGACATTGCGGGCTGCACTATTTTATACAGTGGGACTAGGAATCAGTGCGAACCACGCTACCTGTGCTGGTGACATCTAACAGGTAAATAATCATCACTTGTTCTTGGTACCACAAGCATTACTTGACTTGGCACCAGAAGCAAGAACACCATGCACTGAATGTTTCCTTCCTCAGTAATTCTCTCTTTTTCCTGCCTTCTGTACACCAGAATTGTTACTCTTTTCTGCAGGCAGCTATAGGCTATGTGTCCCATGATGGAATTCACTACTGAAAACTCAGAGCTTGAAAAGCTTAGTCAAATGTACCTGCTAACACTTACCTTTCAAATTTCTCATTGTTGTTAGTTTTGCCTTGCTGGATGACATGCACAAAGTCATAGGTTAAGATGAAAGGAACTCGTTCTCTATTAATACCAAATTTGGTCTTGAAGTTCCCCAAAAAGTGACCAAAATCAATATGGAAGAGCTGGAAATAAGCAAGAAATAACAGTTAGCAGAAAAGTACCACTTGTAGTGGTTCAGAGTTGTTTTTTCTTCGTAATTACTGTCTTCAATAAAACACTAACCACAAGATTTTGGGAGGGAGAAAATTGATCTTTTCTATGTCACTCTTTTGGGGAAATGGACAATGTTTAGTTACTAAGATACTGATAATCCTCCCTAGCATAATTTTGAGCATTAGCTACGACAGGAAAGGTGCTTACCTCATCAGTACTTGGTATATCTGAAGAAAATTGTATGTTTTTTTCTAAAGCCTTAGGGTTTTGCTAATAGAAGCAGAAAGACCTAAAATGGGATGTCCCACTCTACCAGTGCAGTTTGCAGTCCCAGACTGGAAATAAGATGTCCTGTTTTGAAGATGTTATAAAACATTATTTGCTCGGGTAAGGCTTTCTTTTTTGCTGGCAAGCAGAGCGAAGCCATCTCATTGCTATTGCAGCGATAGATGGAGAATCATGTCTGGCTGTTGTCATCGTTGTACACAATGACAATTTGGCAGGGCTGCTCAAAACCTCGAGTATGAAGAAAACCAGTGCCAGATACTGCAGGGCATCAGCTCCCCCATGTGGACAAGAACTGAGAGGCCCCTGCTCAGCAGGAGCAGCTCTGCAGGCTCCCTGTCCCCCATTTCGTTTCTATCCCGAGAGCAGGTGGCCCGAGGTAAGTGCTGCTGCTCAGCACACGCCGAGCGTGTTCCCGGGACTCGAAACACAGGCTTTAGGGCGTAAGATGTACGGGAAGGGGGTGCCACGCTGCAACAGTGCAGACAGTGGGCAGAATCTGAGATGATTCTCAAAACATAAGCAGCCGATTTCTAATTTACAAATATGAACTGGCTGACCTAGAGACACCTGAACTTAAAAGAGCCTTACCTTGCACAGCCTGGCACTGGCTTTGGAGGATTCACAGGAGCTGTACCTTAGCTCTCCTCCTTGACCAAGTTATTACTGATTATAACTGAATAGCACATGTCCTGTTAACAAAGGGATTTTTCTTTTCCTGCTTTTGCCCTATTTTTCACACAACATAAGAGACAATACAAACGCTAGCAGCTGATCTTGTGGAAAAGTAAGGGACTCAATACAGGTATCAATGTGAGATTAAAACCATGCTGATCACCTGCAGTCATTAAAAAAAAAAAAAAATTTCTAGGGGGAAGACTGTAAGAATTTCATATTAGGTAATTGCTTGAGGATCTTGACTAGCAACTAAATGCAATTTGTAATTCTGCTAAAAATAAGTTTTTATACTAGTAAATGCAGAGCACGAGTTTGCATCTGCTTAAGTCTGCAGAGAGTTGTAGGTTTGAGAAGTATTAATTGCTCCATGAAAGTTTATAATTTATTTATGATATTAACAGCAGCCTCCAAGAGGTTACACTGGCAGCTGAAGGCAGTGGAATTGTAATCACAAAACTTAATACACCCTCTCACTGACAAAAGCGATTGAGAATATTTGTCTGTCTGTCTCTTGGCTGGAAGGTAAGAGGTACATTCTTAGCAGGAGGTTTGCATGGGGATGGCTCTGCTTGTTGCTGAGCAGCATTCATGCCCATGTCCAATACTTGAAGAGCAGCAGCAGCTCCCCATACCTGGCCAGTTTCACGGATCATGATGTTGTCACTGTGCCGGTCCCCAATGCCCAGTACGTATGTTGCCACGCAGTACCCAGCACAGGAAAGGGTGAACTCCTCTATAGCTTGTTCTAGTGCTTCTCTAAAGAGGATAAGAAAAAGAGATTGAGAGGAAATTTTACTTTGAGTTCCAGCACTTCATTGCTGGAGAGATTGCTGGACAGCTTGGAAACATGCATAACAAGAGGAAAATTGAGCAAGCAGAAGAAATGTCTCCAGCTGGAAGGAAGCTGAGTAAAGGATAAGTCAACCTACCCTGGGTTCTTAGATTTTAGCCAGTTCAGCAGTGCATCTTTGTTGAATGCAGCAGTGGCCACCATGTTGCTCTTGTTCAGCTGGATGTTGGCAATGGTATCTGAGTGCATGACTACTTCTATCAATCCAGTCTTGTCGCCTGTGGAGAGGCAGCCATAAGGGGTCATCCTGCAGAGATGAAAGAAACCCTTGCACTGAAATCTTGCCCAGAATTAGGTTGTCTCTCAAGATTTCCTCTGTCTTCCATATCAAGGGCAAATTGCTAGGGAAAAGCATGGGAGGCCTTTGTGCCTGCTTCACATTTGGTCTCAAAGAAAATACTGCAGTGTTTTCTGTGTGCTCAGCCAACAGAAGGATCCATATCGCTGAAGGGCCAGGTGCTTTCAGCTCCCAGTGCTTCCAAAGTGCCACGGGAAGCTTGCGCTTGGGGCAGTGCACAGAGGACAGAGCACAGCATAACGCAGCTTGCAGGCAGAATGGCCCCACCACGCACTCTAATGCTGCCGTGTGGCAGCTGCAGACTCACCTCAGGTCCAGGCCCTCCTGCTTCCATAGGATGTCCATCAGCTGTATCATCTGCAGCGTCAGCATGTCCTGACGGAGATCTGCGCAGCACGGCAGAGGAAGAGTAAGTGCCTCCTGTTCTCCCCTCCTCTTGTGCCTCCTGTTCTCCCCTCCTGTTCTCCCCTCCTCTTGTTCTCCTACCAAGACAGCAGCTTCTGCCCAGGAAGCTGTTTGCTGGAAGAGCCCTTGCCGTGTTTATCTCTTGCTATGTCTCGCTAATAAAGCAAAGTCTAAACAGAGCCATGATTTTTCCCTAGGGCAGTAACAGTGTAAAGCCCCCAGACTAGACACCTTAACAGAGATGTGATTGTACTAATGGATGGATCTGTTACTTCACTTTGCCAAAGGCTCTGTTCTCACAGCAGTTAATGCAGCACATCAAAAAGCATCTATCAATCAATCAGACACGTGATCCAGCAGCAGCCACACCAATTCTGCATGTGCATCCATTCAAAAATGCTTGGACCCTTCACAGTTTGTTTTACTGGGCAAGGGTCTCCAGCTAGAAATAGCAGGTTACTGTGTCCTCTTACTGAAGAGGGCAGTAGCTAAAGTATGGAGAGTTTACTCACAGTTACTGCCAAAAGAGCAAGAACAACAAAACCACCTCAGACACTATGCACACAATGTCTTAACAGTCCCTATTTAGGTCCCTTCACCACAATAAATAGTGTACCTGTGATGTCTCTGATACAGATGTTATCAAAGACTTACCATCTCCATTTTTAAAAATGATACCCACTCCACCTCCACCTGTCTCTTCATTATTAAACACAATCCATAAAGGCTTCATCTTGGAGTCCATAAAAGTGCATTGCTCCACACTACAAAAAACAAAAATTGTACCATCAGAGTCTCCATCTATTTAAAAAAAAAAAAAAAAAAGGCCTGGGAATCTGCAAATTCAACAGTATCAACAAACGCTACTGGACAGGTAACTACCAGGAGGGAAGAGGCCCTCAGGGTTACCAAAAGCCTGACTCTCCTGCTGAACAGAGCCTGGGGCACAACTGAGGAAGAAATGCAGCTATTTTCCTTACCAAACTTCAGCAAGGATAATGTTGGGGTTCAGTGGGGACTGGAGGTGGGAAAGTGCTTCAAGGTAAGTTTCCTGCTTCATGCACATATGCATCATCTCCTTGGTTTGAGGCTTCGTGGCCTTCTGAGAACTCACTTTGACAAAGTCATTTAGAGCTTTCATCTTGTTGAGTGCTTCTCCCTGCAAAAAGGGGAGGGATGGAAGAGTGTTAAAACAGGAAACACAGAAAGTTTTAACACAAACTTAAAAGACTTTTAATAATCTACTGCGACATGTTAACATTGGTTGCAGCACTTGGTTCTCACAGAAATTTGGTTCTTCGCAACCAAAAAAATCTAGTGTTGGCTTAAAGGAAATCTATAGTGAACTATGCAGATTCTGTTGCACAAAAGAAAAGTTGCAAGGTAGTGAGTGCAGCCCTAAATACCCCAGAAGTAATGCAAGTTATCAAGCAACACAGGAGCAAAATTAAGTGAATGGGCTAGAAAAGTCAGGAAACCCATTGCCTTGGGAGTCCTACTGCCCCTGGCCTGCAGAGCAGCTGGGGAGGACTGGTTATAAAAAGAGCTGTGTTCACTCCTGAAAACAGAAGCAGCAGCATCTTAGATACGGACGTGTCCCTCACCGCCGAGCACGAGTGAAGTGAACCTTATGGCTAAGAGCAATTCTCACCTGTTTCATTAAAACTTTCATGTGGTGGGTGCTGCCTCTGCAATATGCCTCCAGGATCAGGCCAAACCTTAAGGCGACTGCAGGGACGTGCATTTCTGACCTAGAGAAGGGGAGAGGTTAAAGCAAACGTGACTCACTGCTGCGTAGTGCCATTCATGCCAGTGTACGCTGGGGGGAAATTCACTTTGCAGTTTAGATCCCCTCTATAAATTCGAGCAAGAAAACACCCACCCCAGAAGGTGCTGTAGAAAAATCCATTGCTTGAACTGATGGCAAAGCTTTTTGGATGACTAAATTGCTAACTCTGCCTTTGAAAAATTCCTCAAGGAACAAGTTCAGAGCCTGTGATTCTGAACTGGCAGGTGGCCATGAACTTCCAAAGTAACTTTCAATTCCAGGCATGTGTATCTTTGTATATGTGTGTGTATATGTACATAAACGTATATATACATATATGTATGGGTATACACATGCATATATACACATATATATGTATAAATATACATACATGCAGCTGCACTCCCAGGGGAAAAAAAAAAAAAACACACAAAACAAAAAAAGTGAAGTTTTTTTTTGGTCCTTCTGAAATAATCAGTTTTCCAAGGAAAAAGCAGCAGTTCACATCTGCTGAATGAACAATGGGACCACAGCGATGCCGTTTTTATAGTTATTTTCAGTTGAGACCAGCTTTGACATTTCCTGGAGTCTCATAATCACAGCAAGGAAGTACCACAAATGCTTCAGTGAAAGATGCTGGGTAAAAAAGAGCCAAGAGCCTTTCAGTAGTTGAAGCAGCATCCACACACACACACGGTTGTTGTCTCACTTCGCAGGGCAATTGAGAATCCAGTAAATGGTGGCTTCACTTGATTACAAAGAGCCTAAGACATCTGCTCCTTACCTTAGATGCCAGAATAGGAAGTGGCCTATCTTGCGGTTGGCTAATGCCCTGTCCAGTAGGAACTTGGTTAATTCACAGTCTAAGTAGGATTCATACTTAAGCACCTGGACCAGTTGTAGCAGGTATTGGAACAATTCACCATCTCTGGGAATAGAAAGCAAAAAGTCATCTTCATTGCCACAAGGTTACTCGAAAAAAAAAATACAGAAAAGACTGCCCCTTCCACAGTCCCCTTCCACAGCCCCAAATGTAAATAGATAGTAATATATGTAAATAGATAATACAGGTGTAAAAGTTGCCTTCAGCAGCCCTAAATGTCAACAGAAAGGGGGTCCCCATGCCCTTTGTGAACACTTACGTCAGCTTCTTTAATGAGTTGATAGCAAAGGAGCCAACGTAACGGTCAGGGAAGCTGAAATCCAGCAGCTCCAAGGCATTCAGGACAGGCAGCTCTGGCCAGGTCTGAAGCAGGGAAATCATCTGTAAAGGTTTGAGGGGAAAGAACAAGGATTTTTAAAACAATTCTCAAAAATCTATATGCCCCTAATGTTCTAATGAGGAAAGAGCAGACCCCTTAGAAAAGAAAAAAATGCCTCACTTCTCAGTTGCTTTTTATAGATCTTAAAGGGACATTTTGCAGAGGCCAGGTCAAAACACGTCAGACTAAACTTGCTAGAGAGGTTGACAGCAGAGGTGATCTCCCAGGCCATGGCAGTTACATCTGCTGTGTAAACAGTGAGTGGAACAAGCTCTTTGGGGGAAAGTCTCTTTCCTCCTTCCTTAGCATAGTTGGCTGGAGAGAGACCTTTGGAAGGTCCTTTCAAAGTCCTTCAAGTAAGGACACAGCACAGGGACATACATGTGCAAGACTGTCAAACAGAGGGGACTTGCTGCCATCCCTTTCTGGCAGTACTGAGACCTCTTGCATCCTCACCTGGGCAACATCTTCATGCTTGTTCCATTTGGTGATGATAAGGAGCTTTGCCAAAGCTTGTGGGTACTGGTCACGGACATCATACCTCATCTTCCAGACCAAGTCTTTCTCATGCTCATAGAGCTCAGTGTGGCTCCTCCGTTCCAGTATCTCCTTCAGTTGCAGTTTCTGCTCATGGAAATTGCAGGAAAGAGTACACACAGGGCTTAGTCTCAACCCAAGGAGACACTGTAGGACTGGGGCCACAGGGTTGCCTGGCCCAGTTTGATGAAAAGAGCTGGTTGGGGCTAAGATGGGAACAAATGACTTGATCTAAGAAACCAAGCTTGCACATAGCCAGCTGCAGAACTGCGGATGCCAGGGACTCACCTCCTCAGGGTCTTCCAGGGCAGTGCGGGGCTGTTCTCCATTTCTCCCCAACTCCAGCAGCTGGTACACAAATACAGAGTCTGAGAAAGGCTCCTCATTTCCTCTGTATTCTAGCTCATCATCACATCAGGTGTTTATAGTAACTTAAGAGACCAGGCCCTTGCCACCTCTGGAGAAGGTAATCATACCTCTCAGACAGCCCAGCTGTGGATAATGCATGCACAGGAACCCCTCTGCTCCGAGCTGTAGCCTAACTGCCCGTGGGCCTTTCCCCTTTGGTATGGGGGATCAAGGGACGAGACGGGCATGCCTGCACGCCCGTATGGTCAAGGAAAGGAAGTTCCGGTCACTGAACTCCAGGCCCACACAAGCCATTCCAGGTTCTTGGAAGTGATGCGTGTTTGCCAAATGCACAGCACTGCCCAGCCACCTGGCACGTGGGCGCGAGCTGTTAAAGCTTCCAAGCCAGACCGTGCATCACAGGGGGCAGAGTGCATGTCCCCACAGAGCAGAACTTCCCCTCCTGAAACAGGCACATTTCTTCTTCTTTTAATGTCTGGCCGTGCAGTGACAGATGGAGAATGCCCGTATCTGCCAGCACTCTGTGCTGAAAAGGAGGAAGCCGTCTCCTTACACTCCCTTTACCCCATTCCTCCTCCTACCGAGCCCAATAATGCTGCCTGCAGTTTAAAGGCAGTTTGGTTAAACCTATGTGTAACACAAGCCTACAGGAGAGAGTAGATTTACCTTGGTAGTTCACACTTGGAAAATTATTTGCCCAAAGGTGTACGAGATTATAAGAAATAGGCAATTTTTCAGTTAAAAATATTCATTTGTCAGTTTTTTTTTGCACCTAATCCCTTGTCAGTGGTTGCCCAGGGCAGAGTGGCACTGCACGCTCCTGCACCCAGCAAAGATCAATTTCTGTATCTCCCCACAAAGCATCCATGTCCCCTACCTGTTCAAACGATGGGTAATACACAGGATGCGAGGCAATGCTGGGGAAGCAGATGACCAAGGCTGCTGCACTCTCTGTGTTAGGGTTGCACTGTACTGTACCCATGGGGTTCAGAAGTTCTCCTTTCTCATCTGAAAAGCGAAGTACATAAACGCATAGACTCTAATCTTCTGAAGATTTGGCAAAGAAAGCAGGGCACAGAACTGATCCAGCTGTCATGGGCCTCAGCAGGTCACTTCATTTTGCTAGCATCAGAACACAAGAATATGTGACATCTTTAGGAGAACAGCTACGTCTTATAGCATGTGTGCAAGGCCAAACCAAATATCTATCTTGGCAGGGCTCCAGGTACCATTGCAATATTGTGCAGTATTTGTAGTGGGACTGTAAGCCCAGGATGTTACTGTAACGCTATTAGTCTGAGCTGAGCTATTCTGGCCGCTGCTACCACCTAGGCCAGCAGAACAGACCACGGGACAGATCCCGTCTTTGTGGAGGGCATTAAAGACACAGAACAGTGCAGGAGCTCTAGCTCCTGACATACCTGGAAAGGAGGACCACATGTGCAAGCAGCACTCTCCTGTTTTCAGCTGGTCCTTGTAGTCAAAAAGCATGACATTGACCCAGGCAATTGGGCAGTCCTGCAAGGCAAGGAGAGAAGCTGCTCTGGGTGCTGGGATTGCAAAAGTGGATGAAGGGAAGAGAGGAAACAACTGATGCAAAGCAAACCCTATGCAGAATGCTATAGGCAGGTAACTTCAAATCCAAGAGTATGTGCACTGTAGTGCTGAATGGCACTAAAATCTTGCCATAAATATGTCTCTAGTTAGACCCCCCGCCATTTTGCACATCTATAGAATCTGTAGGTTTCCAATATGGTACTGTTACTCTACAGTACTTACACACTTCATATATTTCACATCTTGAGGCAAAGGAGAAGAACGTTAGCTTTGAAAAAGGGAATGTGGTAGTTGACGTAAGTTCAGAAAACTAGACAAAGAATCGTGGCTATATCAGGCACTGGTACAACAATTAACACCATCTTCTGATAGTTTTCAGACTTCATGCTGCCATCTCCCCCCATACCCAAGCCCAGCTCAGTAGCACAAGCCAGGCTCATCTGGGAGGAGGACTCCAATAAACAAAGTGACCGGCGCATGGCCAAGAAAGACAACCTGCCTCCGTGCTCTAACCCAGTTCTCTGCCATTAGAACAAGAGATTCTACAACTGACCTAAGTTTTTGTGCACTGAGGTTCCCCAAACGAAACAGCAGCTTCACATAAGTTACAGCCACATCAACATTTTACCCAGCTGCTCAGAAAACACTGAGCGCAAAAATTCACTTGCCAAAAATATGAGGGAAAATTCTAGCGAGAAGTTCTTGAGCACACATCAGTCTTCCCCAAAAGACACACCAAAGGACTTGGGAGAGCTAGTGGTATCAGTGTTTTCCCTTTATATAACAAAACAACTCATATCCAAATGGCCTCCCATAAACCTTTTAATTGATTTAATTATACTAAGCATTTCCAGCAAGATCCCATTTGTGACATTAGCTTCAGACCCCAGGGAAGAGGCAATCGCAATACCACCACCAGCAGTAGCCCTCGCCATCAAACTAAATGCCATCAAACGACAGCATGGACCCTGCCAAAACACTAGGCAATATTTTGAGAGGATACGGTCCAGCAGAGCAACAATTCAGCATCACAAGGACTGAAATATCTCCTGCATGACTTAAGACACACTGAAAGCCAAGCAGTGACATTAACCCTCTGACTCATCCTGGTCTGTCTACAGGCTCACTTATTTTCATGGAAGTAAATGATTCAGTCCCACCTTCTCGAGCTGGACTGTCTGCATCACAAACATGCGTGCAGTTAACCTCTGAATACTGAGCAATAAGCAAAAAGCTTATTAATCAGTAATAAAAATCAGGGTGCAGCTTGACTGGAACCTCCAGCCACCAACTATCTTAAACAAAACCTGGGCGCCTCACTCAGAGCTACAATGGGAACGCACAGACAAATCCATTCTGCAGATTCCAGGTCCAGCAAACATTGTGCATTAAAAACCCATGAGAACCCACCCACCTTTCCCCATTACTGGAATGCACATGAACAAGATCCTATCAACTCAGCTAACCAAGCTGGCTTTGTTTTGTCAATTAGAACAGCAGAATTTCCTTCTGACTGCTTCAAAACTGAAAATTCTTCCTGTGTGACCACCAAAAATGTGGCCTGTGGATGAATCAGATATTCTGTTCGACAAAAGCCTCCAGCAGGAGTTGGAGCTCTGTTATTCTTAAGTACAAAAACAACAATAAAAGCTTGATCCTGGTCCTCACTCACAATGTTTCCAGTCTGAAATTGCTAACCTGGAAAACAGTCCATACAAACAGGACTCATAGACTTGCATCAAAGTCCCCAAATAGTAATACACTGTAAACCTCACTGGCGCCAAGTCAGCAGCGCTCAGTGAAACTGCTCGCAATACAGAGGAGCTCGCAGAACTGAGGCTAGCAGAACTAAAGTCTTCTGTGACTGCATTTGTCAATCAATTTTATTTGCACGCTAGTAAAAGAAGCAGAACTAATTCCCTCCTTAAAGCAAAGTGAAAGTATTTTTATGGCTGCAGAAACAACCATTTACAGAGAAACAGGGGCCTTTTTCCTCACAAGGAAAACTCTCCAAATGCAAATCAGGCTTACTATGGTTACGCACCAGGAAATCGGCATTCAGCTACAGATTGCATTTAGATTTATTCATAGTTACTGAATTACTATTGATTGAGAAGTTTGGGGATAGAGGAGAAAACGAATCACTACAACTCTGAAACAGAAACATAAAACAAAAGCTTCCAAAATGAATTTAACACTTCCCATCCTCCACTTGCAGCATCTGAGGAGTAACTTTGAATTCAAATTCTATCTCACCTATAGCTTTACTGTAAGCAGTGTTTACATTCCTCATTTTCTTCCCCTAAGTTGTTGATTGCCCCATGAGGGACTTGTATGAAAGACCTTACTAGAAAGAAGCTGCAACATACAAAATGGTTTTAACCTCAGCTACAAAACAAGGAAGTTGCGGAAAAGCAAAACAGAGAAACCAACACAACTGATTTCACTTTAAGTGCATTTACATGCTGGGTATGTTTCCTAACTGTCTTTCTGGAGAAGAAATTTCAGTTAAAACACCCTTTCCTAAAGGCAGAACTCCTTTGATTCCTGTTGCGATGAGGAAGTTACCGGCCATCACACTGTGAGCTCTTTTTTTGTTAAGTCCTCTTTTGAAAGCAGAAGGTATTTGTCTCCAAATGGCATCGTGTGCCCCCTCCAGCCCTGGCAAGCCTGGCTCCGTCCCCCACTGACTTTACTTACAGCTTTCTTGGACTTCTTCTTGGTGGAACGTGCCTTCTTTGCCTTCTCGATGACAGCATAGAGAGCAAAGCAGAGCCGCGCCATTCGGGGAAGATCACAGATGTTAATATCAAAATCCAGCCTCTGCTTCCACACAGGCTCCGAGCACACGTTCACTTCAGAGCTTGACACCATCTTGCATAGCATCTCATTGCCATGAAAAAGACCTGCCTGCACCACCAGCTGAGGGACAGAGAAATAGAGAACATTGTGAATCCACATGGACCTGATCTGTTTGCCAAGGACACTTGACTGGAGGAGGAAAGGGACAGAGAGTCCACTCCAGAAAACAGGATACCCCACTCCTGTCTCTTTCCTCCTATCTAATACATTCTAGGCTTGTTTTCTTCTCTTCTTGAAGGGTGGCCATTCCCCTTCATCTCACTGGCCCGTCCCCCTTGGGTACCCCAGGGCTTTGCTGTATCCTGCTTTCTGCCCTAACTCCACCAGTTACCTCTTCTCAGAGACGAACTTCCTCCCCGACACTCTCATAGCGGCTTCTCTGCCCCTTCGCACTGTCGAGCGATCGTCACCGCAGAGGAGCAGCTCTGCTTGCTACTCTGCCCCCCTAGCAGAGGGCTGTTTCTAAGAGGGCGCAGCTGTGTGGCTGGGCTGCTGGCTGGCAAGTTCCCTTCCCCTTCCTGCTGCCCTGCAGCTAGAAGCTGCCCAAGAGCTGAATGAAACACAAAGAGGGACCACATGACAGGAGGCTGCCGCCCCCTGCTTTCCTCACCACACACAAGCAATAGGCAAAGCAAGCAAGGCAAAATATAAAACCAAACCAAACCGGAGTCAGCACCTACCTTCATTCTCTCATCTGCATTGACCTTGCTGCCTTGCACCAGCTCAATGTAGAAGGATTGCTCTAGGGACCAGAGAGAACCATAGTTTGGCTAGAGAGAAAGAACAACTCCTATCAGAAACAGCTCAGACAAAGAATTCTCAACCCAAAACAGCAGGATTAGCTCTCAGCTCTGAGTTGTTAACTCCTCCATTCCCTGCAGAGGGAATTAGGTGAGGTTATTGGAGCCACACAGGCAATGCGCTCCCGAGAGGCGCTGCCAACATGAGCCAGGAGATAGTCCTTAAACAGCACTGTCATAGTTTCTATGTCAGAGACAGTATGGGACCCAAACAGCCTCTGCGTCTCCCCGCTGTCCCAACCAGCCAATGTCACTCCCGCTGGCACCCGTGCTGAGGGAGGCTGCAAGGAGGAAAGCTGGAGAGCTCCTCCGGAGAGCTACTCTGCGGGTAAGACATCAGCCTTCCAACTCCTGGGCCTGCTACCGCTGGACTCTCATCGCGGGCTTTTGGCCCCAGCAGAAAAGAGCAACGGATTGCAGCAGCAAACAGGAAGGCTGGGAATCTCCAGCTCTTGGGGCCTTGCTAGGAACCTGTCCTGAGAAAGTCAGGGAGAACCAGCTTCTACAGCAGGTGTTCCCCGACTGCACAGGCATCTCCATCAATGGGTGTATTGAGGGTGACCAGGCTGGGTCACGATGTCCTTTTACCTTCTTCTTGGGGAGTGGCGGAGGCTTGGCAGCCATCTTTGGGGGGTTGGCAATGCAGTTGGTTTGCTCGTCCCTCATCGCAATGATAGTGGAGGAGTGCACCATGGTGAGGTGGGGCGTCAGGCCTCGGTGCAGGCAGCTGCGGATATACTGCAAAGACAGGACATGTCACGGGTGATACGGCACTGGGCTGGCAAAGGCAGTGAAGCAGAGCGAAACAGGTGAACAGCATATGGAAAGGACCCAGCAGCCATCACAATTCAGTTTTAAATTATATCCTCTGGCTTTATAAACCGCATTCCACTGGCCACATGTGGATAGCACTATGAATGTGATGGACATCACATGCAGCATTTCATCAGTTGACTCACCCACTCAGACAGTTGCATTAAGGAAAACTGCTGAGGACTTGGCATTCCTGCCAGCAGGGAACAAAGGATATAGGATTACTTGCCCAACTTTTAGGAAAAGCAGTCGCGCCCACCATCTAAGCAAAGAGTCACCTCCATAATCATAATGTATAGATAGATGGGATGGGCTTAGATCAGTTGCCCTCCAAAAGCATAAGGATCCATCAGGTTCTCAAGAGCACCTCCTGCCCTAGGCAGCAGCCAGGTTCCTGCCAGCATTGGGCTGCATTCCTGCAAAGAGGCTTCTTGACGCAGGACAACAGGTCTCATCCTGGCCTCCCAGCAAGAGGGGGACACATTAGGGCAGTGCTCACTCATGGACAACAAGACAAGGGCTCACCTGGAACTGGTACAGGGGGTAGTTCCCATAGAGATATTCACATTTTCCATTCACTTGCAGGGTATAATCCTCTGGGTTCTCCACAGTCTCGTGGCGGAAGACGGTAGCCTGCTTCTTGATAGCATAGCTCATTAGCGTGATGGGGAACTCCTTTGGGGAGATCTGGAAAGTGAAGCTCTCCTGCAATCCCAACAACACAGCATACGCTGTCAAATATCAGCAAAGGGCTCAAATCACCACAAGGAGCAACAGAAGCTCAGCAGGGAAGTGACAACTTTCCTTTTGCTGACACAGTAAAGAGAAGGCTAGAAAAGCAGAATTACCTCCCCTCACAACACACACATTAGCAAATAAATAGAGATGCTTGCCTAACTGGGCAGCTGCATGTTTCTGTGGGTCTGGAAATCAGGAACTTCAAGTACAGTGTAAGCACCATCACCAATATGAGGGGCTGCAAGTCACTGTGAGTATTCCAACTGCTTTCCTGCCAGCAAGGCAGGAGGTGACTGGGGTCACTTTGTTCAAACGCACCACTCTGGGAGGTCCTTCTCCTGCCCCGGGGGAAATTCCTGCTTCACATGCAGGCTCAGCATTAACCAAGGATCACTCACAAAGCAGCATTAACCACGGGCAGCAGGAAGAGCAGGGGCCCATGGGCAACACAGGCCAGTGCCTGCAAGCGGTGCACACTGAGCATGAGCTGAGCAGACACTTTAAGCCTGAAAATGAATGATATATATTGGATTCTCTACTCCTTTCCCACCCATGCATAAAAAGCTTGCTACTACACATGCACACAGTAACCTCAGCTGCCAGCTAACCAGGACCCTCAAGGCATGTTCAAGAGTGGTAATGGCTCCCTTGGAGCATCTTGGTTGGAGGCTCAAAGATTCCCTCTCAACCATATCCACAGGCAACAGGGTCTGGAGAACGAAGACAAACACCAAATGCATGGAAACACTGTCCATACACATGTTATTCTGTCTCTGAATGCCCAAAGTGAAAGCACAAACTAATCACACACTGTCACAGAAAAGTTTGTGCTTTACCCCGCCAGACTGAAACTTGACGTTGACAAAAATGTTCTTGGTGGGGGTTTGTAGGGGGCCTGTCCCAAAGCCTTTGGCCAATGGCTCCAGCTGCAAAGGAAAGTTGTACTCCATCCAAGCTGCCCAACTAAGCTGCTGCCGCTTTGCTGCTCTCTCCTCACAGAACTGGCGCATTTTGATGCGGAAATCGTTCACCTCCGGGTCTTGCACAGAATCAAACTCATGCAAACCTAAGTAGAGAGTAAGAGAGAAAGAAAAAATAAGCACCTAAACCCAAGAGGGGCAATCAGCCTTTGGTAATGATGGGGGAAAACCGACCTTTCCCAATGAGTAGGCTGATTTGGGAGTTAATAAGCTTCTTGACCCTGTCGCCTTCTCGGGCCACGAGCCGCAGTACCGGCAGGAAGGGCTGGATGTCACAGAGTCGCCGTTGCTCATCTTCCAGCTCTTGCTGTTCTGCTGTCTGGTTGATGCATGTGAACACATAGGCCTCAGGATCATTGAGCATATGGTACAGCGGCTCATACTGTGCATGCTGCCACACCACCTAGGAGAGACCAACAGCACAATAAAACTACGGCTGTCAGGACTTCATCTTCCTCTTAGTATCAACTCCACTCCAAGACATGTCATTCCACAAAGGGAATGCAGAGCAAAGCCTTGTCACAGCATTCCTGGACCGGTAGTCATAGGCTGCTTTTCAGCCAGGATGGTTGTTGCAACTCTTGCTGAACTGCTGGTAGATTTATCTGCAAGAGCCTTTAACAGACTTCCCTTTCTGCACTTGCCATTTTTTTCAGGCACAGTAAATCCCTCTGCCTTGGTATTTAAGTAACTTCCACCTGAATGCTGCACAGTAAGTATCTGCTGACTGCTCGCCTTGTGAAACAGAGGTGTCATTCCCACTGGAAGCAAAAGTGGATCAAGTCACTTGCCCTCAGAAACATGAAATTTGTGACAAAGCCAAGAATTTTTCCTAAGACTTCTGAATTCTATCCAACTGTATACTGAGGGAGAGCCCAGAGAGGGATCCCCTCCCAGGGGACGACATTTACATGTGACCGTTCATATCCTATTCATACAGTAAGTACCTGCTATAGGAGACAAAATCCTGAGGTAGATAGGCCATTGATGTGACCCAGTGACTCTGCTGGCTGACACAGACCTGAACAGCTGGGACTAAGTTCTGCTTGCAGTTTCTTTTCTTTTTTTTTTTGACCTGAAAACTGCAGCCTGAGAAAACTTGGAATAATTTGGCACTGTGCTTCTGTCCCTTGTGATCTGTGACTCATCTAGGCCAGGTTGCTGCTGCAAAGAAAACCTTTTCCATTCTGCTTTCCTTCATTCTCCCATACCCCCACTTCCTGCCCAGGGAAACAAGAAAGCAGTTTCATTTCTTTTACACATGGTTTCACTACAGAATTTTATTTCACTAATAAAACACCAAGAAAAAAAATCTCTCTCATCACAGTGTCAGTTTTTAGGATTCAGTTTCTGTGAGGCAAGAGGAGGCTAGGCTGATCACCTGAATATTTTGAGACAGTCTAGCACTTGTATTTGATTACTTAGGTGTAATTTTGTCCTTGCATCTGCACACCCAAGAGCATTCGTAATGAAAAATACAGTCTGGGGTCTGGTTGGCTCAGGTCCATCCACCCTATGCTAACAACCCAAATCTGGCCTCATCCTATAGTTACTCAAAAACTAAATAGCATCTCAAGGTTGGCCAAGCAGCCAGTGGTTTGACCCCCATGCCATTGACATCAGCACCCTGTCTCTGACAGCCTCAGCAGTTAGACATGAGTTTAGCGGGTTGCAGAGGCCGTGTCGGAAAGGATGGACTCTTGAGAGAGTCAATCACAAGGAACCGTCTAAAGAAATGCTGAAGAAACCAAACTGGTGTTGACCAAGCACGTTTCCCCAGGTGCTCCCAAGAACAGACTCCTGGTTCCAGGAGACTGCAGATCAGACCAAGCAATAAGGCTGTTACCTGCTTGATGGTGCCCAAGCTGGCATTACAGGACACAGAGAGGTTTAGGTATATGCCTGTGGGCAGCAGAAAGTCCACCTGGATGTTTTGGTTTTCCCCCTTGGACCAGAATTCCACAGGGCAGTAAATGCCCGGGGGCATCCTGCTCACTTCTTAGCTACAACCTGCAAGAAAAGGAGGGGAAAAAAAGTCTGTTGCTGTTCATTACATAATAACTACTTAAAGCACAATGCAAATACGTGCTGAGCACTATACAAAGGCAGTGTGAAAAAGAAGCCAGGCGAAGAGCAGAGCACATCCCCATATCCTCACAGCCCAGGAAAACTGGCATTTTAAATAGATTTCCAGGCCAGTACCTTAAACTACCAGGGTACTCTAGCTATATAATTCACTCAAAGCAACTCTTTCTTAATCTCTTTTGGACTGGGTTTACATCTATACAAAGATGTTAACAAATTATCTTCACTAGAAAACAAAGACTTGCCCCAATAGCTCATCTAGGGCCAAGCGGCCAACAGAAACAACAAGGCCCTACCCATGGCTTTGTAACATAATCCTCAGAGCACGTTCTCCAAGCTGCATTTTGTTTTTCCAGAGCTAAATTTCAGACTGCAGTAGGAGAAATGGCCATTGCTGTTTCTGAGTATCCCTATACTTCTACACACACAAATAAGACTCCACTATAGTTCTTGCTCCCATCCCCTGAGCAAATGTTCAGGAAAAAAAATTAGTCTGAGGTAATCAAAATGGGTTTGTTAATTCTATCTTTATCCATTTGCTTTGCAGGACTCTACAGATTATCCCCAGCACCTCCAAAGAATACAAGACAGAAGAAGAATCCGAACAGTCAGATACAAATTGTCATTTTCAAGCACAGGATAAACGCACACAGGATTAGCTAAAACAACAGACATCCAACAGAAACCCACTGTATGGCTTCTTTCTTAAAGACATGTAATACCAAACTCAGAGACACCCTCAAGCTTTGTCCACTGGCCCACAAGCAAAATCCTACAGCACTGTAAGAAGACTGAGAGTTTCCTCCACAGATGATGTTGGCATTAGCTCCTGGCAACACAGTCCCCTTACAGCTGGCTCTAACGAATCTGGTTCAACCACCTCAGCAGCGAAACCAGCTCACCTGACTAAATTCCCCCTCATTTACAGGGAGTTTTCCTACCAGGTCAGCAGGACACGTCTCAGTAGCACAGCTTGAAGGGCGCTTACCCAGCTGCTGGATATAGAAACCCAGGCCTCAGCCTTCTGCCAGTCGCACTCTCTGCACGTTCTAAATCCCGTCTGCATATGCCCTGGGCAATTCTAACCACGTCACTTATCCTCAGTTCACAAAACCAGTATAAAATTTGTTCAATTCACAGTTTATAACGTATCTTTAAAGCTGTCAGGCAGTGTACAAATTTAGAAAGAAACCAAGCAACACGATGCTGAAGATCCACGTCCCCCAACTCATCAAGTCCTGCAGGAAACTACTCATAAAGCACCTTCACTTCAGTATGGCAACTGTATGTCACTACGTATGTGCAGTATGACAATTATGTCTGGGGTGCATTAGGAGGAGCGTCTCCAGCAGGTCGAGGGAGGGGATCCTGGCCCTCTACTCAGCCCTGGGGAGGCCACACCTGGAGTGCTGTGTCCAGTTCTGGGTTCCCCAGTTCAAGAGGGATGTGGAGCTGCTGGAGAGAGTCCAGCGGAGGGCTACGAGGATGATGCGGGGCCTGGAACATCTGCCCTATGAGGAAAGGCTGAGAGAGCTGGGCCTGTTCAGCCTGGAGAAGAGAAGGCTGAGAGGAGACCTGAGCAGTGTCTGTCAGTACCTCAAGGGAGGCAGTGAGGAGGATGGGGCAGCCTCTTCTCAGTGGTGGCCGCTGATAGGACAAAAGGAAACAGCCACAAACTGAAACGCTGAAAGTTCCACAGGAACTTAAGGAAAACTTTCTTGCCAGTGAGGGTGACGGAGCTCTGGAACAGGCTGCCCAGAGAGGCTGTGGAGTCTCCTTCTCTGGAGATCTTCCAAACCCGCTTGGACGCAGTCCTGAGCCACATGATCTCTAAAGGTCCCTTCCAACCTTAACGATTCTATGATTCTATGTCACTTCAGTAGGACAACAGCCCAGCACCTTATCTAGCAGTGCCTGGGAGCACGACACTTCCCCATCTGCACTGAGGGAAGGATTCCCAGAAACATGAGCTGTGTTTTATCTGTCCTGCTTCCTCAGTGCACATGCTGTATCACACAGAGACCGGATACAGAGACCACAAAACTACCCATGTGCCTTAAGAGGAAGGGAAGTAAAATGGGGAGGAGGCAGGGTTTACAAGTTTGAATAAAGCAAAACAAGTCTGCCTTGCCTTCTATTCATTAACAAGAAAATAAGTTTCTAGAATACCTGCCGGCTACCTCAGCCCTTCCTAGCAGCAACACAAGCAACACATTGCCTCACTCTACTGACTGGCAAAGATGGAAGGGACGGCAGTGGCTACACTGCTGCCCTCAGCTGAGGGCTTCTACCTGATGCCATAACCCACCAGGTAGGAAATACTGTATGTAAGATATTAGCACTTCAACATCAAGTTCCAATTGCACAATCCCTTTTCTTCCCAAAGACAACATACTCACTGGTTTATGATGTACAAGGACTTTTCCAAGACAAGCTGAGGTGAATATGCAAAAGGAAGAATTGCTCTGGACTTGGTGTCTTGTATAGTTTTGCTAAGCAACTCTCAGCACCAATCTAAGTCAGGACAAGGCATCTACCCCACTTTCACCTTCCCTTTTGCCTTGGGGAATTAGAATGGAGTTCTCCAGGCTGTGGCCGTATTTGTACTGTCTTGGCCTCACAAATACTAGCAATTACAATTTCCTTTTCTGCAGGTCACTCTGCCATTTCTGAATAGCCAAATACAAAGTTGTTTGAAATACATTATTTGCCTTTCATTGTAGCTGCCTTTAAAATAAAAAATAAAAATTAAGAAAAGGATTCCCTTCACACTGTAGGTGTCAGCTTCTAAAAGTCTTCGAAAGTCTCACAGAATCAAAGAGGAAGAGAAATGAATGTTATCACACAACACAGCCTCCAAAGCACTTAGCAGGTGGCCAACATAGGTTCAAACAGGAAGCTATTCCCCTCCTCTGCCTGTGGACAGCTCCTAGAGAATTCAGGTGTAATCCCCTTTTCACAGAAACTCCCGTATTAATACAAAGAGAAAGTAAAAATCTGCAAGAACAACTTTCTCGGAAACTAGGAATGAAATACAGATGGGCAGAGTGACCCCATCTCTGGTTCAAAATTTGTCCAGTAAACAGCTAAAGTTATTAGTAGAGGACAGCTGCTCCTTAATTCTCTAATTCTGAGATGTGGATTCAGCCCATTTCCTGGAAGAGCAGTCTGGAAAGCTGCACCCACTGGTGCTAATCACCTCCTTGCTGAGAGCATTATGGTCGATGTATGTACCTTAAAATGCCCAGATCTCTTTCTCACTGGGTAGAAAAAGAAGTGGAAATAAATAAATAAACAAATAAAGAAAAATCACTAGACAAAACTTGCAGCTTTCCAGTGAAGGTAAGCCCTCAGCATCCTCTCCCCCTTCTGCTTTAGTTTGTTATTCTGAGAGAAAGCTGCAAATAGCTTTGCTCTCCTTAAGGTTTCATCTCACATGAAGTAGAGCAAGGGCCAGAAAGGCACAGCTTCCCTAAAGCGGAGAGAGGACTACAGCAGAGCTGACATTTACACAGCGCCAGTCCAACCTTTCACTCGCTGAGTCAGAACGTAAAACCCAGCATTACGGTAGCGCGTGTAGGCACAGGCACAACACGAGGAGCAGGAGGCAACGTATGCTGAGTCCATAACACACCTTGAGGACTGCACAGTTGCACATAAAGGCTGTTTTCATGCAGAATGGAACAGGTGCAGTCAGGATTTAAAGCAGCAGTCAATACAGAAAGCACAAACACCATCTTCTCCTATAAAGTTTATCAACCACAGCTCTGCTGTTTACAACAAAACTGCTGTTGAGAATGAAGAGAAAAAAAAAAAAAAAAGCAGTGATCTAGCAAGCTCACACCCAGAGCGCTGCTCCACAAACCTCTGTGAGGCTGCTGCCTTAGACAGACACGGAAGCTCTAACGCCTACAAACAGATTACAGAATTACTAAGCCCTAGGACTACAAAAATACCTTTCAAGTTTATAAGAAGCGAGTGGCACAGTGCTCACAGGTGATGCAAGCGGCGTGGGAGACAGCAGGAAGTCACTTTCATTATAGGCATTGGCTTTGCTGGGGGAGGAGACCACGGGAATTTTTACGTACAGATGTGTGTGGCACATCTCTACCACACCACTAAAACACTTGGCTCATTTTAACCACCCCTGAGCTTTCATGGACACAGGCAGACCCAAGTCACTGAGTGCTCTGTAGACGTTTCAAGTTTGCGCTCACCTTTTTAGAGGGGGTCACAGGGGAAAACAGTCCCCTGGGCTGTACAGATTGATAGAAGATGTTTACGGTACATTGATGGCAACGACCAGACAGTTGAGCACTGACAGACCACAAAATTAACCCAAAACTTCCCCCCAGAGAACAGACTTGGAAAACTCTCAGAGCATGTAAGCACGTGCCCCTAGCGAGATACAAGACAGTCAAATTGTGACCACAGGTGAGAGTTTTGGAGGGGGCCTCCTACCCTTGCAGGACTAGCTGGATATTCACACCAAGATGCCAGGCACTCAAACTCACAGTGCAGCACAAACAAGCCACTCCTGCCTTCCTTGTGGCATAACGCAAGATTTCCTATTTCAAGCTCCATTCCTCTGAGGAGGATACAGCCAGCAGAAACTCAGAGCAAGACTGGCTTTTGCAGCTCTAATTGTTGACAAGCCGTGACAACCTGACTGTTTGTTCATTTAGAATAAGGAAGACGTGCTGGGGAAGGGTGGTATAAGCACAGCCCTGGGGACTGGAGTTTGCCTGTCTAGAGAGCTCCAAGTGTCTGTTGTGCTGCCCGTTCACCCCGGCTGAGCAGGGGCCCTTGAGGCAGCAGACGCAGACTTGATGCTGGCTCCTTTCTAAACACCAGCGAGGCAGCTAGAGAGCAGAGCCAGCCGGGGTGACCCAAAGCAAACCGGACCGAGACCTCACAGCCGTCTTCTGTGCGCCGGCACTGAGAACGACTCAGCCTGGCCATTTAGCTAGCGGCACCTTTTACAGCACCAGAGCGGCTTTGATGCCTTCTCAAACATCTGCTCACCTCAATAATTTTGGAGGAGGCATTAACAGGATAGATTTTACTCTCATGTGTAAAAAAGATGTTTCCTTTCCCACTTCCATTCATCTCTCCACAAAATGCAGACCAGGAACCCTGCTGCGCTTTAGGCCATCTTTGCTGTCCTTTAGTTCCAGGGTGAGTATTGCACCTTCACCATCAACCTAAGAGCTGCACACAGCTCTACATGTGTCTGGTTCCTTCTCCAGCAGGTACACGCAAGGGAAAAACTTGGCCCCTGAAGTAGGAGAAAACTAGGACCCTTGTAAGGTTGAGAAGTATTTAAATACTGTACATCCCCCACTGATGCTTTGGTATGTTCAACATTAATTTCCTCAAACCTTAGGTTAAATATTCTAATCTGCTTTATTTAGTTCAACTTAATAAGACTTTCTTCTAACAAATGTAAAAGTCAAAGAAAGGTGTCTGCACATTATCAACTTTCTGTTTTGTATCCTGATCTCTTATATCCTGCCAGACATGGATTCATTCATTCTCCCAACAGTAACCTTCTGTTCTTTCAGCGTCTGCAGAGCAGGCACTCAGTTACATTGTTTCTAAGATGCCTTTTATTAGGGATTTCTAAGTCCCTCGCTGACCACCTTTACTCATCACTTCGCGTATACAATCCATCAGACTAAAGCAGAGGGCCCTATCCCCATCAGAAAGGTTGGTATAAGCTGGTATTTACATAACAAAAATCAGCATCTTCGATGTCAATAGAAAACTACAAATGCAGTCACCATGGATTTTGCCACCTTGCAAGGAGGTGGCTCTGGCTGCAACAACTACAAGGACCAGGCCCTGAGCAGCCACTGGATACAAGGAATCCCTTGGCTTATCCTTCCCTTCCTGAAACAAAAATGCCCTTCTGAGAGCTTACAGCACTCAGTGCCTGCCTGGTACATGCACACCATCATAAAAGAGGCTCACAGGGAAAAGTAATGGGAAGCAGAACTACACTAATATAATCTCGACCGGAGCTAACCTTGTTTGTGTGCAGGGCTGATGAGTAAAGGGGCTGTCAGCAAGGAAAGAGAGAGGAAAGCAGAACGTGCGTGTGGTAGTAACGACTGCAGAACTGTGGGGCTTCGAGCTCCAGTGCAACTAGGGAAGGAGCAAAGGAATCACTGAGCTCAGCCGGGCCCCGCATCCAGCCGTAAGTAACAGGCAAAGGGAAGCAAAGGGCAGCAACTTAAGAGAAATAGAAGTTTAAGGTCATACCTCATTCTGGAAGTAAAACAGCATGGCTAGAGAGGCAGAGGAGCATCAGAGAGCAAGAAAAGCATCTGACAGGAGGACTTGAGAGCCTCGTCCTGATGGAAACTTTCAAGCAGCCTGTTAGGCAAGTTCACAGTCAGTCAGCTACGCTTTCAGAGGTGTCTGAGGAAGCATCTAGTGAGAAACAGCGTATTTAGTGGTTAAAGTGAGAGAGCTGGAACAGCGGCAACCAGCAAAGTTCCATTCCCAAGCCCACCACCGCCTTGGTGCCTCCAACAGCTAAGGCTCTGCCCTTCGGCTTCCTCCATCGCAAGCCCGCTTCATGGAGGATGGGGCAACCCCTAGGTGCCAGCAACGGGGTCTGGGATCTTTGTGTGCCACTTAGGACTGCCACCACGGGCGCAGCCTTGGGGCTGGAGGACACTGTGGTCTCACAGGCCTTGCTGAAGCACCCGTCCAACACGGCAAGCACAGCAGAAACGCGCCCCGCCACCAGCGCTCCGCGCGCAGCCCAGCGCCAGCCTCGCAGGTGGCGAGGCCACCCGGCTCCCGGGCACAAGTGGCTGCAGGCGGCGGAGCCCAGCAGCAAACCTCGCGGACAACGGGCGGCCAGAGACCTGGGGCGGATGAGGACGGCTCCACGGGCAAGAGGTGCTGGGAGAGGTCCCCATCTAGCTGTGGGGTGACGGTGATGAAGAGGCTACTGCCAAAAGCGAAGGGGGGCATCACTGCCCACCCCGCGTGCCAGAAGCCGCTTCCTGAAGCGCCACCGCCGACGCCGCGTGCCAGAACCCTCTGCCCAGAGCGGGCTGCGGGGTGGCGGGGACCTGCCGAGCCGGGGGCTGCTCC
>VZSV01000192.1:1582-16169 GCA_013398735.1 Nothocercus julius | reverse complement strand
GCTGCGCGTCGTGCTCGTGCAGCGGCGGCTGTGCGCAGTGCGCGGGCATCGCGCACCACGGCCCCGCGCACCAGCGACCCTGCATCACGCAGCGGCAGCCGTGCAGGGCACCCGTGCGGGCACCGGCCGCTCTGCCCTGTGCGCTCTCCGCTGAGCGCCTGCAGTGGTGCGGCCTGCAGTCCTTCCCGCCTGGCGCAGCCACCTGCCCTGCACCAGCAGCCGGGTGTTACGCAGCAGCCACCGCGCAGCACGAGCTGCCCAGGGCTGCGCGCACTGCGCTGCTCCGCTGCCGCTTGGGCACCCGGGGGGCTCTGCGCCCTGTTCCGGGCGATCAGCAGCTCCTGAAGGAGCAGCCAGTGGAGAGCAGAATTCTGCCACTCTCCACCATCCCATTACGTTTTCAGCAGCTATTAGACATCCAGAGACCATTGGCCCCTTTTGGAAAAAAAATCTGTTTTTTGTTGGCAACACCCAGTGTCTTGGTGCAAGGTGCTCAGTGCTGCATCCGAGGCCCAGGGTTGCTGCTGGCAGCACACGCACAGGCCTAAACCCCCTGCTTTAATCCAGGAAGAGCTTGTTATTCCTGCAGTCTGACGATTTTTTTCCCCCTGAACATTACAAATTGGCAACACGGATATCTTGCCACCAGCACAAAATGTGCCTGCCGAAACATTTGTTCTCTGTCTCTCTTTGAATCTGCTATCACGTCTTAATGTGACCTTTTAAAGCTCGGATTCTATCTATTTTAAATCATGGGAACTGACATGTGTTGAAGATATTTTTAACAGACTGTTTACTGGAATTCTGGTTTCTGTTCTGCTATTTTTTTTTCCCTTTTCAACAGCTTTTCAACTCATTATTTCACGTCTCATACAGAGGGTTGCACCCAACACCTCCAGCACGCTCACCGCTTGGCTTACGAGATAACGGACAAGAGCAACCATAGGAAGGGGGAGAAGGAACCGAAAGTCAGAAAAAAATACTTGCAACCTGCAAATGAAGGATCTGAGACCTCCAGGAAGAGCAGAAGGGAAGGGTGAATGGGTCGTATTTCCTTTACCGAGAGCAAGGCAGCGCTTACAGTTTGGAAGTGGTACCCGCGCGGCAGGTGTCAAATTGTGCGGGGCAGATGAGGAGGAGTATCCCCATGTCGTGCAGTACTGAGCTGGTATAATTTACCCATTCGGAGCTGTTCATAAAATGGGTGGATTTTCCTGGCAGGTCTCATGGCTTCTCACCATGTGGTAGAGGCCACTGATTCTAGCAAATTTGCCAAAAAACTGATTTCGTACCTCTGAAATTATCATCAGCAGGGTCCAGGCTTGTGCTTAGAGCAGCACAAGAGGAAGAAAAATAAATTGATATCTAAAGGTGATGTGAAAGTAATGCCTAGGTGATACAAACTGACTTTAATTAAAAAATATGTATTTGTCATGCATAACTAAATGCCCTGGAGAACAAGACGAGGGCATTTACCATAGACTCCGTTATACAGGACATGTGCTGCAGACCTGCCCAGGCTTAATGCACGTTTTTCTACTCATCTTTTGACTGCCCACAAGTCACCATGATTACTCACCAAAACACCTTCTGTTTTAAGCCCCTTCCCTTTATTTCCAGGATTCCACCTTTATTTCTAGGATCGCCTAGCAAGAACACTTTCAGCTGCCCAGGGTCCACCTTGAGAGGAAACCACCATGCCTGCTCACCCGGTCCTAACCACATCAACACTGGAAATTTCAGTAAAAAGTAACATTTATGAAACTGTATTCACCTCTTTGCAGACCAAGCACTAACAGACCTAGAATACCCTCTCTTCTCCCCTTACTCAAGAGGAAAAAAAAAAAGCCACATTTAATTGCACCACAAAGCAAACAGGAAGCCAGAGCAGTTTTAGGAGAGTTGAAACTATCTGCTCCATGCGGTTAACACTACCAAACAAGCAGGCAACCGCGTTCTTGCACCAGCTATGCAGTTGGTCTGCAAATACAGCTGGTAACTTGCTCTCATTTAAAAGTCAAAAGAGCTTTTTTTGGCCACAGGATCTGAAATAGGATCGCAGCCACACAAGGTGTAGAGCAGCCATCCAGGCAGAGCTCATCTATACAAGTACGACCACAGGATACATCCCTTGCTGTGAAAAGCCGACAACCAAGCGGTAGCTCAAGGCTTTTCTTGTAGCAACTCACAGGAAGGGTCTCTCTGCTATAGTCTAATGCCTCACTACTACAGGCTGTGTGTTCCTTGTGGGGATTTTGTTTTAATACATATGTATTTTTGGCCTCTAGGCTCTCCTGCCAGCAATGAATGTGCACTCTGAGTTGAAGGGAAGGGATCCTGTGCCTGCTGTGTGCGCCCAGGACTCCAGAGAGCTTCCCGGCAGCAGATGTTAGGAGAAACTGCACCAAGTGCTGCAACTGCACCTTGCAGCCTCCAGCTGCCGAGCACATTCCCGCTCATCTCCAAGTGTTCCTTTTCTCCCTTTGAACACCCAGAAGGGAAAAGATGGGAGGAAGAAACAGCTGTACCTGACAGCCCTTCCTCACTCCCCTGACAAGTGCTAGTGCTCTCAAGAGGGCTGATTAGTCTAAACCAGCTCCCGATCCAGACCCTCCTGAATTTTTCAGGGAAATTCAGATCTGAATTCACAGTTCAATCTCAAGTCCCATGTGGTTGTTTGTTAATGGAATATCACACCAGACACACAAATTGCTCAGCAAGCCAGAAACACAGCCAAAGAAATGCTTGCTCCAGGGCAACCGCTAGCACCAGGAGGGTGGGCAGTTTCCCAAGGAAGAGTGAGCCAAGCAGATCCGCTGCAGCAGGAGCTGCGGGCATGGCAGGGCAGTAGCTCTTCACTTGGGTCTCTTCAGAGAAAACAGAAACTAGTGAGAGAGGGCGGTGAATGAAAGCAAGAGAAGAACTTCAGCACCACCCCCACTTCTCCAAAGCAAAGGCTGGAGCTGCGGCCCTCCCCAGAGGTCCCAATCGCATCTCACCTTCCACTTCCCCCAGTGCAAGTCCCCCCGCAGCAGCACATCCCCTGCTAGGGATGGCCGAGGAGGGGACAACACCAGGTGCAGATGCTGGGGAGGGGAATCCCAAGCGCAGGCACCACCACCCAAGGCACGGCTGCGTCGACCTGGGCAAGCGTCTTGCCGAGCACCAATGCGCGGGTGCCCTGGGCTGAGCACGGCTTTGTGCTCCTAACGTGCTCCACGCTGCAGCTGCATGTCCTCACCCAGCACTGAAACAGCTGCTTGTTTTCTCCTGCTCAGATACTCTCTACTCGCCTTCCCAAGAACAGAGTGCGCACAGCAGTTTTCACATTACTTGTTTTTCTTTAAAGAACAAGGTTACGATTTTCTTATATATATCATCACAAAAGAGATTTTTCAGAGAAGAGAACCGTAATGAAATCTTGGTGTGTTTTTCTCTTCTTTCATTAGACATGCTTTCAAACAAATAAACAAAGAAAAAAAAGCCACTAAGTGAAATCAGTACAGGAGCTGACAGTGAGTTAGAAGGGGGCGGGATGAGCAGCCCGTTTGTTCATGGGGTCTTAAAATAGGGTCAAGCCTAGGAGCCCTGCAAGAACAGCAAGTCCCCAGACCACAGAGAGAAGCAGAGCTTCAGTCCTGGTTAGATCAGAACTGTTCAAAAGACCATCCTTGAACTGAAACCTCTCCTGAATGACAGGGAGATTGAGAAGAACATCACAGATACTTGACTTTCTATCTCAAGGACAGAATGACATATTTAGGTGTCCTTGCCCAGATGAAGATACTGTTTGATTTGTGTGACTATGCATTTAAATGAAGGACATGCAGAATTAAGAGTAATGCACTCCCCCATGATTTCACCATAAATGTTCACAGAGGAGAAATAAGCAGCAAGGATTGACCTGAGTTAGCTGCAGAAATAAGCTGAAATTCCCATCCTGATCATCAGCAAAAGCACACAGCTTCTAAACAAAAATCCCTGGCGGCAGCTCTCCTTGGAGGTTATTGGAAAAGACCAGGAGGCTTCATTTGATACCCCCTTGGCTGCAACATTGAAATTCTGGTGAAGAAACAACCTCTGCACACACCAGAGTAGTGCGTTAAGGAAAAAGTTAAGTTATTTGTACAGTGCAAACAGCAGAACATCCCAGAGAACGGGGTGGAAGGTGTTAGTCAAACGCTACATGGAGGAGATGCTACTGATCCCCACACAGTTCTGAACCCCCAAGATTCGGTGCCTTCCAGGACAGGACCGGCAGTAATGCACTCAGATCTGCTCCTCATACTGATACCTATGCTGTGGCCTTCAACAAGTTGTTTTACCTACTTCTCTGCCTGCAGAAAACAGATACTATTACTGCCGTGTTTGGCAGGGCATTTCATGAAGCTTTGCTGTTTGTACAGGTTATCTGAGGTCTGGTGGTGCGACAGAACTACAGAGCATCAGAGCGTCAATGCAAAACACCATTTTTCCCTTTATCACTTCAAATATAATTGTGTATGTGCACACAGCATTTTCTCACACACACCAAGGAATGCAACGCAAAAAAACTTTTGTTGAAGATATTTTTGGATACAAAAATGAAACAGGAGTCAAAAACTGACAGAGGCTACATCCCATTTCTGACTGCCAGCTCATCAGGAGGGAAAGACAAACTTTCCTCTTTTTTTTTTGCCTCACAATTTCTTGGGAACATTTATTTTTGCAGAAAGTAAGTGATCTATAAAACCACAAATTTCCATTATGAGTCGTAGCTGCCCGTTTAACTAAACCACACTGTTGAATCTTGAAATTACTGTTGGGGGATTCTGGATCCTTTTCTTTGCTATTAGAAGAAAAGCAGCACTCAACCTTCCCACGTTCAGAGGTCCAGTTTACAATCATGTAACTGGTGGGTGCACAGAAAAGCAAAAATTGACCTCAGGGATAAAGCCAGAGCTCTAAAAAAAGTCTTTGGTCTTCCCAGTTTGGGAATTTGGGGGGACCTTATTAATTGTTTCCAGTAAGACCGGATCTCATGAACTTCTGCGTGGGTGGCTCTCTGCACACTGAAGTCACACAGATGCAGGTGCCTCCCTGCACTAAATATTTTGCACAGACTTCTGAGTTTGTTATGTTTGGGTGCCTTTTTTTTTTTTCTGTTGTTTAGTTTTATTTGATGTTTAAAGAATGTATTCCAAATTAAGCAACATTCAGAACCCAAACAAATACAATCTAACATATAATAAACAGAGTAAATATATGTATGGTTTTACAGAGGGAGACAGATGCCAGTGACAAATGTTTTAAGAATTTTTCAGCCACCTGAAAAATCACTTAGAGTCAGAAGTAAGTAGCAAAGGCCACTGAATGAGTCATCAATGGCAGCAAGGAAGAAAGGAATGTGCAGGAAGGGGGGGTTTATTTCCTCCAAAAAATGAGAGATGAATTTGGTAGAAAGAGAATTGTTATTTTCACTGTTAGCCCAGTAAAATTTCCATTAGTGAAAGAGGGGAATTTCCACCTGAGGCAAATTGATACAGTCATTTACATAGTAAGAGGTAAAGCTACAACTTTTACCCTAGGAACAGCGTAGAAGGAAAAAGTCTCTTCAGTAGCAAGAAGGGACAAAATTTTTGCCCTCAAATTTTGGTCCAAAAATAAATAATGCTTGTTTTTATTACGTCTTTAAAAATATTTAAAGGAAGAGATGTGTCTCAGAAGTACGTGTGCCACACGCCTAAATGAACTGGAACTGAGAGCTGTATTAACCAAATATTAACTACATTAAGCACTTGTATATTATTGATACCACCACAAGGGCAAATGCAGTTCTCAAAATATGAAAAACTCACTGTTAGTTATTAGTTATTTCTATACTATCACTTACAACACAGCAGCAACTAGGATTGGAGGCAGGTCAGGGCTACCCTCGCATGAGCAGCGTACCTGTAGGCAGCTAAGTTTGCCACATGGAAGGATTTCTGCGTGTCTCTGTTCCCTTCCATGCCTGTGGCCACACTGCAAAGCCCCTGTCTCGGTTTCCCTTTCGAGAGAGTGGGAAGAGCAGCACTTACCATGGGAGGATTTAAAAAATTCAAGTTTCTAATGTGATTTGCAAATTACAGCAACTGATACCATACCAAGCTGTGCTGTACAATACGCGCAGATATTTTACCCAGCGATGCAAAGACTGATATTATTAATTTGGGCTGAGAAAAAACAGAGTTGCAATAACATTTCCTCTCAAAATGACTTGGGCAGCTTGTTACAGTGGAATTTTATACTCTTCTGCATTTTTTTTCCTCTCACAGGAGGCTGCTGTTTTTTACTCCTCAATTGCCAAATGCAGGCCCAGAAAGACCAAGGACTTTGCCAGCATTGGGATGTGCAGGATCTGGGGCAGAGGGGAGAATTTGCTCCCAAATTTCCCCTGTGCAGCTGCTTGCTGACCGCCTGGTCAATCTTTCTTGTGATGGATGTTCCAGAGCCTTGTGGCTCCCAGCCTCTTTTTAAGTAGTTAAAAAAACAAAACAAAAACAAAAACTCCTTGTTATGCTTTATTATTAAAAGCCGCTATTTGGAATAGCCTAGCACAGAGAAAAATTGAGAAAGAATATTTTATTCCTGTTCTTTTCTTAGTATAAACAGTCGTTTTCTTCTCTTTATTGCTGACTTTTCTGCTATCTCCACAAAAAGTGCTGTGAACTAGTGAAGTCACCTAAAACTGGAGAGATGGGGGACCTCTGGTAAGGAAGAGTCTTCACACAGAGTCCCAGCCAGCCAGAAATCCAGCCCACACATCCCCACGCAGGAAGCAGCAGCAAGTCACAGCCCCACGATCGTTTGGGAAGGGTCCCCAGGCCCCTTTTTGTACTAGAAAGCTTAAGACAGACATATCCCCCTGCAGTTGCTTTCTTCCCAGGTAAATCAGACATACTTTCAGTTGACACCGATGAGCAGGGTTCTGCCAGGGCTCAGTGGAAAGGTGCTGTGTTTGAGCGTGCATATGAAACACAGATTACATTCACATAGGAGATGAGATGAACAGCATGCAAAACAGCAAAGCAAGCCACAGGGAAGGTGGGTTTTAGATAAGCGTCGTATCTGAGCTATTGACAAAAAAGAACCCAACTTACTCCCCCATAAGTACCTTGTACCACATCCTTTTGGGTGATCTGGAATTTTTATCATCAATATTTGCAAAGTTTGCTTCTTTTCACTAGGTCTCAATTCAGTGAAAAAGGCAAAATCTTCTATGAAAATTATATGTCACTACGTGTTGCAGGCTATGTGCTGCACATGCGGAATTTGCCACTACCTTCTCAACACACACTATCCAGATCCTCATCTCAAGGACTGCCTTCCAAATCCAAAATGCCATATTTTATTCACACAGTCACTCCTGGTTACTTGTCTTCCTTCAGCCCCCATGAAAAATGTAAAAATGTTTTCATCCAGCTTTCCAAGAAGATCATTGTTTGTCATGGCCTAATTCAAGGAAGCAAAACAATTATTGAATCAATTGAATGACAGTAGTTCCTACGTGTGGTCAGTAGTTCCTACATGTGGACTGAGCCTTACACTGTAAACTCTTCTGATAAGGAAATATCTTCATATTTTTATTTTGTGCAGTTCTGAATAAGAGGTCTTCAAGTGATTTGCCATTTTAACAGGACAGTGACACAACACAAATTGCCCTAGCTCAGACATTTTACAAATCCCTCTGCTTTGTGACTTGGTTGGAAATCTGTGAAGTTTTAAGGCTGAATCTAACGCAACTTTATTTCCACTGGTTCCTCAACAGGAACCAGTGTTGCCAGTTTCTCTACTAGCATGACAAAAAAAAAAAAAAAAAAAAAAAAAAAAAAAAACCAACACTAACCCCTCCAGCTATTTTAATCAGAAAAAAAAAAAAGTCAAGATAAAATTTGGTCTTATCTAGACTGCCTGGAAGTTCCTTTTCAACCCATCTCTGCTGCAAGCCCATTCCGCGACATCGTGAATGCCTCAAGTCCAGCTTTAGCCTGACACCAAGGAGAAATAAAGCATCAGATGGAAACAGCAGTGAAGTACCGGTAGTCTAGGTACTAAGGGCACAGCAAGAGGACATCTTTGAGCAGCATTTCCTATTTTATTACTTTCTTACCTGCAACAGGAAAAAACTCAGCCTCTCATTTCTCTCTTCCTATTTGCTTCTGTTCTGTGTTTTGAGGGTATAAATTAGCTACAGGCAGGAGCCAGATTTTCTGTTTGCTCTTTTTCTAAAAGCCAAAGGTAAAAAGACACAGTGTAAAGTCTCTCGGATAACACGAGAAACAAGATGGGTAAGGAGTGGACACTACCAGACACACATAGTTAGCAGAGGTCCAAGGCAGCGTGAGGTTGTTACGCAGAGCTGCTGAGGAGACCAGGGCAAGGCCACTGTGAGAAGAAGGTGGATGGTGCCACCAACTCCATGCACAGCACTGGCAAGCTGATTAGGTGAGGCTTGTAAAGTCACGCCTGGAAATTTAGGGGGAAAATTGTTAAATTTGTGCAGCCCCTTCTCATGAGCACCAGCTTCAGATACATACATACGATATGCAGCATTTTAGTATCAGCAAGCACATTGCTAGGCCAGATTGCTTTGAGTGACTTGGAGAATGAAATAATCTGGGGTCCCCAGTAAAGATACCAAGATACGTGAATGCCATTTGCTGTCCTAGACCAAAATACAGATATTTGCTAGAGGGCTAAGTACTGCAATAAACAGTGTAGCTCATTTCCAAGCGTGTATTCCATTTATGCTATACACGTAGCATAAAATTGTACTTCTGGAAAGAAAAATTTTGAAAGAATTAACAACAAGAAACACAGCACCAAAAAAGTGAAACTATTTATGCTCCTGTCAGCAGAGATGGTCTTTCTTCATCATCCCATTTCAGCCTGTTATCTGCTCAGTCAGAAAGCAGCTCTCTTACTTTGGGGACGAGGGGGATCTCCATTTGCTTTGCTAAGAGGTCAGAGACACCACATCTTGAGGTAGTTAATTTGCTGGGGAGGACTAGCTTCAGCTCAGACTAAAGACTGTATGGTTGCTGAACCGCCCAAAGCACAGAGACTGCCATGGACAATCCCAGTGTTGTCCCTACAGCACAGCTGGCCATGGTCTGCAATACCTCAAACTCTATCAGAGACTGTCAGGGGCAATGCAGGCTGGTGAGGCAGGATAAAAGCAAAGTGGAACCAACTGCGTCCTGTCAAATTTATCTGCTTACTGGATGGGTAGCCCATCAGTCAGACCCCCAAAATATTTCAAGTCCCTGCAGACAGATGGCACGAAACCCTGAGAAGCCCCTACCGGGGGCATTTCCTGCCTGTCTCTGTGGTGGCCAGGCAGCCGCCCACCTGCTTGTCTCTCGGGTCCTTTGGGACGCTCTGAGGAACCCAGACGGTTGTGCAACTCTAAAGAAACGGTTGTGAAGAAAAGGGGCGTTCAGAGACATACCTCTCCCTCTCATCTGCAAAAGCCCCAATGAAAATGTATTTAGCTATGATAAACAGGATTCCTTTTGTGGTGAAAGAAAAGAAATTCACAAGCCTTTTGACGCTAAAAATATATCCTTCTTCCTTCTCAGACTTCTTTTACAGAAGCTTTTCTCTTTCTGTGCCATTTCCCAGCCTGCCACTTGTCTCACTCACTAGCTCCCACCCTGGAGCCAGATGAATGCCCTCTCATAATGCCAAGCTCCTGATGATGCCATCTGGGCTTTTAATGTCATGCCTTAGAGCTCCAGCCCTAGCACCCACTTACAGACCATTCAGGTCATGCCCTGATTATTCCTCCATGCACATTATTTATTTACCATTCTTCTCTTCCTTCAGTGCGTTGTTGCTTGCTGCTGCTTATTCCCATGCACTCTACTTGTGATTTCCCTGTGCTAGGAGGTCATATCCAGCAGCGCCAGGACTAGCACTCCTTTTTGTTCCTCTGCTTAATAAACATAAGGCAGCTTTTTCCTAGTGGCTACATATATACCCACACAGTCAACTTTTAGATAGGAATCAGTGAATACTGTGCAGAGCCCAGTAAACTGTACTTGCACTGTTGTAGTGCAGGGGAAAGTGGTCATCTTTCATGCTGGCAGCATCAGGAGAAGATGCTGAGCATGAATTGTCCAGCAGAACTCCTCATTCTTCCCTTCAGATCAGTCTTTTAGCAGAAAACTATAATCAATTGCACTTCTTCCTCTTGTGTCTCAGAAAAAATAGAGGAAGAGGCCATTAAAAAGAAAAAGTTACAGCGACAAAACCAATTCTGAACACGGTGTTTTTCTCCGTTCCGAATGAGGAGTCAGCAGCTCTGATTGCACATGTGAAAATTCCCCAGAAGTTTCCCTCAAATATTCCACTACAGAGAGGCAACAGTGCTCTAGCAAAGACAGCCATCACATTTATACTGATACTTATTTATTTACTTCAGTGAAGAGCTCTGTTAGATCTTATCAGACGTGACTGAATCACCCTCTACTACATATGTGTAGCCGGCTGCCTCTGAAAGGAAGGGGCAGATCAGCACTTCTGCAAACTGCAAATGCTGAAGACATAGGGCTGCAACAGGGATTTTCCACGCTTTATAGCAGGCTATCCTAAATGAAGGACAATGTTCTGCATTGCCAGCTGACACTTCCTTCCTTTAATGTGTAAGATGACCATAACATCTATGCTGTCTGTACGCATCACACAGAATTTACTGAAAAAGAATCTGTTCAGGCAACACAAAAAGTGATCTCTGGAAGTGACTGCAGAGAGGTGGGAGGGCAGTCAGATACAGGTCTCCAGGAGGATGAGAGAGCACTCGCTACTCTGGACAGAAATGCCTGGAGGATTTCTATTAGGAAATAAATCCAGGAGGGTAATGGCTCTATGAATTCAAGAAGGATAATGGCTCTATGAACTCCAAGACTGAAAAATATGAATGGGCATCACTACAAAATCCCCAGAGACAGCAAGGTTACATTCAATACCCAGCAGAGGCTCACTGTTAAATCTTATTAACTATATCCTTTTATGGCAGCAGACATTTTTGCCCACAAATCAGGGACCACAACATTACAGTGTAAAAATCATCCATGTGCTGGCTGGTGGCTCTGTAGAAAGGAGAAAATTAAATCCTAATGGAAACTTGTTCCTGTCGTTTGGAAACCAGGAGTGACCAGCATTCTTGCCAATTCCTTTACAGCCCAGCTAAGATGGGGAAAGCCAGACAATCCATCTCCTTCTTAACAAACACTTGTACAAGCTCTTCTTGCCTCTCCCCACTATGGTAACATCTGTGAACAAACAAGGCATGAAAATGGCATTTTATCTGCAGAAATCTTAAGTGGAAGCTGAGAATGGACAACTTAAACAGGGAGATGTCCCTTCACATCTTACTATTCTGACATACAAAGCCCATACATTATTTTTTTCATCTTTCCCTAGCATTTGATTAAAGAGGCATCTTATCCATTTTGCTTCTTACCCTTTTGTGTCTTGGGTTGGGTCCTATCTTCCTATGCTTTGGCAGTTGCTTTTCTCCCCGTCTGCCCATTTGCCTGCTGTTGCCTTGCTAATTATTTTTACAGGGCTCAATAATTGATGCAATTTTTCCCATTTTTCATCTCCTTGATCAGTACCATCTGGAAAGCAAGCAGCTCCACAAGCAGCTGTGCTCAGTTGGCTGCCTATCCACCTCCTGCGGAGAGGAATCATTGCCAGAACAAGCTCTTGAGACAATCCTCTATTTACCTTTCTCCAGACTATGCAATGTCACCAGAGGAGCTGCTTTTGAAGTGAAGGGCACTTAGCAACATGTAGCAAACCAAGGGTTTGATGTGACGGATAAAAATAGCATCTCAGAAATAGCCATTTGTGCTGTGCCTTGCACAAAAGTTACCTGCAACCATCTAGCTACATTCCTCACAAAAAGTTTTGCCTCTGAAGAATTTCTCTTCTGACTCAGTAGAAGACAAAGCAGAAACACAGTAATGATTTCCGATGAAAAAAAATCTCTTTCCATCAAAGACCAAAGCTGACCAAAGCTATCAGAGGATGCCCGAGGCATTTCTTTAAAGCAAACGGCATTAAGCATGAACACGATTGCACACTAAAGTGAACACAACATAGATGCTTCATGGTGGAGCAGCTCCCTCCATCGTACAGCCTATTCAGCAATCAAAGGTAAATTGTGAACATAATCAGGGTCGCGGGGGCCCTACAGGGCTTTGTGTGACCCCTAGAACCTCTGTGAGCACAGGGCTCAGGCTGCCCTAGGGGCCTTTGGGCCGACCCCCAGGGCCTCCGTGTGCACAGGCCCGGGGGGGCCCTAGAAACTTTCGAGTGGCCTACGGGTGTCCCTTTCAGCACAGGGCTGGGGGGGCGCCTATGGGCATTCGTAGGGACCCCCTGGGTCTCTGTACGCGTGGGCCCACGGGGGCCCTATGGGACTTGCACATGAGGTCAGGGGGCCCTACGAGCCTTTGTGTGGGCCCCCTGGGCATCCGTGTGTATGGGGACTGGAGGGCTCTTACAGGCTTTCATGTGCCCCGCTGCAACATCCGTGCATGTGGGGGCTGGAGGGACCCTACGGGCCTTCATGCAGCCCGCGGGGGCCTCTGAGTGCACTGGGCCGGGGGGCCCTATGGGCCTTCGCACAGCCCCCTGGGGCCTCTGTGTACCTGGGGCCAGGGGCCCCTAAGCGCCCTTGGACAGCCCCCCGGAGCCTCTGTGTGCAAGGGGCCCAAGTCTCTGCGGAGCTTCGTGTCTCCCCCCGGGGCCTTCAAGTGCACTGGGACCTGTGGACCCATGGGGCTTCGTGCGGCCCGCCAAGGCCTCTGTGTGCACGGGCCTGAGGCTGCCTTAAGGGCCCTGTGTGGCTCTGCGGGTGCTCTGTGCGCACGGGGCCAGACGGATCATACCGGCTTTTGTGCGGCCCCAAGAAACTTACGTGCACACGGCACGGGGCCTCGAGGGGGCCTCATGGGCCTTTGTGCGGGACCCCAGGACACCCATGCGCGTGGGTAATGGAGCGCCCCACCAGCCATCGTGCGCTTCCCCTGGGCCTCTGTGGGCAAGGGGCCTGCAGAGCCGTACAGGCCTTCGTGCGCCCTCCCATGGCCTCTATGCAAACGTGCCAAAGGTGCCGGGGGGGGCTCCACAGGCCTTTGTGCGTCTGCAGGGGGCCTCTGTGAGCACAAAGCCCTTGTGAGGTGGCACAAAGACCAGTAGAGGCCCTCTGGCCCTCTATGCACTGAGGACCTGGTGGAACCACACAAAGGCCCATAGGCCCCCCCGGCCCAGTGGGCATGGAGGCCATGAGGGGGCCGCAGGGAAGCCTGTAGGACCCCATGTGGCCCGTACTAAGGAAAACGTGGGGGGTCAGCACGAAAAATCGTAAGGGCCCTCCAGCTCAGTGCACACTGAGAGCCCAGGTGGCCACACGAAATCCCACAGGGGCCCCCGAGCCCTTTGTGCATGGATGCAACAGGGGATTGCATGACGGCTGATAGGGCACACTTGGCCCCACGCGCACAAAGGCTCTGGGGGTGGAAAAAAGCCCATGGGGTCCCCCTGTCACTGTCATAATTGAAGAACTGGAGGACTGCACGAAAGGACACAGGGCCCCCGAGGCCCAGTGTGCATGGAGGCCTGGGAGGATGCATGAAAGGCCATAGGGACCCCGAGGTCCTGTGTGCATGGAGGCCCCGGGAGGCTGCACGGAAGGCCACAGGGCCCCCAAGGCCCAGTGTGCACGGAGGTTCCAGGTGGCAACATGAGAGGCTGTAAGGCCCCCGAGGCCCAGTGCTCAAGGACGCCTGGGAAGGCCACATGAAAGGCTGTAGTGCCCTCAATGCCCAGTGATCATGGAGGCCCCGGGAGGCCGCACAAAAGGCTGCAGGACTTTTTCCAAGACCTGGCTGTCTCTAAAGACCCTTTGCGGGCTTCACGGAAGCCCCTACGTGGCCTTGGGGGCCCTGCGGGCTTTGGTGTGGCCTTGCGGGGCCTCCGTGCACACGTGGCCTCGGGGGCCCTGCGGGCTTTGGTGCGGCCTCCCGGGGCCTCCGTGCGCACGTGGCCTCGGGGCCCCTGCGGGCTTTGGTGCGGCCTCCGGGGCCTCCGTGCGCACGTGGCCTCTTGCGCCCTGTGGGCTTTGGTGCGGCATCGGGACGCCTCCGTGCGCATGTGGCCTCGGGAGCCCTGTGGGCTTTGGTGTGGCCTCGCGGGGCCTCCGTGCGCACGTGGCCTCGGGGGCCCTGCGGGCTTTGGTGCGGCCTCCTGGGTCCTCCGTGCGCGCATGGCCTCGGGGACTCTGTGGGCTTTGGTGCGGCCTCGCTGGGCCTCCTTGCGCACGTGACCTCCTGTACCGTGTGGGCTTTGGTGCGGCCTCCCGGGGCCTCCGTGCGCACGTGGCCTCGGGGGCCCTGCGGGCTTTGGTGCGGCCTCGCGGGGTCTCCGTGCGCATGTGGCCTCAGCGGCCCTGCGGGATTTGGTGTGGCCTCGCGGGGCATCCGTGCGCACGTGGCCTTGGGGCCCCTGCGGGCTTTGGTGCGGCCTCCCGGGGCCTCCGTGCGCACGTGGCCTC
>VZSV01000021.1:7985506-8020778 GCA_013398735.1 Nothocercus julius | reverse complement strand
CTGGGAGCAAGGTGCGTGCATTCCCGCATTTCCTTTGGCATGCCCTTGGCAGCCCCACAGCTGTAGGTGATTTTGTCTTGTTTGGTTCCTGATCCCTAACCCTAATGTTATCAGTTATGTTCAGGCCTGTACAAGCATGGGGCTCCTTATTTTAGGAAGGAGAAAGTGGTCCTTTGTGGAAGGCTGGTGCAGCTCCCCTTTTATTTTGGCATGCTGTTCTCAGCCTCCTAAGAACATCTGATCCATTCTTTCTTGGTTTCTGAATCTTAACGCTAACCCTACCCCTATTATTTATACGGGAGCAAGACGCAGCCTTGTACTCCTAGTGTCTGAAATGAAGAAGAATTATTTAGCGCAAGTTTGGTGCAGCCCCTCATTTCCTTTGGCATGCACTTGGTAGCCCCATAGCAGGAGTTGATCTAGCCTTTCTTGGTTCCTGAACCCTAACTGTAATGCTAAAGCTACCATTAATGTTACAGCCAATGTAATTGTATCGCTCCAAGTGTCGGGAAAGACAAATTTGTCGTCACAGCGAGGTTATTGCAGCCCTGCGTTTCCTTTGGCATGCTCTTAGCCGCCCCACAGCACCATGTGTTCTAGACATTCTATTTGACCTCAACCCTAACCCTATCCCTATCCTTAGCCTTAACCCTAACCCTAATCCTTCTACTAACATTAGGCCACTATCAGTCTGGCCATTTATAGCCTGAATAGCCCCCATAGTCCCAATGCGGTTCTGAAAGTAATCTTTGTGCAGCCTCACATTTCTTTTCACACATATCTGTCCGACCCACTCCAGGTGTCGGTATAGGCCTTCTCTATATTGCATCCGTTACCCTAAGTCTAAGCCTACCACTGACTGGTGGCGTAGATTAAGAACGGGGTTTTTAGTTGCTGAAAAGGCTAATTCATCCTTGGAGTAAGCCTGGGGCAGCCCTTCTTTTTCACTGGCCTGTCCTTTGCAGCCCTACTGTACTTGATAATCAAGGGTTGCTCTGTTTCAGAACCTTAGCCCTCCCTCCCACTCTAACCCTAAACCTACTGCTAATCTCAGGGTTAGATTAAACACAGGGCCACAAGTGACTGAAAAATACCCTATATATAGTAAAAATCTGGGGCGATGAGAGGCCTAAAAGACAAAGCGGTCCTTTGAACAAGTTGGTGCAGCCACAACATTGAGCACAGGTGAGCATATCTGTAGTGTTGGACTCTATGCCCTGTGGATTTTTCATAAGAAATACGACTTTCCTACTTTTGATCTAGCACTGTCTCTGGTAGTCCAATTATTTGCAAAGGAAAGGTTAAGGCCCTAGGTTATAGAAGGCTTTTCCACTGTAAATCCCAGATGGGAGAAGGTGAATTTAGTACTCGAGAATAGTGCAAAGTAGATATCTCTGGGATGTGTGATAAGAACTGGTAAAAATATAACTGCTGGCAAGCTAAGGTGACCAGTGACCAGTAGCTGTGAGGAGTTCTAAAACTCATAGGAAGAAAGAACCTAGGAAACAGGCAGGAAAGGAGACTTTATTTGTTGTATTTCATTAAAAAAAAATCAACGGACTAAAATAAAAAGTACTTATTTAAATTTGCAAATCAAATGGTAATTTAAAGTAGAACTAAAGCTAAGGCTTGCTGAGACAAACCCTAGTGAAAAAAGATAGAAAAACTCTCATCGACTCAAGGGTTTTATTTCTTCACTGGTTTGAATCATGTAAAGTATACAAGTGCCTGGTTTGAACTTTTATTCCAGATGTTTTATTCAATGTCTTATCTCCTTAAAGATCTTCTCGATGTGGTTTTCTTAGTTGCTAAAACATTCACATTACATTCACTAAAAATAATCTCTTGAAACATTTTCTTATATTGAAAAGGAACATTTGTTGGTTTATGCAGTATTAATCTAAACTCCATCTCCATTGTTTAAAGTTAATCTCTTGAAATACTTTAATTTGAAACCAGAATTCATATTGTGAAAGTTTTTCTTAGAGTTGAGTGCATTTTTACTTTTTTTTGTTTAATTACTATATGTTTTGTCCATGTCAGCACTCCTTATGCATTTCTTGTATCAATCCAGCACATACACTTTCTGGTTTATAAACAGCTATTTTGAAGCAAATATTAATTTAATGCATTAATTTTGAATTTCCTATGGTATTCACAGCATGAATCTAATGTTAAAGCTTATTTTAATCAACTCAGGTAATAAAATATGCTGTACACAATCAAAGCATTAATATGATCAATTGATCTTTCTAAAGAACAAGAAGATATTTGAGTAAAGAGTAAACTTAAGAAACAGGACTTCAGCAAGTATCATGCCCTGTATAGAAAGTGCAAGGTCAGAGAATCACATACTCGTGGAAATGTGAGCTGTGAGGACCTCTGGTCTTATTCATCATCATCATCATCAAGTCCAAACTGCTACTCAGAGTAGACTGCAACGAACACTAGACCAAGTCACCTGTGGCTTTGTCTAGCCATCCTTGATGGAGATTTCTCAGTCTTTCTGAATAACTTACACTACTTTCCCAGGAAAAGGTTTTCCTAGTGCCCGGTCTGAATCTCCCAAGCTGCAGTCTGTGGCTCCTACTGATATCATCTACTACTACTGGGAGGACACTGGCTTTGTCACCTTTGCAATTCCCCTTCAAGGAGCTGCAATTAATTTTGTGCTGCCCTCTCTTCACCTTCAGCCTCTCCTCATAGCACCCATGGCCCTGGCAGCAGACTCCCACTGTATTTTTCTCACTGTGGCTGGGATGGAAAGCCAGGAAACAACCTGATATCAAAGTATTTTGTCTCAAAGCAACTGACGGATGAGATAAATCCTCGTAGTTTCAATCTTGTGTTGGCAGCTCTTCCCTCCCATGAGCATACCCATTTTTGCTCATGTTAGAAGTGTCCTTTTACGGATTTGGCTTCAAAGGCAGTCAAGAATACAGTGAGTTAGTGGCCCTCCTGGACTATCCAGACCTATGTGAACGCATCAGATAAAACCGTCTAGAACAACCTGAGCTGAGAACTGCGACAGGTGGCTTACAGCTGTTGGGTGGTGCAGGTCCAGCCTGGCAGTTCTGGTCCCAGCACCAGGCAGCACGAATAACAGAGCATGCTGGAGTCAGCAGCCAGTGGGTCCAAGGCATGCTGAGAGCCAAACAGGTCTGCCTATTTCCCTCCCCTCATAATTTTTAGCTATATCTATCTCTTGCAACCTCAAAGATCTTTAGCATTTATCCTGTTACAGCTTTCATGCACTCAACTAACAATCTGTTTTCAGTGTTCTTCAGATTCTTTCTCTGGCATTACTGTCTTCGCCTTTTATGCTTGCTTGTTCAATGTTGTTACCAAAGCAAAGATTTTGAAACAGTCGTAGATTTCATATAAATAAATAGATATTAATATATCTGTAACTAATGCAATAATAGATGTTTTGTTTTAAAAATGCATTTTTGGGCTCTTATAACTGCCATTTGAAACAAAGAAAAAAGATGAAAAGAAAAACAAAAAGATGTTAATAAGTTTGCACTTTGGCTGCGTAAAGCTGAACCTCTCCTACAGAAGCAGTGTAATCTTGTTACCCTGATGATAATGCTTAAATATTGTTCATGTGCACACACCTGATATCACTTTTTAAAATTCTCCTCTAATACTTTGAACGAAAGACAAGAAGGAAAATATATTTCAGCTTTTAACACCTCTCTGGCCAAGGTTCTAAGTCAGTTTCTCACTGGGGACAAATACATAATCGTCTATGTAATCTCTGGCCTTAATAGGAAGATAGAAAAATGAACAACTTTTCTCTCATTATAAACTCTAAATACAGAACAATTTTTAGGGATAGATAGATTAGATACTTGGTAGAAATATCTAGGGAAAAGCAGAATACTCAGAAAGACAATGATTTTCTAGGCACAGGAGGAAACTGCTTTGAATGTTTTCAGAGGAAAATTAGTAGGGTATGGAATGAGAATAGTTGGAGTCCTATACATTTCATACCAATTACTATCTTCCCAAGAATAAAATATATTTCTGTACTACACAGGTGTCTTGAGAACTGGTGAGGTTTGGCAGGGCAAATCCATACCTTACTTCTGCCTAAGATGTTATATTCAGAGAAGAGGAAAAGAAAGTCTCTTAAACTGAAAATATATTGAAGTAATTGAGGAACTCAAGTTCTCAAATAAAAAACAGATTTGCTGTTATATGACACACTATGAAACCTCTTCAAAAACAACTTCTAACAGAGATTTAGTAAATTTGATTAAACACTCAATTCTGCCAGAGCAATTTAGGTGGGATTCTTTTCAATTTGCAGTAAGTTTAAGAAAGAGGAAAGCTAGCCAGTGTGGGCTTTAAAGACAACAGTGCTCAAAGCCCTTTTATCTTCAAAGCAGACTTTTTTTTTTTTTTTTTTTTTCCTCCCCATAAAATAGCCTCCTAAAGGATATTTAGCCCTGTGGACCGAATGAAAGTTTACTGCCTCAAGATAAGGATCTAAGAGAGTTACTTTGTCCGTTGCTGATGGCACAGTTTGTCTGGTGGAGGTAGAGAGAGGATCCTAAAAATGGCTAGATGAGGAGGACAGGATGAGAGGGAAGTTTTGCGGGGAGTAAGACCTGGGAATGAAGTGTCGGAGCACTGGACTGGAGCAAGACTTACAGAGCTCCAGAGACAAACTATGTTTCTCTCCTCACTAACTTTTGTTCACACTGGATCAGCTCTCTCCTCCCCATCCGAAGCAACACACATTTACTCGACTATATTGGTAATGGCTGGGCTAAAAACTGACGGCCGTTCTCACCCAAATCAGCCCCATGTCCAGTGTTGGCTACGGGCAAAGTAGCAGAGGCTGTGCAGCAGTTAAGGACTTGGGCCTCCTCAGGCTTTTGGATTTCTTTGGCAACCACCTACAAAAAGATCTGGGGCATGGATTGGAATTAACACTAAAATGTTATCTAGGAAGTAATTGCTTGATGTTCTTTTTATGAGCTGGGCCAGATACTGATTTTACTTGCTAACTCACGGACTTCAAATATTTCTTGATTATAAGATAAGCAAGTTTATCCCAGGAGAATGACACCTGAGAAAAGACAGATACATTCTTTTTGGCATAAGTATAGCAAAAAGAGAAAAAGTTTGGTAAATTTAAGATTACAAAATCTTAAGTTTACAGACAGTCTGTAAGTCAGACGCAATTTTATTGACTGCTTTTACATCACTTTTATCATTTTAAATCACTTTATCATCTTTATAACATCACATCAATCCAAATCCAATAGTTTATCTATACATATTCTTTAACCTGACCAAATGATACAGGCTAAATCCATCGCGCATTAAAGTTGAAAGACAACAAAACTTTGGTTACAAGTTCAAAATCCATCACATGCTTACATTTCATTATTTATAACAACCAGATTAAGTTTTTTATCACATATCTAATCTCTTTCTTTCTAGGCAACTCATTCATTACATCTAACAGTAATAGCACTTGAGAACTAATGTAAATATTTTAAACCAGTTAGTGTAATCTAGAGAAAATGCAGGTGTTTAAGTATTTATTAGTTACTTTCTACCCTACAATATCAGTAACATGATCAAAATACATTTCTCAAAAACAAAGATGATGGTGAAAAGAAAAAAATATATATTCCCATTTTTGATTCATGTTGGGAACCTCTCCTTTAACAGGTACCAGCATGATAAAGATGTGAAATGTGAACAATGTACTTGTCATTAAGACACTTGTCAGTGTGTTACAGATGCCAGTGCCAGTCCGCCTGGCCGAGAAATCTCCAGGGCAATTCATTTACCTCCTCTGAAGGTAGCTCTCCAAGAGAAATCGTAGTTTTGCTCAGAGATAAAAATTGTTCTTTGCTTTGTACAATGGAGTAGATACATTCTAGTGGTTAAAGATATCACTATAACTTTTTAGACATTTCATGACATCCCATTATTCAGAACAATGTTGCTTGCAAAGCAGCCAGAAATAGCTGTAATTAGAAGCATGATTAAATAGTGAAAAGGGAATATACAGAAAGCATCTTTATTCAGAGCAATTTCATTTGAGTGGTTAGCAAGGCTGACAGCATTCTTTCAGCTACTATCCACTTTTTTTTTCAGTATGTAGCAAATCTGCTTATATACTTATGTCATTTGACATGAATCCAGAAATTTACTTCCCATCATCTACTGCTGTGTTGCCATTGTGTTCTTAAATTGATGCTAAGATCCATCAAAACAGTGAATGTATCACAAGCAAATAACGGGACTAAATATGATTAAACTTAGAGTTTGTAAAAGCAGTTGGGATCTTTCATGATGGAAGTACACCCACTACATGTAAAATATGTACTGGTCTGGATAAACAGATAAACATTGTTTTTCAGTTTTGACCTGGTTCATGGCACAGCTAAGATGAATATAGCTTGTTCATAGCAGAATACATATGCTAGAAATTGTCCTTAGATCGCAGTTTAAAAATCTTTTTTTTTTTTTTTTTTGTTAAATATATATATAAAACCCTGCACGTGAACTCCACCAAACCTTTTTTGGGGCATTGCAATTTGAAGCTGAATTGTATGATGTCATTGCAACTTGCAATATTTATAGCTGGTTGATGAAAGCACCAGCTGTGAACAATCCTATTGCTGGGGAAGAAGCAGGACAGGGTAGTCACTTTTGCAGCCGGCCCTTTGTTGATATATTTCAGATGAGATAGTTGTTGGGAATGAATGAACCAATCAATTTTCAGGGTCTGTTCCTGCAGGTAAAAAATGTCCACTGAAGAATATGTTCCTATAAAACATGTTTGTCCATCTACAGTCTGTTGGAAAGGGTAAAAAGGATCCTAAACTTAACATTAGGAAAAGCCTTTTCTCTAGGAGAATAGCACAGCATTGAAACAGTTTCCCCTGAAAAGCCTTGAAATCTGTTCTTGGATGTTTTCAATGCTCACATAGATATGTACAACTAATCTGACCTAGTACTAGCAGCAGTCTCGTTCTGAGCAGGATGATGGTCTAGATCACCTCTAGAAGTCCTTCTAGCCCGTATTTCTAAGATTCTGTGAGCATCCTAATATAAAAAGAAAATAAAAACAAAAATTGGTAGTGCAGTTATGCATTTGTTGGTCAAAAGGCTACACTCATGTCATCTAAAATGTACTACATATAGGTTTTGTGACTGACTTAACAAGGAGTAATACTGACTTAATATATAATAAACACCTGCTCACCAGCATGGGACAGCAGTGCTGGGCAGGGTAGAGGACTGTAGTCATGCGAGTCCCTGGTGTTTCCCAGGGACGGGCACCTGTCAGGCAATGGGGCAGGGTGGGGTTGTGGATGGAGAGAAATAGAAAAGTTCCGGGAGTGCCGAAGATCCCTCCTGCTGAAGGCTGCTTTTGTAGCTGGGCACCATGAAGTCTCCTGTCCCTTCCCTGCCCAGAGACAGGCGCAACCTGGTGCCTCTCTGTTGCTGCAGCAGACACCCGCTCTGTGCCATGCCGTGTTGCATTCCTGGAGGTGGTAACCTGCTGGCGGACTGAAAAGTAAGTAATGTGGAAAAAGCTGGAGAGTGTGTTGTGCAGGGGCCGGGGGCCGGAGCGGGCGTGGGGTCGGAGAGGAGCTCCTTGTCTTCCACAGCCCTGTCCCTTGGGGCAATGCCACAGCACGCAGGGTCAGGGCTGCTGGGCAAGGCGGCCACTGTAAAAGCCAGCTGCTTTGGGCACCCTGTCTCTGGCCTGTCTCTTTACTGGCTCTGGGGAAGCCTAACAAAGCATGCCTGCCTGGGGAACGATGTGCAGCCGGGGGTGCAGTTTGTTCAGAGGGTTGCGCTTGGGAGATGCCTGGTGGACAAGATGTGACAGGAGGAAGGGGTGGTTGGGGGGCTCCGGGGAACCCTGCTGGTACATGCTGCTGTAGCTGTGGTCTCTCTAAGCTAACAGGCAGGACAGAAGGGCTGTGAAGTCAGCAGAAGGAGGCTGGCTACTATGCAAGTCCATGGCAGGACAGCAGACATGGGAGCAGGCAGGAGGGGATCTGGGTACAGCCTGGCTGCAAGAACTGCTTGTGCAGGAGAACAGGCTCATGGGAGGGTGGGGAGAAGTCACACTGGTCATAGCCTCAGTTCATTGGGGGGGGGCTGCATTATGCAATGGACAGCATTATGCCATCAGTCCCAACATGGAGCCCCCAGAAAAGTCTCTGGGCAGCTGCAGGGAAGGGCCGATAGCTGTCAGGGTCTGTACAAGTGAATTTTGCAAGGGCACCGTCGTCCCTTTCCCTCTGGTGCCAGCATGCAGGGCCATGCTTCTGCTCCCAGAGCAGTGACAATTGCTATGCGCAGTCCTGTCCGGACTCCACAATGATGTGTTAACAAAGAAACAAAGAAGAAAAAAACATGTTTTAGGAAAATAAAAATATGCAAAAGATGTGCTAGCTGCTTTTTAGCTGCAAAGCATGTCAATTTTGTTCTGTATCAACAAGAACTGCAGATGTATTTCACCCAGAGACTGAAGGTGTACCACTCCCACACCCGAGTTACAGGGCAGTTCCTTCCTCCGACCTTTGGGGGCCTCCCGATGTTCCTTCTAGCGTTAGACTGTGAACAGGCATTTGGGGGTGGGCCTAGGAACAGAATTTTGGGGCGGTACCTCCATAGGGCTCAAACAGGCACCGATGCCTGGTGGCTAAACATATGAATGCCACCTGCTCCCTTTTAACTTGTGCTACCGGCACCGCAACACAGTGAGGGGTGCCGGGGTTGGAGCTGCAGGGCGGACCTGGAAGGCTCACCTTGCCCTCGGCATGGCCCATTCCTGAGGCTTCAAGGGCCACCAGTGCAGCCCAGTAACCGCCCCGACTTCGACTCATGTTAAATGTGTTGTGCCAAGAGCTTGCAGTATTTTACACTTTAAAAGCAGCCTTCTCAAAGACTTAACTTGAGTCAGTTCATGGAAGAATATTAGCACTCTGTAGTTGACAAATCAAAATCAAGAGGAATTTCTGGAAGATCTGTTTCCACTGGTAAAGTGAGAGGTTTTGTTGCTTAATTGAAAATAAAAAAATAATGAAAAAGAGAGGGAGATTAAAAATGCCTGTGGCTAATCCTCAGAAGGAGCAGAGTTTATGATGAGCAAAAAAAGCTGCTTGAGAAGGACAAGACTGGCAGCTATGCTCACTTACCCATGTTTGGATCAAACTGCTCAGTAACTGGTTACACGTGAGTGCACTGTCATTCCCAGATTTTACACAATACATGGTGACTTGGAGGCTTGTAAGCAGTCTCGTCAACTCGAAGGCATCAGGGCAAATAAGCTGCTTGCCATCCCTTTCAGGTCCTCTCTAAGGTCTGTTCTCCTTCCATTCCACCTGCTGTCGATCACTATGGAGTAGTTAATGCTTGTCATTAGAGACGCCTTCATCATTCAGTTGTCATTCTGTAAATATTTACAGAAAAAGCACATACTTCTAATTGGTTCTTTCATTTTTTTTTAAATGGAAAAGAAAGAAAATTATTATTTGTGTGCATAGTGTAGACTGAATTGGAGACATAGATGTGAAATAATTTATGATGAACCATGCACCCCAAAAATATTTATGAAAAATCCTACTGTCAGATTTGGATTAGAGTGAGATGGCAATTCAAGGTTGAGATAATAATGCAGTTAACTTGCTTGCTTGTAGTTGCTTTCACAACTACACCTTATGGTGTTATTTTTAGGCCACTTTATGATGTACTATTTAGGAGCACCTAATGTATTATATAGAAGGATTTTGTTTCTTGCTTAGACAAATCCCAAGTATCAGTAGACTCCGAATACTTATGTTTTTTGCTTTGAGTATATATATTATACAGCTAGTATGAGTTCTTGAATTTGTGAAGACATCAATCTTCCTTGATAAGAGTTCCCAAAAGAATTAACTTGCAAGGTTATGATTATCAGATCTAGTACGGTTTACCTTCTGCATTACATCTGCAGTGCTAAGGAAATCTAAAGTCACAGGTGGTATGAAGCTGGAAGAAAGATGTAATTAAGGTTGTTAAATATCCTTTCCTGTGACCTACCTCCTCTTTGATAAATTTCCCTCTCTGAGGTCCCTGATGACTGTCCTTTTCTTCTCACCTTTAAACCTGCTTTGTTGTTTTAATTAGACAGACAAACATGGAAAAAAAATTCTTTGCTTGGGAGAGCATAGATGAGATGAGAAATGAGGAGAGAGATGAGTATGAGGAGTCAGACTTGCTTCATTTTCATGAACAGAGTAAAAGCAAAGATGAAAGTGAAGTTGATGAGGGAAATATTTATCTGCAGCAATTTAACAGGTATGGTGAAAATTGTTTTCAGAAAAGGCAAATGGGAATGATTTTGAATGACACATGCTAGTGAGTTTCAGATCCACTTGCATGTATTTTTGGTAATAAAAAATTTCTTCCAGTAAAAACACCTGTGGGCAAATAGGTGGTTTAGTATAGCTGTCAATTCAAGGCAATTTTTTTTTCTTTTTTTAATTTGACTTTTTCACTTCAAAATTAAAAACAGATTTTTTAAAAGTGAAAGGGGAAAGGGAATTCTTGTATGTAGCATTATTGTATGTGTAAATGTATTTAAAGGGCAATAAATTTTGTTATTTATCACTGATGCAATTTTTTAAGGAAAAAGTAGAGTGCTGGGAAGGACCCTTATTTTTAGAACATGTCACATCTAGTGTATATTATAAGAATCAGATCTCTCGAACTATAGGAGGTATTTTGGCAAGTTGTGAAATGAAGGAAGATACTGGAAACAAATACATTAAAACTTGTTAGCCTTTGATCAGTTGTTTCTAATTCATCCCAAGTTCTGTAAATGAAGCAGGTTCAATTAAAACTAAAATAAATGTCATGAGATTGAAATCCAGAAGTCCTGCTTTCAGTCCTAAACGTGAATTCAGATCGCTTCATTCAGTATTGTTACATTCAGGCTTTCAGAATTGTTCATCAGACCCGCAGTGTGAGTTGCCTAAAAGTTCTGAGGTATCAGAAGACAGCTGAGGTAGCCCTGTGTGTCTTTTTTTTTTCCTGTTTTTGTTTGTTTGTTTGTTTTGCTTTAAACTTCTTTGCCACACACTTTCCAAACCTTTCCTTGCACTTATCTGGACCAAAACCTTCCTTAAAGATAAATACTTGACAAGTCAAATTCTAAATCCATTACTCCAAAATATTTGGCCTGTAAGAATACAGCTCTGTGGGAGTGTGGGTTTTTCAAACACACTAAGAATGGCAGCCATTGCTGTCTGCCTTTTGCATAGTCTGTTGTCAGTAAGGGTGGAGTTTTTGAGTACATACTGTCTTCATCTCTATCTTCACTTTTGTACTATTTTTTTTTTCCATGGGTAATTTTCACAATACTCTGAGAGTTCTTAGTCTACAGCATGTGTTCAGAACATTTCAAGATGTTTTCAAAGCTCTGTATGAAGTGAAGGAACAGATTTTTAGAAGAGATCCTATATGTGATCCTAATATTAATATAGGAATATAAAATTAGGAGTTATAGCACCAGTCTAACACTAAATACATACTGTCTTGGGTTTCATCAATTTCTGTTGTCATTTGGGCTGAACATGAAAATGCTGTGAGTTATGTGTATTATCTAGGCATTTCATGACAATCCAGATTTCATAGGCAGAGTTTTGCTCTTTCTTTGACTAAAGAACTGGTGAAATATTAAGTGGTCTGCTTGTCATAATTAGTTACAGGCTGTATATGGTATGAAAATACCGTTCTTGTTTTCAGGACCAAAAAAAAAAAAAAAAAAAAGCATAATTGCATCAATATTGAGTTATTATTTAAATTATTCCTCTTTCAAGAAGAAAAATAATGGTTTAAACAAGGTGCATGATCTTTCACATCAAATCTGAGAAAGTGTTTTCTCTAGTAGGTATTGTTTTCTTAGGCTTTTGTTAACCTCCATAGAAGAGCTGAGGAAAAGGAATACTGAAGTGCTTTGCCTAAGGGAGCAAATAACATTAAGATATGACTGAAAAGATTATTTCAGCCATAGGAATTTCAGAAAGTCTATAGCAGTCCATCAGCTTCATGTGTCAGGGCACTACAAGGGGAATCATTTAACAAAACTGCAGTACTTACAAAGCACAACACTGGCTTGTTGTAGGCAAACTTGAGGAAGTTGATTTGATGTGTACTGAAGTATTTTAAAATATCCATCACTGTAATTATCTGTAATTTCTTCCCAAATGTGTGTGTTAACCACTTTACTTTTGGTTATGATTGTACCATCCAAATGGTGATACAGTGTTTGACCCTGAGTTGCAAGCAGCTGCCCATGTTACTGATTAAAAATAGTTATAACAGAATTCTTTGCTACGGAATTTGATTCAAAGCTAGGTATTAACCAGTATTACCAGTTGGAAATCCCACAGGGTTTGAGTGAGCTCTGCAGTACTCTGCTATACTTCCACAGAATGCATTTATCTCTAAAACCGAAGTCTTTCTGAAGTCTTAGAGATGTCTGAAGTCTTTTGAAGTCTTAAATTTGATGCACCTAGCAACTGGAGGTATGCATTCCTGTATGTCAATGTCCATGTTGCCCAGAAGAGTCTGAACTGATGCATGACCCCAGATGTGGAAGAAAATGGAGGATAGCAACACAAACAAGAAGATAGAAAGGTTTTCCTCTGCATTGTATGGCAGAAGGCACAAATGTGTTTGCTCAAATGGCTTCATTTTTCTAGACTGCAACTAAACTGGGTTTAACTAGAATTGTCTTAAAACTGTCTTAGCTCAAGCTTGAACTGACAGCACAAAGTTCTGGTCTCCAGTATGAGACAGATCAGACTTTAATACCTCACTAACATCAGGTAGTAAGTCTATAGCAACTAAAGCATGTCCTTTTGGAAGGCCATTAATAAGGAATTTTAATAACTTTTTTCATTCTATTTTAAATTAATTTAAAATAATTATAAAATACGAGTAGACATTAATAATTGTCAGGTAGAAACTGAATGCTAGAGCAAAGTAATGTTAATGAAAGTTACTTTAATGGTAAAATATAGAAAGCCTTTAAAAATCCAGACAAAAATAAAAGTTAAGAGGCAAGATCTTGTCTAAAGCTCTTGTTGGTCTGCTGCCATCTTATGGGACATGAAACAATGAAATGTCTATGTTAAGTTTAATACCTTTACTTGCAATGGTAGAAGAGGTTTAGGTTTTGAGATATAGAGTAAGCAGAAATTCTTGAGGGCTGGCTCATTTTATAATGGTTTCTTGTACATAACATGTATAAGGTGCTCAGCATTTGCATATTTGAATTCTAAAAGCTGGATGAATATTTCATAAAGGTAGCAAAATGTGAGCAAAAATATGAGCGTGTGATCCACTTTTCAGTGATTTTTAGTGCATATTTTATACTTTGGAGAATGACGTCAAACCCAGAGATTTTGACTTTTTTTTTATTTATTTTATTTATTTTACAGTTTGTTCTATGTGTTTGTTTATCCTGTAGGTTAATTGTGAACAGAAAAGTTTACCATGTGTGTTCAATGCTCAGCATATAAGCTATGGCTGGTTTTGTTATGGCTGACAGCAAAGAATGCCATCTCATCAGATAAGCGTAGTTCCTTTTGAGGAGACAAGTAAAAGAAATTGTAGAGCAGCAAGCTTCCCAGGAGTAGGTTGTGCTTTAGAGATGCGGAAAATAAATACAGTTAGGATTCCTAATTTTCCATGAGTAGTAGATCACTCCTTTTAAAAATAGACAGTGTGACTCTTCCCTGCCCCCCAAGGGTGTCTCCTAGATTGAGTTACTGATATTGGTGCATAGCTTTGAAGGTATACGACGCTACTGCCTACTCTCTTAAATATTCACCTGTGGCATAGATAAACTTAGGATGTTTTCACTCTTTTTAGTGGTTTCCCCCCATTCTTTGTCCTCTTCGTGTTGGCTATTCTCCCAACCAGAAATTATGATTGCCTCCAGGACTTTTTATGGGACAATGACGGCAAACAGCAACAAAATATTATCTGTTTGCAAACTCTACCCACTGGGTGTTTGTGGCAGGAGAAGAAACTGCAGCTGTCTACCCCCAGCGCAGCAAGATATATGGGATCTTAGGTGACCTTTGGGATAGGGCCACCAAATGTATGTCATGCAAGCTGTGTAATACTTGGCACTCTACCTTGGGTTTATCTTTACTGCTAATACCAGTTATCAATCTTGTTTCTCCTGAGGTTGCCTATTTCTATAAGAAACTACTTCTTTGCACTCATTGTCTCTGAGTTGTAAAATAATTTTATATTCTTGGTGCAACCAAGACCACGTACCTGTTGGGTCTGCACTGACAACTCCATGTCCTTAAAAAGTTCCCCACACTTGGTGAGACAGATGAAAGCTGTCACAGATTCTTAGAAATGCATGGAGGTGAGTTTATGATAATTGACCAGTGAAATACACCACCATGTGATGATAATTAAAAAAAAAAAAAAAAAAAAAAAGAAAGAGGCAGGATCTGTGCAAAATTTAACTGATAATAGATTCTATTCTGTTCAAAATTCTGGTATGTTTCTTTGCTTTATCATAACAATGAAAATGAGCTACAACATGTAGTAAGGCTTCTGTGTTATCCCAAGGTTATGTCATGCTTGCTGACAGAACTTAAATGTTTATTACCATAGTAATCTGCAGAATACAAAATATATACTTTGTGCTCATCCTCATACTAATCAATTGCAATTTTGTATAATATTTATGATATTGCAACTACTTGCATTTTTTAACTACAGTGCTCTGGATTCGCTTAACATGAGAAATTTAATTAAAGATTTTCCATCAGTTTTCTACATTATGCAATAATTTTACTCATAGTCAACTGAATTTGCAGAACAGATTTTTCCACACCTTTATAGAGACACTCTCATCTATCAGTATATGTTACACAAGTTATTTTGTGGCCTTAGGAAACACGAAATTTACTTTAAATAAGCACAGCAGAGTAAATTATTTATTGATTACTTAAGTCAGTATGTTAGGTAAAACTGTTCTGTACATTCTAATATTAATGTTTTTAGCAGTTATTATCTTCATTGATATCATTACTATTTATGGGAAGAGAGCAGTTTATGGATTCAGTCTCTCTTGACATCTTTCTTCATTATACTAATGTAAGGTTTTTTTCAAAGTGTGTTTTGCTTTCAAGTGGAATAAGTACGGTCTATTAGGTCATTTACATATGACCATTGAGCTGTTCCTTGGAGTAAAATGTGTATGTGTAAAAATGTGCCTATTCCTGGCACACTTTCTCTATTCTAAAAATACTGAGATCTCTACTGAGATTGACCCCTCCACTCAGCCCTGGTGAGGCCACACCTGGAGTACTGTGTCCAGTTCTGGGGTCCCCAGTTCAAGAGGGATGTGGAGCTGCTGGAGAGAGTCCAGCGCAGGGCTGCAAGGATGATCAGGGGCCTGGAATATCTGCCCTGTGTGGAAAGGCTGAGCGAGCTGGGCCTGTTCAGCCTGGAGAAGAGAAGGCTGAGAGGGGATCTCGTCAGTGTCTCGTCAGTGTCTCGTCAGTGTCCCTGAAGGGAGGCAGTGAGGAGGATGGGACCGGCCTCTTTTCAGTGGTGGCCACCAATAGAACTAGAGGTAATGGTCACAAACTGAAGCACCAAAAGTTCCACAGGAACTTTAGGAAAAAATTCTTGACAGTGAGGGTGACAGAGCACTGGCACAGGCTGCCCAGGGAGGTTGTGGAGTCTCATTCTCTGGAGATCTTCCAAACCCGCTTGGACACAGTCCTGTGCCACATGCTCTAGGTGACCCTGCATGTGCGGGGGGTTTGGACTAGATGAGCTCTAAAGGTCCCTTCCAACCTTAAGCATTCTATGATTCTGAGATGCATGTTTTGATATAAAGATAGTGCAGAGATGTCTGTGGTCTTTCACTTGTGTATTATTGATAAAAGACACTTCAACTGGAAACCCAATTCATGTAAGTATTTGTCCTCAGGTGGCAGATTCTCAGTAGTGCAGAAGCAGAGAATCATCAGGAATCAAACTGTTGTCATCTGCTGGTGTTCATCTCCTCACATCTGTGTTCAGCAGGTGGATGGAGCCTGAGCTGCTCTTAGAATCATAAAATCATAGAATCATTATGGTTGTAAAAGACCCTCAAGATCATCAAGTTTACCTGTAAGCCCTTCAACACCCAGCCTGCTGAACCATGTCCTTAAGTGTCTCTTCTACACATTTCTTGAACATTGCCAGAGATGGTGACTCCACCACTTCCTTAGGCAGCCTGTACCAATGCGTCACTACTCTTCCATGTAGAAATTTTTCCTAATATCTAGCCTGAATGTCCCCTGGTGCAGTTCTCATTCACACTAAATATTGCAGACAGGGTTCTGGAAATATTTGCTGCTATTGGTTTGCTTTGTTAAAGAAGAAAAAAAAATGGTAGAGGAAATGGATTTATTTTATTTTCCTGACTTGCATATCAGATGAGTTTTAAATGAGATATTTTCAAACAAGCAGAATAGTTCATATAGAAAATTTGGTGTGTTTTTATTCCATTTTTTAAATTTTTTTTAATGAATTCAATACAACCTTTTATTTGATTTTAATACAGAAAGTTTGATGTACTTTCTGGACAAAGTACAAAGGCAACTCTGAATATCTATGTCTATAGTTTAAAAAATAAACTTTAATGAGACATTATGCTATGAATTGCATGAATAGAGTGAAAATACAAATGTATAAGGCTCTGAAATAACAACTGGTTTCAAAATGTTCATGTGCGGAGTGAAAGCATGTGGTAAACTAACAGTTCTCTAACAGCAAGTTTGTTCTGTGCTTAATGTGGCATTGCAAGTTTTTTTGCTTTTTACTCCTCTGTGCAAACTTTGTGCAAACTTCCACTCAACTGCCTACTTATTACTATATTACTGTTTTGAACACAATATGCTATAAAGAGATGATCTTTTTAGCTGCTCCTTCTCCACTAGAGGTCTCCACAGATAGCAAAGAAACCACTGTGAGAATTAACTTTCCCAGTGACAGCTGGTGTTGATGTTCTGTTTGTATGAGCACAACTGCATCACAACCAGTGGGGTGCAGTATTACCATGTCATAGTTATAAGTAGATCCAAATTCCATAATATTTTCAAGGAAGAACATTTGCATTCCAAATGAAAACATTAATGTTTGAGTAATGCTTTTGTGATATTGCACAATCTCACACATTATCTTGAGGCAAAAAGTCTAATTTCAATTCCATAAATAAGGCTATAGGAAAACTGGAAGGATCAAACAACAGCCAGTCCTAAAAAATCAGAAGTGAGATGTCTTTGTTTTCCTAAGGACATCCAAGACCCACATGACATCCTGAGTTCAATACTTCTTAGTTCTGTTAATTTTTGTGGAGTTACTGGTAGAGATAAGCTGGACTTACTGGTAGTCCTCCCTTTGTCAGACCTGTACAAGTGCATTTGTTTGCCTGGTCTCCAAAATTGCAAGCTGTGTTTGACAAATACCTGATATACATTTTCTGACTTCATACACATTTATTTATATACCTAAGCCTGCTCAGCTTAAAAGAATCACAGAATGGTTGAAGTTCGAAGGGGCCTCTAGAGATCATCTGGTCCAACCCCCCTGCTCAAGCAGGGACACATGGAGCATGTGGCACAGGGTGATATCCAGGCGAGTTTTGAAGTTATCCAGAGAAGGAGCCTCCATAACCTCCTTGGGCAGCCTGTTCCAGGGCTCTGTCACCCTCACAGGAAAGAGGTTCTTCCTCACATGGAGATGGAATTTTCTGTGGTTTAATTTATACCCATTATCCCTTGCCCTGTCACTGGCCACCACCAAGAAGGGTTTGGCCCCATCCTTTTTACATTCTCCCTGCAGGTATTTATACTTATTGATCAGATCCCCTCTCAGTCTTCTCTAGGCCAAACAGGCCCAGCTCGCTTAGTCTTTCCTCATACAATACATGCTCCAGTCCCTTAAGCATCTTTGTGGCCCTATGCTTGGACCCTCTCTAGAAGTTCCCTGTCCTTCTTGTATTGGGGAACCCAGAACTGCATCCAGTACTCCAGGTGCGGCCTCACCAGGGCTGAGCAGAGGGGCAGGATCCCCTCCCTCGACCTGCTGGCAACATTCCTCCTAATGCAGAGCGGGATCCCATTGGCCTTCTTGGCCATGAGGACACATTGCTGCCTCATGGTTAACTAGTTGTCCATGATGACTCACAAATCTCTCTCTGCAGAGCTGCTTTCCAGCAGGTCAACCCCTAATCTGTTCTGGTGCTTGGGGTTATTCCTCCCCAGGTGCAGGACCCTGCACTTGTCCTTGTTGAACCTCATGAGGTTCCTCTCTGCCCAACTCTCCATCCTGTCTAGGTCTTTCTGAATGGCAGAACATCCTTCTGGTGTGTCAGCCACTCTGTCCAGCTTTGCATCATCTGCAAGAACATTTCTATAATGTGGAATGTGGGCCTGAGCAGCAGTATGTATCTGCCTACTTTGGGAAGAGGGAATGATCTTTCTATACAAACTGAAATTTAGATTTCCAATTTATTATTTTATGCAATAGTCTGTTCTCATTTAAAATTCAGAAGTTAGATGACACTTTACTGATTGCTCTAGCCTGTCTCTCAGGTCCCGCTTGGCCAAGTAAGCAACAGCGATGAGCATGTCCTACAAAAGTGGAACAGAGTAATGCTCTAAACGTGTTGCAGAGGAAAAAGTACCAAAGCAAATTTTCTGAGGGATAAGTCATTTGCAAATATGTTTAAGACAGAAGACTGCTCCTCAGTTTGCTCATTTTGCATGTGGCTAATACCTGGGTGCCTCTGAACTACCCCCTACCATCTCTGCTGCTTCAGTTTGCACTGGAAGCAGGCTGAGAAGTAGAGACCCTGGAAGCCCTGAAAGACATCCTGGAGCACATTCAGTGATCAAGTTTGGTGTAGCTTTTGACACTCCAGAGGGCCAAGGCCAGCTACAAAAAAGAGAAGAAAAAGAAAATCTTTTCTAGTAGAGCATTGCTCTGATTAATAATCCAGAGGATTTGGGTAGTGGGTAAAGAGGGTACGTACACAGGCATAACCTCCTGTGGAGCCTGTGATTATGGAGCGGTTCAAAAAGAAACAAGTACTTTCAGTGTACCTCAAAAGCAGGTGATCTGGGAGAATGAGACCAGAATATAATGATATTGTATAACCTGGAGCTGAAGGATTTTGGAGCACATACTCTAAATGAGCTACCCCAGTGAAGAATAAAGGAAAATATTTCCAAATAGCTAAGTTTCTCTGATACCTCTGTTTTAGAGCATGCAGGTTCAGGTCTCCCATCAGTAAGATATTTTGAATTAGCATATTTGAAATGTTTGTTTGCAAAGCATTTTTTTTTTTCTGCTGTGATAACAGATGTGTTCAGGTTAATCAAGATGACTTCCAGCATCCCTTCAGTTTTGTGTAGCCATCATGTTACAGCAACTAAAAAGAACGGTAAGAAATGTCAACATATGCTTAATTTTTATAGTTGCAGTTTCCCTCACTAAATGTCCAAATACTACTTCTACATTCTGCAAAGGTTAGAATTGGGTCTTACGCCAGAAAGGCTTTTGGGCCTAAGGGGACTCATCTCAAGAGTTAGATATACATAAGCTCATCTTGCCACTTGGGATACCTACCGGGTAAAAGAGCTCTATGGAATATCCATATTTACACCTCTGGATGACTTCAGTAATCTCTACTTTATCCCCTATTAGTCCAGCTAGCAAAACTCTAGGCTAAAAACTGGGGATAAATCTAAGTTTGCATTTGGTGGGTTCTTTCAGTTTTCTTACTGGCATAACTCCAAAATAAATGATATTTTAGGACTTTATATAAATGATTATAAAAAGGAATTTATGCATTTCTTCCTTACAGTACTCATATATTGCATAATGTAGTAAATGGAAGGCATTACTGACCTCAAAATCAAACTGAGGCACACTGAATTTAATATAATTGCCAAGACAGTTAAAGTCATGTTATTACTTAATGGCGCAGTATTTTATGCCCTAATTCAACAAGGCATTTAAAACTAATGCTTACTAAAAGTAGTTGTCTAGTTCCATTGAATATTCTCAGATTTAAAGTTGAATAGGGCTTAAATATTCTGAAGTGAAGCCACTGAGCTGTGTCTATGCTCCTCAAAAACATGTAGCCATTTTGGCAAATCAAATTGCTTTGGAGTTATAGGAGTTGCATTACATCAGTATGTCTGATAATCTTGGAATATCCTATTTAGAAAGAATTATATAATATCTGATGCAGAGAAAGAACTCTTATATAGCAAAATGTAGCATTTCTGCACTTTAAATATGTATATTCATAATATGCCTTATATATGGAGGCACCACATCTTTCTTCTCATTAATGAAGTTTGACAATTTCTGACAGGATAGAAAGGGAATTCATTATATTTAGTAATAGAAAACCCATTTCTCATTTTTCTAGCGCCAACTGAATGCAATGAAATTGCCTAAACCTGTATCACAATTCCCCACTGTTGTGGTTCTTAAGGTCACCCTCAAGGGTCTTCAATTTCTTTATGTTCACAGGTTGGCACCTTGTAATTTTCAGAATTGGGAAATACAAGGAAGCTATATATTTTTATTCTGAGAAGGATTTTTTTTTTTATTTGAGAAGAAATAAATCTGTCAGGTTGAAAATATTAAAAATCAGAAGCTTGACTGTAATAATCACAGCAATGTCCATGCCAATTTTGTTTAGCAAACTTTGAAGTGAAAATTTTCTGCATGACAAAGAAACTTCCCCTCTCCCTCAAAGAATTTGTCAGTGTAAGGGAAGAGGAATCTTTATTTCAATAATCAATGGAGTTTAAGGGTAATTTATGGTAATAAGGCTGAAAGGCACCCGGTATTACTTTTCCTTAAAAAGTTATTGAGGATTCCTGCTGCTGCCAACCTCAGTGGACTACTTGATAAAATGAAAGAAGATTAAGTCTTTTTATTGCTATATAAAATGGTCATATGCTTTGTACACTAGTACTAGTATTAATTATTGAAGAAGTGCTACAATAGGCAATAATACAGACTTCAATTGATTCTCTTAAGAATGTCTTTAGACAGGCTCAAGGCTAATGAATTCCAGAGCACAGATTGAAAAAAAAAATCATTCGAACTGGGCTCTGCAATGAGGTAAAATAAGGATTTTCTTTTTGTCTTACTTTATTTCTATGAAAGATATAACATTACTTTTAAAAATGGCCTTTCCCTCATTCTTTATTAGTGTATAATTTGGAAAAAATAAAAACGGTTAAATTCTTGCTGTTAGTGTAACAAATAGTCTGAATATGAAGAGAGTAATTAAAAGAAGCAAAAGCTTCTTTTAAATAACATGTTGAAAAGCAAGCTAATTTGTATTTGTTCACTACCTGAACTACCAAGGATTTTTCACTTTTGTGTATCCTCTCAATGAAAAACTACTTTGCCTTCTCGTCGTGGTAAATCACAGAATCACAGGACGGTTGAGGTTGGCAGGGACCTCTAGAGATCATCTAGTCCAAACCCCTACTCCAGCAGGGACACCCAGAGCACGTGGCACAGGGTGGCATCCAGGCGGGTTTGGAAGATCTCCAGAGAAGGGGCCTGCACAGCCTCTCTGGGCAGCCTGTTCCACTACTATACAAACTGATATGCCCTGCATACCAGAAATGTTATGTTGGCATTGAAGCACTGAGAACTGTCTGCCCAAGAGTGAGCTTATAGCTAGCATTAGTTAAACATTGAAATAAACTGCAACAGTCAATTTCTTGACTTGATACAAGTTACATTACTTCAGATATGTCTGGATTTATAATTTCCATATTGTATTGGATTCATCAATCCCTGGGTGTGCCTTGTCACTTTGAGAGTTGCTTATATTGTTTGTTTGCCTGTAAAATAAAAACAGAACTTCAACCCAAACAGTCAGTTCTCAGTTCAGTGCAAACACATTCACAAAAAAAAACCCTGCATCATTAGTAGGATTTTTTTAAATTGGAGTTGTGTAGCAGAAATACTGTATATTGTTATTGGGCTGGCCACTCTCACTGGTTACCAGATATTATTTTCTATTCAGTTGTGAACTTCCTGAGTGAATTTAGACAAGACACTCGAGAAAGTAACTACAAATCAAAGTATGAGACAGCAGACCTCAGACTAGCAGAGGTATTTGCTATTAACACCATGCAGTGCAGCACAGCTCATTTGATGTGGTATTTCTGCTATGCTTTGGCCTTTCCAGAAGTTGCTTCCCAAATACCATGTTATTTTATTTTTTTTTTCTTGTGATTTTTTTGTAAGGCTAAGATAATGCCCTATGGAAGTATTCTCCTGTGTATACTGCAGAGAAACACTAAAATCAAAAGCTACCTGTGCTGTGGGTGTGTTCTGTTATACTTACTGAAGAGAACTGCCCCACTGATGAGTCTTTATTTCTTCCACACTGCAAGTGCATTTTTGGTGATACTGTGCTTGTAAGATGCAAGCAACAGAATTCCACAGTGTGAGAAGCTTGGATTTTATGATATTGCAGGCCTTGTAATAGGACATATGAAAATTATGTATCGTTATAGTTGACTTTGCCTGTTGTGGACTTAGGTATGAAACTACTAGTTCTGCCAAAATCAGTTATAACATAGGAGCAGAGGACTTGCTGAAATGTTGCAAGAGATCATTTCAGCGCAAGGTCTCAAATGGCAAGTAAACTTTTGCTCTATGCCTAGTCAGCAGCTGAAGCACTATGCCATTTATCACTATTCATATAGGCATTACACTTAAAAAGCAAACTCCCCAGTGCAGACCTGTTATGCTGTCTGCTTTTGCTGTTGCTGTTTTAGGTTGCTTGTGTAAATTGTAAGCTGTTAGATACTGTTATTCACACAAGTAATTTTTGAGTTTTTCATTGGATCTGAAGTGGAATCTTTGGAAACAGATGTGCAATTTTTATTGGCTGTAAAAATATACAATTATAAAAAGTCGATTAGAGGTTTGAAATTGAAGACTGACAGTAAAACTTGCTTAGTAATAGCCAGCACAACTATTTAAATAGCACTAAACCATGGCAGATACTTTTTAATAGTCCGTTTTACATAAGCAGCAAACTTTGGCTGAAGAAATAGTCCAAAAAGATCCAACCTAGTGCCCTGTTAATCTCTCTGTACAAGAGAGGTTGTAATCAGAAATGTAATCTCTGTATCAAGGAGATTTTATGGGATGAGCTATTCACACTGCTAGTACAGGAGATTTAAAAAAAAAAAAATGTTTAAAACAAACCTATAGATTTACCAGTTCTGCTGATTTTAGCCCCTAAATTACAAAACAATAAGCAAGTGTACACAAGCAAATGTGCATCTTTAAATAAATTCATAGCCATAAAGAAAATCTACAGGTGTACATATTGCTTGCAAAGACTAACATTTTTGATAATATATTTTTCTTGTCTTTCTTGTTTTCCTAAATTATTTTAATATTTCACCATCTCTTTTATATAGCTTTGTTTTGCTTTAAAAAGGATGAAAACAATAACTTGATATTATCTTGAAAATAATATAAATTAATATATTAATGATTTTTCATGACTTTCTGTTACTGATATTTATTTTATCTTAGTGATACTTGGCATTTTTTTTGTCAGATAATATGCATTTCAAGAGCACATACTAACAATGACTATTTGTGTCTATGATTGTTACTCTGTATATCTGAGTTTTTAAGGTTTCTAATTTCCAATATTTTGCTAATAAACCTTTGTTCTGGGAAGTTACAATGCAGAATAGCTACTCTAATTTGCATTAGTTTGAGATAATAAATATTGCTTTTGGGAGAATTAAAAAAAAAGAGCTATCATTTGATTTCAGAGTTGCTGCTATGCTGAACATCTGTCTAGTTCAGTGGGAGGCTTTTGGTGCTTAGCATATCATGATGCTAGTGACTATTGCGCATGCATTTTTTTAGGTGGTTATTAATGCCAGTGTAATATAAATTCAGAGATACCATAGCTGTAGATGAAAACTCACTACATCTTTGCAACGTGTAACTACAAAAAGGCTGCCTTGAGAACTAAGTGGTTAAATTTCTGCTGTTGTTTTGGATGTTGTCTTATCAAGACCTTGAGTACTTTATAGCAAAGTAAGCTGCATACCTGTCCATCTCTTTGCTCTTGTTCAAAAACTTCTTTAACATCTAGCTCAGCTCTACAAGAGTAAGGAGTGTAAATATATATCAGATCACTAGATGTCCTCCTCCCACAAAATTTCTTCTTGTTCTCAGTTAACAAACTGCTGACATTTTCTTGACAAAAGACCTAGAATCATGTATAACACTAAAAGATCGCCAGTGCAAATTCATGTAATCGCAAATGAACTGCTTCTGAAAAACAGCCACAATCATGCACTTATCAGGCCTTTAAGGACTGCAGAGGAATTTTCTGTCACATTAAGTGAAGCAGAAGCAGAGCGCTGTGGAAAATATCCCCTTCTTGGAGAACTGTAAAAGCCCGGAGTGCATACATACGATGCTGTTGCTGTAAGCAACATTTTGGTTATACATGTGCAGTGTTTATATGGCTCTCTCTGTACACAGAAACATGAACTCCCACAATAATTCTTTACTTGTATGTTACATGTTCTCTTGTTCTTGTCAAGGAAATGCAGGTGCTTGGTGCTATGTTAACATGCCTTTTGATTTATTAAAATTTCCTAGAAAGTCCTGTATTAATATGGCTATCTCAGACATTAGAAATGGATGAATATTCATAGCCAGCTAAAGCTGGTCATCTCCATGGCCTGCTATGGATACAGCAGCTGGGACAATTTTCCTGGAGCTCAGCAAAAGTTGTTGACCCAGGGAGTTTCCTTGGAACAGGTGTCTCATCACGAGAGTCACTTCTGCAGAGGGTAACTGGAAGGAATAGGGTGCAGGATGGGAAAGGGAGGGGTGCATGCTGGAAGTCAGTGAGATAGAAGGGAGGATGAATATTCATTTTGTTTTTCCTAGGGCCAAAAGCAACTCCTGACTGTCTGGTCAGAAGTCACTGAAATTATGCATGCTCCTTGCATGTTGCCTTAGTTTTGAAAGTGCGCTTTTAAAATAGCAAAGTTATATCTATGATATGTGTTAGCACTCGAAAGGTATAACCTGAAAAATTGAAGTTCATCATGAAACCAGAGGTAGAATAGGATTTTAAAATGGGTTATTTTTACTTCTTCAGTGCTGTTACTAAGGGACCTACCCTTGGACCCTACTGTGGCCCTACAGGATGTTTGAAGAGCCTAATTTGATGAGTAAGGAAAGCCAAGATAGAAGGAAGAGTTAGAATTTAAAATAGGCTATAGGCCTTTTTAGTGTTATGTTTAGTGCTATTAGATTTTCTGAGAGCTGGCGTGCCATGAGATAGATGCATTTCATGGCATGATTAAAGACACTGAAATGAATGGGATAGGTGACTAAAAGAACAAAGTATCTGCACTAAAGAAACATTTACAGAATGCCTGCTGATCTATAAGAAGGAGATGCCTTTTAGTCCTGGAAGTAGTTTTTATTCAAGGATGAGCTCTACTAAGCTAAGAATAAAACAGAATGGAGAGGCTCATTAGCATCCAGACCTCAGAATAATCCTGAGAAGGATTATTAGAGAAGGGTCAGGTGGGTGAGCAACAGATATTCTGGAAGGAATGGGAAGAAGAAGAAGTAAATTTGAGGATGAAAAATAAAATTATTTTGAAGAATTGCTAAGGTTTTAAAAAAAAATAAAAATTTGGGTGTGGGGGAGACATTGATCTTTTGGGGCACAGACACCAAAGTTGGTCTAAAAAACCTTAAATAAACTTCATAAATATATGGGTAGCTTTACCCCAAACATGGTAATAGTTCCTGAATTGGTACTTACCATCATCCTGTGAAAGTCACATTAGGAAATGGACCTTCTGTGGAATAGTGATAAGCCATGAGAAGGTAATATTCACAAGCTCAACATGATTAAAAAAAAAAAAAAATGTAGAATCACCAATTTTACTTTTGAATCACATTTTCAGTATATTCTTATTATATCAGGTTATTCAATCATGTATTCACTCCATCACATTTCTTTCAGGTTGTTCAATCTCTTGTATCACACTATGCCCTTCATTTACAGATTTAGATTCACATGCTGATGTTCTGTTAACACTGAAACTCAATCATTGCTGTGAAGCATTAATTATTACTTATTTGTTATGATTAGAATGAGGAAAAAAACAACAACATTAAAAAGAAAAGAGCCAGAAGTGCTGAAATTAAGCACTGAGAACAATGAGACATGAGTGAGCTTCATACTGAATTAGATTATCAGTTTATCTACTGGGTTTGAGCATTTTAGCTTCTTCTGTCTTTGCTGCAGTCTTCATCCAGTGCTGTCTTTTCAATTTCTGTTAGCAATTAATCACACACCAGCTATGACCAGCTAGTGTGGTCCCTGGTATCTCTAGCATGCTCTCTAGTTTTTTCCTCATATCTTCCAGGTAGTTTAATGCTTCTTAATAATATTTTCTGCATGTTCTTCACATTTTAGAACAAAGTTTGCTTATTATGAAAATGAAAATGTTTTTAGCATGAAAATCTTCCATGGATGTTTCAGTTGTTTCAAAGTGACCCCAAAACTTTGGCCATAGCGGAGAAGTAGTGAGAAAGACACACTATTTTGGGATGACTGTGAAGAATTAAGTCTTTTGCTTGTTTGTTTATGTCCTTTGTGTTATGTACTAACCTTATTCAGGTTAGCACATAGGCTCAAACTATTTTTATGGCAGAACATTTACAATAGTTGGAGTGATATAAATATTATATCTGCCCACAACTTTATGTTGGAGATGGAATAATTCTGTTATTTTTTTCCTGCAGACAGTATGTCATTCAGAAAGCCCAGGGAAAACTACTGCTAATGACTGTGCTGGGTTTTCCTCCTTCTAGAGCTGCAACATCATGGATTTAGAGAGCTGAGAACTTTTAAAATTATTTTCTGAAAGATCCTTTTCTATTGGATCATAGACTGGATTTCTGTGTTTGATCCTTGAAGCAGAGGGCTTTGTGCCTAGGTGAAATTCTATTAATTATTCTTTTGAGGTACATTACACTTGCTGACTTAAAATGAAGCTATTATTTTTTTTCTTTTTTTCCCCCTCCTATACAAACAGAAGTTTTTTCTTTGTTTTAGTGAAGTAGTGAAAATTGCTTCAGTTAGTTTTCATTTTCATTTTTGTTTTTGTCATCTCAGAAACCAGTTGTAAATTGTCCCATTAATGTTCTTGGCTTTTGCTTGTTCCTATTTAATAAAATCATGAATCAGATTTACAAAATGTCAAGTCTGTACTGCCCTAATTCTGAGCAGACAATTTACTGAAAATAAGCAACAGACAATGCAAAACATATCATAAAAATTGCACTTAAATTGTTGCATGATTTCTTTCACTAGGTTATCCTATTGCGATAGGATCGTACATTTACAAATTCAAGGTAAATCTTGAAAAATCTGCACAATATTCTTGTTTTAAAATCCTTAAAAAAATCCACAGTTCTTTTTTTAAATACCACTTTTTGAGGATTTTTGAGGAAATGGAAAACTGTTGACAAATTTCCACTAAACTGGAGATATTGTAGGCTGAAATAGAAAACAACATCCAATTTTTTTTGCCTTGTAAATGTACCTTTTTTGCAGTACACTATATATCTTTGTTACTAAAACAGACAAAGTTAATAAACCAAAACCAAACAAAACTTTTCTGATTGGCTTAAATAACACAGATTAGCTGACCTACTTTTCTTGCTCCAAAGGGGGAGAAAAAAAAAAATAAATAAATAAACTCTCTGACTTTGTTTTGATTTTTGGTTTGGCTAGATTTTACACATTAGGTCTGCTAATTAAGGCTAGATACTGTGCAATCATGCAACCTCATAAGGGTCTTTCAGTGTTGTTTTTTATCTCCTAGACTTTATTGGTCTGATCTTTATGATTTTATTCAGAGGAGAATTACCTCTGAAATCAGCAGAAGTATTTCTCATAGTCCTGCAAAGCAGGTATTAGTCTATCAGAAGAGACCTCAAGCTTCCCGATATGGGAAAGAGACCAGCACAGTTGTAGCAGATCCTCGATGTGCTACAGGTGCTGGTGTAACTCCTCCAGGTAAACCCTAGTCTTTCAAATAAGCATGACGGGTTGGTTTGCTTGTTTCAGAATCAAAGCTCGCCTTTTGAGCAATACTGCTCATTCCCTAGTATGTGATGTGCGAGCCATACAGAGAGGCTATGCAGGTATGAGATCTGTACTTCTCTTTTTGTCATCAGTTTCTGGAGTGGATGCATATTGTATTTGCTATGTATATAAGTTGAGAAGGATGCTAAGAGCAGGCTATGATGCTGCCCATGTATCTGTTCTATCTGATTATGATTGTGCAAAGTAAAAGCAGCATGCCCAAGTAGACTGATACTGAATTATTCACATATTAGTTTAGAATCATCTCATTATTTGGAAATTTTCACACAGATAAGTGGCTTAAGAACTATAGTGAATTACTTCATTCACAGGCACAAAGTCTTTGACATGTCTTCTATTTTGATCTACTCAGTGCATGCTTAGGAATTGTACTTTTTAACAAGAGAAGAAGAAAAACTTTTTTTTGTGAAGTTTTATCTCTCTTTCAGAATCACTGACTGACTTTGAACTATTTTTGTTAGTAAGTGCTATTCAGTTCAAGGAAGAAAAACAGATTCTGGCATTGAACCATTCTATTCTAAAATTAATATAGAAGGTAAAGCTCTGTTTACCAGAAAAAGATCACCTCAGCTTTTAGACATGTGAATACACCACCTCGTTTTAAAGGATGCAGTGTTGTTTTCCTTTACTCAGTAATAGACTTAGGTCAGTTCTGCCTTAGGTGAGGACTACGGAAGGCAGCTTTAAGCAACAACTTCAGAAAAATCTTGTCTGTCTTATGAGAGGCTCTTGCTTGTGCCTTGTAAGTTGTGAACGATAAGAAATAGAAGAAAATATATTCATTCCTTATGGTAGCTATATTATTAGTGTTTCTTTGCAGGCTTAATTTTAATCTTCCCTGTGGGTCAGACTTACGCCCAAATATCTTGGCAGAGTAGGGAGTCCAGAGAAACTATTTTAGACCTCTCATCAACCCATCATCATTTTAATCCAAAGTATTTAAATATTCTTGTCCTTTAAGTGTCATTTTATTTGCACAAAATCACTTTTCCCTAAGGGGGCATTAATGTGAGAATAACTGATTAGATAATCCTAATATGCTTATGTTTTGAAACACTCTTGCAATCCATGAAAAAAAAAATCAATTACTCTAATCTGCCTTTCCTTTGAAATCATAAAGAAGGTAAACACTGTATGATTGTAATTATTTTGCTGTGCTGCCTTTTGCTGGAAATAAAACTCTTTTTTTTTTTTCATTATTTGGAAGGTTGTATAAAGGCAACTGATTTTAAGAGCAATTACTCACTATCATTTGACAATTGGACAAAGACTGTGATTCACCCAAAACAGGACCAAGAGACGGCACGTGCTAGGCCTGCATATTCCCAAGTTGCGTATCTGTTCTTTTGGTACTGTTGACACTTGATAGTATTAAATCCTCTATAGGAAGTTTCATGCTGTGCCCATTAATGAGGAAGCGGTAGGTCCCTTTCATAACATTAGTTGTAGTTCAGTTTTACCATAATTGAAACTCTCTTGGCTGCAGTGCCTTTCAGACAGTGGACAATTTAGGTCCATATAATGTGTATTTTACTGCACGAATAAAATTAGGGGACCTTCAGGCAAGTGGAACATTAGCCCTCAGAACAGTGTTTTGCACCAACCGACCTTCAGAAGTGCTGACCCATTTTGACCCCCAAGCTTCTTACTTTTCATGTGGTTTCTGGAAGCTGATAAATTACGGTAAAATTAGTGTTGTTGCAGCATGTAAATATTTCCTGGTTAAGACAATGATTGTTGCTCAAGTTGATTTTAAATGTGTGTTATGAAAATTCTTACGTATTTGTGTGCAAGTCCTTCATTCTCTATCCTTCATCCTTTCATGATGGAATGACAGAAGGGTCTGTTCTGTTGTTCAGCATGATCAGGGCTGGCATAGTTTGAAGTATATCCAGAATGATGACTTGGAAAAGTTATTAAGGACATGAGTATTCACAGATGTTCATAGCCAATTAATAGCTAATTGTGGTTTGTGAGATTCTGAATGCAGATATGCATATCCTAAATGGGAATTGAATGAAATGATATTATTTTTATATTTTTCAGGAATATAGGGAAATGTGACCTTTTAATCTTATTCAAAATGTGTGTCTGGGACAAAGGTGCTTTAATTGTTGAGTGAATGATATCTATTCACTTTATGCATTTATATTTTTTCAATATTTGCACTTTTGAAAGGCCACTGTACCGATTTGTTAGGATGATAGCAATGATTGATTCTGCTGTGCACTACAATGCCAAATAGCACTTTTGATTCACCAGCCAAAGTGTAACCTTTGCTGCTCGGACACCAAGGGTTTGCTGGGTTCAGATCAATACAAAAAACAAACTAACTAACTTTTATTATGGTATGCAGTCTTTCAGCTAACTGCCCTCTGCATGCAGTTTAGACTTTTTTTTTTTTTTTTTTTCCCCCCCCTCCAAAAACTTAGCAGAACTGTTTTCACAGAATCACAGAATGGTTAAGGTTGGAAGGGACCTCTAGAGATCATCTAGTCCAACCCAATTCAGAAATTTTCAATTCAGAAAATGTGATTCCCTTTGAGGAAATCAAACACACTCATTCTCCACTCTGTTCTTAGACAACTTCCTCCTTCCTCCTGCATTTTCTTGGGAGTATTCTAATCTATCTAGCTCTTTGTCCTTTTACAAGAGGTTTTACAAGATTTACAAGAAACAAATCTGCCTGCTAAGTTATAATTGCATCACAAATGCAATTTTTCTAGGAAGGGCTAAGAACATTAGGCCAAATAATCACCACAGTAATGTACTTCTAGCATTGGTACATTCTCCAGCAGCTTATTTGTCAGTTTTCTTCTACAGCTGGAAATAAAGTAGTAATTGTTCTATATAATAAGGTAGCATCTTTACCTTAAACATTATGATGAAGGTAAGAAGAATTTGGTAAGGGTGAAGAATTATGTAAACACAAAGCATTTGTGTCATTTGGAAAATAAAAATGAAGATGGAAAGTTGACTCTTTTCAAGCCTCTGAAATATCTATACTTACTATATCATTTGATCAGGACACATTTCATTTGTTGTACAACTAAACTACACATAAGTGAACTTTTTTCTTTCTCCTAGAAGCAGTCTTTCCAAAAACAGTTAGAACTAGCAAAAAAAGTTTCTCATCTCAATGTTTCTGCTTAGGCAATAATGATAAAAATTAGATCTACTAGGAAAACGCTTTTTAACCTTTATTCTTAGCATAAATCAAGAGGCTCATTTTTCACAGTCCCTTTCTATAGAATTCAAGTAAAGGTCAGATTTGTAATGGGGCATCCTAATTATTAATGTATTGCCTATTTTGAATTATTAATGAGTTGACATATTTGCATAATGGGTAAAGAAAATGCCTAAGAACAACTTTATAGCATATGAAAATTCTTCAAAAATATTTAATCAAAGTCTTTTTCCTGTCCTGTAGGTAATTTAACATTTTATCATTATGTCAATACTTAGAGAATCAATTCAAAATATTTTACAGTTAAAAATTAGTGTAGTTATATATCACTATAGGGAATTAATCTTGTTTTGAACTAGTATACCAGTTATAAAGTAGGCAGCTTCAGTCTGGGCACATCGTTTGTGAAAGAAAGATACCACATCATGCTGGACTGAGCATTTTGATTTTTATTACAAAGAACAACAATAGTTTAAGAATAGTAGATTTTGCAGTCCATAATAATTGAGAAGATTATGATAAGGAATAGTGTAATATTCTATTTAGTGAACAAAATTGCCTAAGTTAGTTTTAAAAACGTTAAGGTTGTTATGTCTGCCTCTTGCAGGGAGCAGAGAAAGATAAACAGAGACATACAGTAGGCAAGCTGTTATTTCTGAAAAGTCAGTGCAGAACGACCAGCATTTAAAATCATTTTAACAAAGGGAAGATCCAGCAGATAGTGATTTGCAGGCATAAAAGACAATAAATCAAAATGATATTGATGAAGTGGGCATCCACAGAGTACTTTATATTCCATGTATATGTTTGAGTGGAAACCATGACATTCTGATGGGTAAGTAAAGGCATTTCTCAAATAACTGCAAGCTTCTGAGTTTTATTTTAATGTCAGTTTTTTTTTTTTTTTTCCTCTCAAATGTTAATCTTACTGATCCCTGGGTGAAGTCTCTAGAAGAGCTGTGCAGTTGTACTAAGGAATGAGAGCAGGCAAAAGGTCTTCTCCAGCTCTTTCAGACAGACTCATGTTGTATCATGGTAGTTTTGTTTTCAATTATTGCAGTGTATTCAAACCATCATGAATGTAGTTTGGCTGATTGAGAGCTAGGTCTGGAATAATCTGTATCTATTTGCTGATGAGTATGTTTTTATATGAGCAGATCATAAACTCAGTGTGGAATGTGAGATTATTACATTCATGCACCGTAAGCTTACCTAGGGTATCATATTGTGCCAGCGTATCAACAATCACTAGAAATTTCACGGGCAAAATGATCAAGTGTAGCTGAACCTTATCAATTTTATTACCTAGAAAATTATACAAGGTACCATGCAGAGTGAAGGGTGTTTTTGGCCAAAATTCACATTATTTTTCTTTACTGGCTTGCTGGGAAAAAAAGTTATCATACAGACAACTCAAAGTCTGTACTTGATGCAAAGGCATGCTTTGCAGAATCAAAGACACTTTGCAAATTCAAAGATACTTCTTGTGCAAAAAAAAACTAACAGAAGTGCAAAATCTCACATTTTTCCAGCCATATCTATTATCATTCCATTCCAACCATTAGCTAGTGAGTAAGGCTCTGGCTTGAAGCCACTGGGAAGATCTTGTTTTGCGGTTGCTGCTACCACAAACCACATTATCACTAGATGCCAAAGTCTACATATAGGTCAAGGTCAGGCCAGGGAGATGATTGGGAAAGAAGGTAACTGTCATGGAGCAGTCAGAGAAGTCATTTGTATTATACTGTCACAGAAATCAAGTTGAAGGAACTAAAAGACCCTCCATAAACTGTAATGGTCATGTATAATGGAAGAGTTTCATTTCTAATCAAGTGGATTTTCTATTAATGCTTAATAATTGGTAAAATCACAATCCTATATTTTCTCCATCCATTGGCAGATATCTTACAAGGCAGGACCAGTTCAATCAAAGAGCACCTCTTGTTCCTGACCTTGGGTAAGCGGGAACCATTTCACAAACCACATTTCCCAAAATACTGCATAGGATATTTTATAGATAGCATAAAGTCTATTCAGTTTTCACTTCTGAAGGGAGCAATTCAGGATGTAATTGTCACTTGGCATGGTATTCAGCCATAAAGAAGAACCATTTGAGATAACAGGATAGGGTTGAAGAAACTCAGTGACACCAAGTCTTGTATATCTTGTTTGTGTGTTTTTTTTTTTTTTTTTTTTTTTTTTTTTTTTTTTTAACTATTAGCGTCCTGTAATTTATATATTCCTCACTTTCCAGCATCAAGAGAATTATTCTATTCTTTTCTACTATTCTGTTCCACTATTTTGGTTCTTATGTTATCATGTGAGCACATTTTATGGTGTCTGAAGTAATGTGACTAATATTTGCCACCTAGTTCATCCATTTACTCACAGGATGAGACAGGATGAGAATAATACAGGAAACTAAACCCTTATTTAATATAAATTGCATTGATGTGAGTGGTCTTCTGCCAACTTACACTGTATGAGGCACTGGATATTTATATCATAGGAAATAAAGACCATATTCTCAATTACCCTTCTCCCTTGAAAAGAGAACAAAATTCCATGTCCATTCCATTCAGGAATTACGGAAATTAGCAGTGCAAATTGCTCTCCTGATTTAGGATGATTCTGTACAGCAATTCCTTGCAGCATTTGGTCAAGCCTTACTTGTGAGTTATTTCATGAACTTCACAAGTTTATTCCATCCTACTCCAAGTAACTTTTTTTGATCTCTACTCCAAGTAACTTTTTTTTTTTTTCTTTTTAATAGTACTTAGGAGATTCTTAGCAGGTTATGCAGTGATTTAACCTTTTGCTTTTAATTGCATCCTGTATTCAAAATTCATTCTTCTTTTGCTTTCTTTTTTTCTTTTTTTTTTCTTTTCACCTTCTCTAAAGTCTCTTTATGCAACTTGTTAATCCCAGTCTGCCTACTAATTTCCATAGATTTCTCTTAATTTATCTATTGGATTTCTCTTAATTTATCTTTTGGAGTCATCCAGGTGTTGAGGTTCCCAAATAAATAAAAGAGGTATTCTGGTGATGTCTTGAGCAGGCTGCTGCAAAAGCAGCTACTTAAATGCCCTCAGTGGTCTTAGATATACTATCAAGGGCTTTTCTACACTAGACAAACAGGTCCTGTGTTAATCTACAGCTGCAGAATAGAGTAAGAAAAATACATAGAAAGAATAAAAAATTCAAGAGTCAGAAGATAGTATGTTTAATGAGGCAGACAAAACCTACCCAAAACTCTTCATCAAGACTTAGGAAAATGGCCTCCTGTCATGGAGCCAACACTATTGGATCTGTGCTGTTTTTGTCTGGGATCTCGGGAAAGGAAAGAAAATTTCGAATGATTAATTGTAAAATAAGATGATTACCTTGGTTCATATTCCTAGAAGTCTGAGGCTAAGTACCAAGTTTCAGAAAGCAGTAATTAATCCGCTTCAAAAAAAGAAGTCTGAAGAATTGGGAAGGTTAGTTAAGAACAAAAACTGTGTACAAGTACATATATATTAATTGTATTTTATATTGTATTTTATATATTAAAATGAATGATTACAGCTGAAAAGGGAGGACAGGTGAAAATACCATATCTGTGCTAGAATAAAGACAGAGGAAAATTTAGTTGCATCAAATACAAGATACAGGGATACAGAAAGAGTTATTTTAGGTGTGTCTGGGTGAGCACATAGAACCAAAATTGCAGTGATCAAAAACCTCCATTTAACTGGGATCTGTTGTTTCCCTGAGTGTTTACTACTGTTTCCTCCCTTCCCCCTATT
>VZSV01000021.1:7972278-7985471 GCA_013398735.1 Nothocercus julius | reverse complement strand
TATTACCTCCTGGTGGAGCTTATACTACCTTGTTATGCTTGCATGGTAAACATATTCCATTCTGAGAAATGCTCCACCGAAGAGTATTCGCTTCGGAGAAGGGATAATGATCTCAACAAACCTGGGGAGGGACAAAAGTGTTCTGAAGTCCTGCAGCACTGAGCTGCTGCAGGTTCATTTACACTGGCTGCACATCAATAGTGAATGCACTTCAGTTAATCATCCCCTTTGATGAGCGCTGCTGCCACTCTAATTGCCACAGGTATTAAAAAAAAAAAGGGGGGGGGGGGAGGGGGCACAGTTATTAAACTGCCTCTATTTTTTTTGTTGTTAATTCTGACCTTGTTTGGTAAGAACAAATGTTGGCAGAGAAAGACAAGCAGAATTGCTTCCATGTGGCATCTTTCCATAACAAAGCTCTGTCCTATAAATGTCTGTGGAACCACAAGAAACTTAAGCTGGTGGAGTAGCACTCACAGAATGCCTATCAGTAAATGACTTGTTGAAAATTTAATTCTCTGAATGCATCATGTGGTTTAGAAGGACAACATATTCTAGAGCAACCCTCCTTTATTTCATTTCTTCTAGAAGATAGCACTTAAAGCTCTGGGGCTTTATTTGTTTTGAATGCTGTTGAGTCTGCAGTTATAGAGGCTGGAAGCCGATAGCATTATAAGGACAAGAGCCCTTGACAGCAGTAAGATATATGGAAATTGTAGAATGATTGGCAGGTACTTTAAAATAGTAATGTTAAGGAAAAGACAAAGCTGGCTTATGTCTAAGTGCATATACAATGTGAACCTACAGAAAGTATGTATTACATATATAGAAAGTATGTATTACAACAGCAATCCCAATTAATGTTTCTGCAAAACTGCCATACAAAGCACAGAGGCTAGAGATGTGGTTCTACGTAGATAGACATGACAAAACAAAACAACAAAACACACACAAGGTAGCTGCATAAATTTTCTACTTACATAACTAAAGTGACACTTCCGAGAAGTTATGAAAATTTGTAGCATGGAGTAGTAGCTCAGGTTAAATGTAGGCAAGGGGTTTGTGATTTGGAGAGTAGCTGGAATTAATATCCAGTGGGTGGTTACTGTTTTCAAACTTGTCGATAGCGTAGTTCCTTAGTGGTAATGGAAATAATGAGTTTCATGATATCCCACTTTCCTGCTAGTCATGTGTTTAGTGCCATATATAAATCAGGTAATAATTTTCTGGTCATTATCAACCACATTAGGTTGTCTATCTGCATTTCCTTTCTAAGGCTTTCTGAATTTTTGTGTTTCTCCTCTTCTTCAACAGAGCTACTTGTGACAGGCGCTAGGATTTATAATCACTGAGTACTAATGCAGCTTAGGACTTGGGAGATGTAGAACAATAGAGGATGACAATGAGATGGGTTTATAAAGCCTGTATGATAAGCAATCTAGTCTCTTAACATCGGTAGTTATTTCTGAATATGTAGAAAAAGGAGGGAAAACTATTTTAGAATAGATATGTGTATATCAAGACTTGTTAGCAGTTTGGAGCAGGAGTTGTAAGGGAGAGTGCCTTTCACAAATCAGAGAGGCAGAAGCAGAGAATAAACAGAGTTATAACCAAAGTGGATTTCTTTTAAATGCGTTTCTTTTTACTTTTTTTTTCCTGCAGTTACAAGATTTTGTAGGATTTTTAGAAATCAAGCTTCTCATTTGTGTTTGAAGTGTACAGCTTTAAACAGAAATGGATGTAAAAGATAGTTGACAGTCAGTCCCTCCTGAAACCAGGGACAACTCATGATTCTCACTTGGAACTACTGACTTTTGGAAATGCTTTTACTATCTCCTGATCCAAAGTCCAGATCCATGTAGAATGAACTAAAGCAGTTAACCTGTGAGAAAGAGACTACTCTGGCTCGCACAATGTGCACAACTAGAATTTGAATTCTGCTGTCACATCATATCCTTTGTACTAAGCAAAGTTAAATGGAAGCTTTTTTTTTTTCTTTCTTTCTTTTTTTTTCAATTACACTGCCTGCCTGTTTCTCTTTCAGTTAGTAGCTTCCCAGGCTGATTGTAGGCACCTTCATGTGCTTATCACAATTTGGCTAGATAGTTTTTTAAAACAGGTATCTCAGGTGCAGTAATGCTTTGGTTATAGGCAATCAGTTTGTGAAGCATCACACAACTTCATGATTTTTTTTTTTTTTTCTTGCCACTAGAGGGCAAAGGACATTAGAAAGAGCAGTTTGGGCACAGTGTTCTTCAGGAAAATAAGCAAACATTTTATATCATTTTCTGCTATGCATATTGCAAGCTAACACAGTAAGGCAGACCTGGAATAGAATCTATAAAGGTTTTTTTCTTGATGACCTTCAGATGTCTTGTATGGAACACAAGTTTGCTGTTTTCTCATGAACTGAAAAGAGAAGAAGGTGGCAATGCATTTTAGATACACACTGAACTATATTTATAGGTGACTGAGTTCAACTTTGAACTCATGTGGGAACCCTGCTTCCGTAAGAAGCCTTCAAAACAAGTGAAAAACCTGCAACTGATCTTTGACAATTATTAGCAAATAGTTCTGGAGTTCTGCTTACCCAGTGATTACATGTAAGGATTCCGCAGCTCACCAAATAAAACACTGGAAAATATGACTTTGAGCACTTCAAACACTTTAAAAGAATCTTTCACCAGCTTATGTAATCTAAGACTTGATGACGAAACCTTTGCTTGCTACCCAGGTGGGTACTTAATGCTCTTGTAAGCATAAAAAATGCAGGTGACAGCTTTCATCTCGAGCTTTAAAGCACTACTCTTTGTTTTTTATAATTACAGTGGAAAAGAGAAATCCTGAATTCTGCAGAAAATATGCATTACAATACACTGCTTCCTAAGGTCAAGAGAGGAGACTCCACACACTTTTTTTCCCCACCACAGAACTGTGTATTTTATTAATTGCTACTGTGTAGCAATGTCATCTCTCAAATTCTGTCTTGCTCGCTTTTCCATCTGTTAAATATAATTCAAAGAGCAAAGAGCCACAACTACATAAAAAGACAGTGCAGATGTACCTTGCAATCAGTTTAAAAATAGCGTTGTAAGAGCTCCTGGACCTCTATTCTTATTATTCTATTCTGCAACTCAGTGAGAGACCTCACCACCCCTTTTCAGCATGTAGAAGAAGATACTGTGATCACTACTGAATTTTCTCTTCATTTGAACAGTAATTTGTCACAGTTATTTAATATCTAGCACTGCTTTTCAGCATACTTTGAGCATTTTGCCATTCACATTGTTAATGACCGTCCTGACCCCCACCTGTTTACAGGTACATACTGTTTTCAGTTTGAGTTAGTAGGAGAAACCAACTGGGAATACAGGTTAAAAATCCCCTAGAAATATTTCATGCACTTTCAAAGTCTTTTTAAATTTATTTTGATATTTATCCTTTTTCTCTATATCACTTATTTTGTAACCTATCAAAAATGAACATGGACGATATCTCTGAAACATCATCTCCTTAATTTTTCAGTCACAGGAGGAATTTATGGCAAGAGGTCATATTTATTAACTGATATTTTTCCGTCCTCAAAATTGCTTTGACAGCAAGGCATCAGAATAAATTGTAGGATGTGATTGATTTTTGATTATAATAGTGACAGGAATCCTCCTCTTCATCCTCTTTTATTTTTCATAATTCCTTGTTTCACACATGCAACCTTTTTGCCTTTGATCTTCATTTTTCTTTCATGCTCTTTCCACTCACTGGTGTGTCTTCTGGGCCATGCTCCATTTACTTTTCTTATTCCTTGAATACTGATCTTGAATTTGCTGTCAGGAACCATCACTGCAGGCCCCAGGCTTTCCTTCCTTGTCTCTTACAGAATTTTCTTATGGATGGACCCTCTCTTGCCTCCCCATTGTTGTGAGTTTAGTTCTCACATATTGGGTAGACCCAAGAGCAGAGCAAAGAGCGCAGAGGTCAACACTGCAGAAGAAATAGGTGGTATCATGAGGGCAGGCAGCAAAATATATCTGTTTCCCTGGAGCATCTGCTCTGCTGCTGAGCTGTGGTCCTTGTCCACTTGGTGAGGTGGCTTTGTGAGGAGAACAGTCTTGTTTTAGGAAAGGCAATTTATAGGTGGGCACCTCGTGATAGTGAATTAGAAAAAATAAAGCTCCAAATATTTGGGGCAATTGCCAGTCCAAAAGAAGAAAAAGTTGGGAAAAATTCTCCGTCTCTCCCTGGACGCAGTCCTGTGCCACACGTTCTAGATGACCCTACGTGTGCAGGGAGGTTGGGCTAGCTGATCTCTAGATGTCCCTTTCAACCTTAACAATTCTATGATTCTATAAATATCTCTATTCTCTCAAAAGCATTTAAGGCAGCTAGTACAATGGTATTATGGAGTGTGTGGGAAATGGTTCCCCAAGACCTATCCATTAACGCACGTGGAGTGCGACAAAGATGAAACACATACTGCTTTCTTCATCTTGCTGTATACTTCCTTAATCACATTCTTCCTCCCTAATTTGTGGGAAGGAGATTTTTCTCTTCTGTCTCCATTATTTGTACAGCTTTTAATTAAACATATCCTATGATTGGAAGGTGGGTAAAAGGACAGTTGCAGTGCCATTTGAAAAGAGCAAGCTTGCTCACTCGGCCAGTTTTCCCAAGCTTTCCGAGCTCTAATTAAAATCCACTGAACACCTGAGCAATGTTGGCACAGTACTTGGGAAGTGTTTGTTACAACAGTGTCAAAGAGTAGATAAGGTTTTTAGGGTATTAGTGTAAGGTGTTTTGTTTCAGGTGGATTATTTCTAATGAATGGGCCCTCTTTCTTTTCTTCTGCCTAGCAAAGGGGGTACAAGGGCTTATTTTACTTTTTTCTTTTTTTTAATTCTATTTTATGAATTTATTTAGTTTGCAAAGAAAATAATTCTTGTGTGCTAGTTTGGATATACAGTTTAAAAAGGTTCAGCAGAAAAGCTTCATATTTACATTGACAGTTTTTAATAAAAGTCTTTTAAAGCTTGTGTAAGGCTGTGAAACACAGAATGTAACTGCACACACTGGATGTAATGCTGTGATATCTGAGGAAACCTTATATATGCTGGCAAATGGAGAAGACCAGGGTGCTTGTTCACAGTGTAATTCAATTCACATTGTCCATTATGTGAATGAGATGTGAAAAATAATTTCCTCTGTCTTCAAGGTATCGCTGTTCTGAGTGGATCTCTGGCTCTGACCCATGGAAAACAATAAAGGGATATTGCCCATATCCTTACTTTCAGTGTGGTTTTCCTGGGACATTGTATTGGGATTGTCACAGGGAAAGCTGAGTATTTTATGTATCTTATTTATAAAAATATATATCTTTATCCTATAAATATATATTTTATCTATTCTATAAAAAGAATGTCTTTACTGAAAGAGTTTAATAAGCCTTTGTTGTATATTATGTTTTAAGCTGTATCCTTTAGCCTTCAAAATTGTACTGACTAGAGATATGTGATCAGTATAAGTATCTTCTGGCAATAAATTGCAATCCATATTCATAGTTAAAATGATTTTATCTTCTGTGAAATGGTCCTTATAAAAACAGTAATAGTTGGTATGTCATTATTACATATCAGCAATTAATCCTCAAAATGATCAATGGAAAGAACGTCCTTTTCCCTCTTTCACTGGTTTATTTATGTGTTCCCATTAATTATGCCTAATTTCTGTTGGCACTTTTCTTCTTAATGTAATTCAATTTAAGCATATCTTTCTAGAGACTTATTAATAGGTAGGGTCATTTATATTGTGTAGCACAAATATTTTATAATCCACTAATCTTGACAAAAAGGCAATGCCTTCCTAATAAAAAATGTATGAGGAGTAATGGTTCCCTATTAATAACTTATTAGGTCAGATCACACAGTTTGAAGTGTCTATTACACTTTAATTTTATCAGATTTCTTCCTTTGGAACCTGCTACTCTATCTTTTATTGAGATTATTTTTAACCCAACAACTGGATCTTTTGCCAAAAACAGCTTCCTGTGGCTGTTCTTCATGTAGTACTAGGTAAGCAAATGATTTTATATATGGGGCTTATGGAACACAAATCATATACCCTGCAGTGTAAACTCAGGTTAGTTTTTCACTTAAAAGTTGCCTTTTCTATAACAATGATATGCTGATGCCACTGGCTAGCAGAATTTTCCTGGCAAGATGGGATATTGGGTCATCGAAGTTCTCTCCTGCTCCTTAGATGACTTCAATAGATAATACCATGTTCCAGAATAACAAGTGGAAACTTCACACGCTGTGCATGTATCTCTATTTCTAAATGGAAAACTTACGTGCAGCTTCCCTGTAACAGCTGGAAAAGGCTGTTCCTTCATGTATTACTGAACCTGTATCTAGAAATTTCTTCATGAAAGCTTCGAGGCGAGAAGTATCCTTCTTGAGAGCAAGCTCTTGCACATAAGCCTGGGTACAGCTCTGTAGAGCTTTGGGCTCCTTTTATTCCTCTTTGAGCACCCGTTACTGGGAGCTGCCCTCCAGACATCTAGGTGACCAAGCAGAAGCATCTGGCCAGCTCTTCTCGGCTGGCCATTGGGGCTGGCCTCTCTCCCAAACCGTGTGAATGGGACAGGATCATCTGGGTTTGGCTCCTGTAAACCCTTTTGCTCCAGAGGCTTTTAACAGTGGCTAGTTAAAGTTATTCAAAAACAGCTTCTGCAAAGCAAAGCATTACTAATTCTTTCACCCAAAGGTATGCAGTCTGAGAAGGAAGAGGTAAAAGCAGGAAATATTTGCACACACATTTTCCTTTCTTAACACTTGATCTTTCCTTCCGAGCTCCCATTAGGTTTGGGGAAGCAAAGGATTGCACAGCACTTGCTGTCTCTTATTCACCCCCCATAAGTTCATCAACCCTCAGTTATTTCTGTAGGAACACTGGGGAATCCCAAGCAGCATGGGAAAGTTATTTGCACTTAGTATGCATATTAAATATGAAATGCATAGGCATCCAACAGTTTATCTGGAGGCATTGTTATCTGGGTATAAAAACTCTTTTCTGATGATCTGGTCTATGCATGTAGGGAAAAGAAAACACAATCTCCTCCCTGCCCCTCCCCTACCTCCAAATTGATTGCAGCTAACAGAAGCAGCAGAGGCAGCAGTTTGCACAGCAGTGCCTGAGTTTTGCTGAGAACTTCTGAGAACCGTGTTGGAGGCTGGTGGTTTCTGAAGGACATTAGAACATGCTTGCTGTTGGTAGACAAGGAGAGTTAGGTAAGGACAGCTACAGAAGGCTTTTCCTTCTCCTGAGAGGCCCTGACAAGGTGGTGGTAGTGGGGCTGGGGCAGCTGCTGCTGCTGAGCTCTGTTGCTCAGATCAGAGGCAGCTGAGGGCTCCGTTACAGCTGACCCCCAATTAGGGGGAAGCTCAAGTGTCTTTTTAGACAGTGCTATGGGGAGGTACGTTAAGAGCCAGGCCTAGAGTGCAGCTTCTAGAGGCAGTGGTTTATGCAGCAGGGTCTAAGGAAGAGACACTCGTTTCTGTTTATAGCAGCATGCACTTCAGTTGTGGGTGAGGTGTGCTACAGGGTGCGTTCCCCAGTAACCATCAGAAGGTCTTTGCGTGCCGGATCAGAGCTTCTGCCCTGACAGATCCCCTGATGGAGGGGCAGCCGTGCAGGCAGGCCCCTGGCTGCAGAGGGTGAGTGGGGCCTCTGTGAGCTGAAGGTGACACTCAGCTATTCTGCTAAAGGTGGGCTGCCGTTCATCAGCTGTGTTGTGAGGTAGAGGAGTTATGGGAGGAAGTCAGAGGCTGTGTGACCTCCGAGAAGATGAATGAGAGATCAGATTGTCTGAGGGGCCTTACAGCTTCAAGAACCTCAACCCTCCTGCCCCCAGTAGTGATGTTGGTGGTCTCTGTGCCATGTGGGTCTTTAAGTCGTAATTCCTGGAGATGAAGGCTGAAAACTGGTCGCTTTCTGTACAAACAGCAAGAGCTGCAGCTGATGAGCGGGTTTGGTGCCCTCCAAGCTGAGGAGGAGCAGAGCATGGCTTCAAATGAAGCCCCTGAGCTGATGGACCATGTGCCATGCACGAGCACCTGGAGGAGGTGGTGAGTGACTGCAGTGGGTGATGCTTTGCTGCCGTGCACTTACACGCTTACTGGATATTCCCGTGTGTTTAGCCTAGCAAAGAGCTGCTGCAGTTGAGATCAGTTGATACAAGGGTGTCACATCACTTGCATGCATTTAGTTTGCAAAATTCCAGAACTGTACTAGGAAATGGGTTATGTTACTGGTCCTTATACAAGTAGCGCTTATTAAAAAGAAAATGAGCAGTGATCCTTTTCTGTATAAAGGATAATATTAAGCTACTATGGTATGCTATCAGCCCCCTTTCTTCCTCACTTTAGTTAGATTGTTATTACGTTAAGTTCTGCCAACATTTTGAAGATCAAATGATGAAGAGATTAGATGTTCATCTTTTAAAATCAGCACTATCTAAATAAAAGGAGTTTTCTTTCTTCTGTATTTGAGGAGGCTAGATAAAGCATGAAGTTTAGTCCTTAAGTGATGATGCAGGGGGACACTCCTAATGCACTGAATGTAGAATAAAATATATTTGGTGCAGCATCAGCAGCTGATGTATTTGCTTTTCTGTTAAATGGAAGCTGTGGTATAAAATATAGATGCTGCTGTTTATTGCAAGCTTAAACTTACCTAAGTTTTGCAGATTTAGAAAGTTCAGTAATAGCTGTCAATTAAAAAGGCTGCCTCATTGGCGCATAAATTAAATAGGATGATGCACTCCACTGTGGGGATGTGCACCCACTAAAGATACTTATTTTGAAAGTACGTTACCAAATTTAGTCTTGGAGAGGTGCTTATAGTAACAGCCAACTCTTTTAAACTAATATGTGTATTTCTCTAAATACGTCAGGAACCTCAACTAGATTATGTTACCAATGTATTAATATTTGACAATTATGGAAGAGTTTTTGATATTCAACAACAGAAAAGCATAATATTCCCATGAGATTTTCTTACACTTAAAGATTATGACTTGGAACAAATTGGAACATTATTGTGTGAGAGAGTAATGCAACCTTCAGCCAGTATCCCTATGGTTAGGCATGAGGAAGAAATCCTGGGTTGAAGTCTTGTCAAGGCTTATGCCAATGGGAAGGCTTCTGTTAGGAATTACTAATCTGTTTCACTATTTCATGCTTAATTTTCACAATGTTTCCAGGAACAGAAACTATATACATCATTCTGCCTTAGTTTTTGGTAGAGGCAACAGTGTCTTTCTGCAGAGCTCCTCAGCAGTATAACTTCCATATTGCATAACCTTCTATTCAGCCACCTGGCTTTACTGATTTCTGTAACCTGTTGTTTCAAATACAGCTGAAAAATCGTCTAAAGATGTGTGTGGTGTCTGTGTGCTCTCTTAGTGCATTGTGTTGCACAGCAGACAGTGCATGACCACTTACAAGCTACTTTAGTGAAGGACAGAACTGATGGGATTTTCTTGGAGGTTTATTTTAAACGTCCTTTGAGGATGGATGTGTAATGCTATACCAAAGGGAGAATGGAGTTGCCTCTTCTTAGCCTCAGGAACCTCTGTGACTTAGCAGCGATAACCTCAGTTAAAGAATTTGAATACTATACAAATATTCCAGCTCCTCTAAAATGACTTTTTCAGAATAAAATGGAAATGCGAGACACTTTCAGCAAGGATAATATTGTCATTAAAGACTGATGAAGACTTTATATTAAAAAATATTCTGGTTTGTGTATAAGAAAGTCATTGTAAGCCATTAGATTTAATCATGATAGTGCCTTTACCCAATGGAAACAAGGATTGACATAAAAGGAGAAAAAAAGTTGCAGAATAAAGATGAGAATCTATTTAAGAAAGCAGCAGCTCTCATGGGTAGTGCTGTAGTAGCCAGGTAGAGTGACTTTCATTAGAACTGCATGAGCAGTAGCATGTGTAAATAAAGTCAGCTAGTTAAAATGGTTTTGCAAATTATCATGAATCATTTATCTGTGTAATCTGCTTTCCATTATAGCAGTGGAGAGAGGAGAGGAGAGGAAGTGGGAGTGGGGATGAAGGAGGGGAAAATAACAACTTTTTTTCCTTCTCTGCATCTATTTAAGTAGAGTTTTCCAGTATTCATTTTGAGGCAGAAAAAAAGCTACGTACTATCTTACATGACAAAACTGCATAGCTTAAGGTATTAAAATCACACTGATTATGAACCAAAGTCTTGTGTGTTAAAATATCTTATTTAGGACAACATGCACTATTGCAGGAAGCTGCCAACTTACATGAATCCACTAAGAAAAGATGTGCTTGGATCAAACTCTGAGAGGGAGAGAAAGGAGGAGAGAAAGAATGAGATGCCCTATACTTCTTCTGGGCAATTAAAGGTGAGGCTGGGTAAATACAATAAAATGGATCTATTATCTCTCCTCACAGTAAGAAGAAAGGGATGGAGCCTGGCCCAGGCCACTTATCAATGCACCTGCTGGACAGGCTTATCTGATTTAAAAAGAAAAAAAAAGGACAGTTGGTGAAAGACTGAAGCAAATTGTTCATACCCTTTCCCCATGTGCCAGGACAGGGACCTAGCATAGGATGTTTGGTATATAGGTCCATACTACCTAAAACTATAGTTCCCGAGGTAAGGGACACTGTGAATGTGGCTGGATTCCTTTGGCCAGGCAAGGCAATCACAGGGATAGATGAGGCTAGAGGCCTTGGCCTGAAGTGATCTTGCTTTAAATTTTGTAAAAGAGGTGTTAAAAATGTATAAGAGTGTTCTAGGCAAGTGTTACTGGCCTAGCATATCATCCATTTTTCTTCTCAAAGGTATATTCTTCCTGCTCTCAGAAACACAGTCCAGCTATCTTGTGCTTCTAATTTATCTTTAATATAGTATTCATTATTTTAATGTATTTTAGTACTCCACTTTCTGAAATTAATTTGTAAGTCACTATTTAACACAATTCAAACAACTCTGACTTGAACTTCAGCCTTCACAGAATCAATATTTAGCAAGATTCTTTTAATCTGTCCAGTCTACTTATTATCTCCTTAGCTCTATTTCAAGTAGGAATAGACATAATAAGTTACTCAGCTTTAAGGAAAATAGAAGGACTAAAGTGGGCATACCATGCTACTTCTGTATTCAAAATCCTGAGGTGCACTTTTACAGGTTCTCTATGCATTCCTTAAAACTACCCAAACCCCTGTCTCAGTTCAGCTCTCTACTATGTACCAATGTATGGGCCAGTGAAATTCTTGCTGACTTGTTCTGCTTTATCATGACCTTTTTTTTTTTCAATCGAAGGTTACATTTTATAATAAAAGGACTCTTTTTTTCCAACTAACTCTTTTTGAATGCATTATAGTGTAAATTGCAGCCCATGCAAGCACAAATTATACAAAAGACTGTATTCACAAAAACTTAAAGCATTTTATGGAGAAAATTGAAGCAGTTATCCATCACTGAAAGTGCATTGTCCTCCACGCTCGCAGTGGCCTGTGGAAAAACTTCACAGTGCACCTAGGATGTTTCACCTAATGTACAAAGTAACTCCTAATATCTGCAAATGTCTTTTTCCCTATCCACAACCAGTAGCAGAAAGAATATGCTTCCTCCTTCTTGTGTTTTTGAGGCTGGTGAAATTCCTTTGATAGGTTAAAAAAAAGGAGTAAAATCTTTTGTTAGGCTCCTGATTTGGTCTTCAATTATAATGCACTTTGCTGCAGTTTCCGATAGACATTCTAGGCAATTCTCACTTTCCATTAACTTGTAGACAGAGTGATGTGTCTGAAAGTTAACGTTATTGATACCACAAGCAAATGATGGTGCATTGTTGAAGTACGAACCATTTGATTTTAGTTAAGATTTCCCTTTTCCCCAATATTCCCAATACAGCTTAATTGTTGTCTTTAAAATGACCAAATAGCCAATGGATTATTTTCCTTTTGACTTCATAATAACAGTTATTTGAAACATCTTGGTGCTTTGATGGTTTGCAGTAACGATGGCCATGGGGGGAAAAAAGATTCTTTCAGTCAGGTCTTTAGCTATTTGTTTGTGTGATTTTTGTTATTGTTTTTGTTTTGTTTTCTCCTTTGAAAGAGCTTCTGTAGCTGCCACTTGTTGTGGAAATTACATGCCAGAAATATTCTTATTTCAAGAATTTTTCTTGTAGAAGCTATAACTGAAATATTTTATCTTTTTCATTTATATGCTGTCTTAGATCAGACAATTTCCATGACTATTTCCCTTCTTGCGTTTCAAGTGCAGGAGTCCCTTGTGGTGACTGGCACCTTAACAAGTACAGTATTTGAAAAAAAGCCACAAGTGAGACAACTTCCCCATCCTTTCATAAGCTTTGTAATTACTTTTGCAAGGATGAGGAAGAGGATTCATAAAATCAAATACTTCTTTTTTTTCTTTGCATAGTTTTCAAATAGAGATACCTTAATTTTCTTAAAATTGAATTCTTCCTGTGAATTTAGAATTAGTAACTCTTCAAGTTCTTAATATTACTTTGCAAAGGTTTGATTTGTGTGACAAAGAGTGTATGGTTTACTACTACTAATCATGAGTGGTCATGCTGAGACAAAACTAAGAAGAAATGACCTGTTAAAATAGGTAAGATATGTTTGATAAGATTCAATTCAGATGTGGTGCTACAGATGTTTGGCATTGAGGGGACCTCGCTGTTACCATGTCTTTGACTCACTCTTTGTTATTGTTAGCATCAAATAAATGAATAAAAATTGGAGTATAAAATGCCATGGATTTTTCTTCAAATGATGCCCTCTTGCACTTTAGTCCTCAAGGCTTGTAATTATTTTGCCCATTTTGCCCATTATGGGATAGATGAGTGGACAGTTAGGTGGATTAGGAATTGGCTAGATGGCAGGGCTCAGAGGGTGGTGGCCAGTGGCGCGGAGTTGAGTTGGAGGCCTGTGGTTAGCGGTGTCCCCCAGGCGTCAGTCCTCGGTCCAGTCCTGTTCAATTTATTCATCAATGACCTGGATGAAGGCACAGAGGGCTCCCTCAGCAAGTTTTCTGATGAAACCAAACTGGGGGAAGTGGTTGATAGCCCAGAGGGCTGCGCTGCCATCCAAAGGAACCTGGACAGACTGGATAGCTGGGCAG
>VZSV01000021.1:7941602-7971103 GCA_013398735.1 Nothocercus julius | reverse complement strand
ATGCAAAAAAGTAAAGATATTTGAGATTTAATAAGTAGAGCCAGGCCTTACTTTTAAAGCAAAGTTGACATTTTTAATTTCATGAAAAAATACTTAATGACTGAAATTAATAAAAGTTCTTATAGTGGATGTGAATTACTAGCTCAGAATGCCAGCTTTAGAACATGTATTTTACAAACGGGATTTTATTAAGTTACAAGTAGTTTTTTCACTATTGAAATAACCAGTAATTAATCATTATTTGGATAGTGTTTCAAGAAGAAGCATCTGAAATCTCTAAGGAATTCAGCTTTTCTGACATCTCCAAGGTGTTTTAAAGAACAGCAATACTGTTAACCTTTGGTTCATGCTTTAGGAAGCAATAATTTCTTAAATATTGAAGCTTTGTTCTTTTTTTTTTTTTGTAATTAGTAATACAAAATGAAAAATACAGAGAATAATTTCAGTTCACATGCTTAGACTGTGCTTAAAATATAATGGTAAATGATTTAATTTTTTTTCTCCCTCCAAACTAACTTTTGCTCTTCGTTCTCTGAAGAGATTATAATGCTATCTAGCATCACAATGCTATCAAATCAAAATAGTAACATTTATAGCTACACTGCACTGTTGTAAATAATTCTGTAGGGAGGGCAATAGAAAAGAAACCTTGGAGCTTGCTTGAAAGAGAGGAGAAAAAAAAAAAAAAAAAAGATGGAAGTGATGAATTTATCTTATTGCTCCTAGTTATTAGCAGAAGGAACATGCTTCCTGACTGGTGGGTAGGAGTAAGGAGCACTGAACCTGAAGCTGTTACTGGAGAGAGGACTCCTTGGCATCAGCCCAGCAGCGCGTGTGTGTGTGTGTGTGTGTGTGTGTGTGTGTGTGTGTGTGTGTGTGTGCACGCACCATCAAATGCATATGACTTTAAACCCCAGAAAGCCTCAGCTCTGTAGAAAATGATCTTAAAAAGAAATCTAAAAATACACAACACTCTTAAAGTGAAGTCTTCCAGTATTTATCCAATGGAAGGATATACAAATGCAAATCTATTGGAATTACAGAAAAACAGATTTTCCATGAAAATCTGAGTCTTGTCTGTGAAGGAGCAAATTCTGCTATCCTTGTGTTGGAAGTATTTCTCTGCTTTTTAATAAAGTTTAACAGTTAAAAGTAGAGTTTAACTTGAGGCAGATGTAGAGGAATATTGTGCTTATTGGCAAATGATGCTATATTCTGGGAAGCTCATAGACAATTGATTTCTGTTTAAAGAATATCTTAATTTTGCAATTTCTTCCTTGAAACCAGTTGGCTGTGCTGCATTTACATTTCTGTCTTCAACACCATAAGCTAAGTGTTAACCTTAATACTTGTGCCAAATAATTAATAGAAATATTTTGTTTTTTTTCCAGAACAATATAATAATACTGAAGGACTTGCACTGGTTTTGGAAGTATTATTTCGCATTTAAATGTCATTCTAATTTGCACCATTTTGCTACATCTTGGATCTTTTCCAGAAAGAAAAGAACAGGTCGAGACAGAAGAAGATAATACTGTAGGCATTCATTCTTGAGTTATGTCAACTTACACCTCTCTGAGAAAGAAATATTGATCACTGATTGCATAGTGTTTTCTGTCTTCGATGAGATTGATAAATACTGTCAGTTGTACTGAACTGAAGCTTTATCCAAACGCACCAATAAATGGGTCCTTCACTTGAAATATTCTGGTTGGTGAGTTGTTTTGTCAGAGACAGTGGGGATTGGAGCATCTTTGTTTGGCTGGAGGTTCCTTGATAGTAATGCTTTTACAGGATTGCTTTTCATTTGCAAATGTTGATAAACATATGCCAGATTTGTAGGTAATCAGTGACTGTAAAAAAGATGATAGACATTAGGAATCTTAATAAGGTAAAAGAGATTCAGTCTTAGGTTTGTCGGAGACCATGTCAAAAAGCTTTTATATACTTTTATATACTTTATATACTTTTTATTATTTAATATAGTATTAGTAATTGTTGTGATTGAAAAGCTTAGGAGATAGATGCTAGTTTCCAAGGAGATTCACATCACAGTTAAGAACAGTATTCCTTGATTTGTCATAAATACTGATTCGAAAGGTCTGCCTATCATAAGCTATTCTGCAAAAATCATCATTATTTAATGTACTCTGGTGTCTTTCCTTACTCTTGATGTAGTGTTCCAGAGACCTCCAGTTTAAATAAAGTTAGTGATTGGTTTCTTTTCAAGACTTTAATATTTCTTGAGTTTAAGGCAAGATAAGCCATGGATAGGTTGCTTTTGGTATTACTTTCATATCTGCCTTCTAAAATCTGACTTCATATGTCAGAAAGAGCCACAAAGTTACTGGAGTCAGGTGTAGCCTCAACTTCTATGAACAGCTCACTAAAATCTACCTTTTAAAAAAGGAATGCCAGGCAGATAACAGTTCTGCCAGAATTTGTCTTCTTTGAATCCTGCTCTTCTGTCTGTTGCCTGTTTGTCCACAATCATTATATAATGCCTTTGTCTGGGCCACTTATTTACCCTGCAGAATTTCATGTTTTTCTTTTACGTGTTGCAGCAACTACTGTCATGCCTGAGAAGGAGGAGAACTTGGAGTATTCAAGCTGACTCTTGTATCTGACCAGAAATTATTTTTATCCCCTTGTCACAGAATTGTCCTTTTCCTTCTTCTAAATGTTACTTTTATCAACATTGGTGAAAATGGCAAGCCATAGCATGCTTATCGATATCAAGCCAGAAATTGTTCTTATTTTCCTATGGTAGGTTTTTTTTTTGTTTGTATTTGACCCAGGTTATCAGAGGACATCAAAAAGGGAGTAAGGCTAACAGCTCTCATCTCCATAGCTAATTGTATAAGCTGTTTCTATCTTTAAAATGTCTATTTCTGTACTAGCTGGCAGTTTTGGAACATGCTTTTGATATGGTTGGTTGCTGCCAAACCAGGAAACACGATTCTCCCTTTTCCTATTTTGTTCACACTGTAACATAAGGTAATTGAAATCAAAATCCCATGCCCCTAATTTTCAAAAGGAAACCCACAATGAAATATTTCACTTTGTATGTTGTTGACATGCTCTGACTGCATAGAGTCACTGTGGCAAACTGTGAATGATGATGTGTGAAATGAAAACTCCCTGCCCAATGCACAGCAAGAACAGCACTAAGAAATCCTTGCCCCTGCTGCGTTATTTGATGTGTGCTTTCTTCTACACTGTATTACATTAAGGTATGCAAGAGTACCTTTTCCAAACATTGTGCCAGATTTTTACCTATTTGCCAGGGTTTTACTTGCTTAGTATAATTATGCAAGTTCTTCATCGAGAACATTTTTTGAAAAAAAATTCCACAAATGTTCAATTTATATGAATTAGAAAAAAAACAAAATCCTGAGCTATTAAATATCACCTGAACCAAACCTCCTGCCCAATTCCTAATAAAAATTGCCAGCCCTGAGTTAAAAATGAATTAATTTCCAGTCTACTGTTGCTCATTCACTTTTGAACTGCCAATTAATTATTGATACTCTAGAGAATATAACTCTTGAAACAATAATAGAATCCTTGACATTATCTGGTAATTATTCTACTTAACTTGGATTAGATTTTAACCAAAAGATCTTACAGTATTTGAAACATACGTTTTCTCCCATAAGATCTTGTCAACAAATCTTTGTCTCCTGATATAGAAGTTACTTTATGTGAAGATGAAATGTAGTTATCAACTCTAGGTCATAGGGAGGAAAAACTCATTATTTTTTTCTCAAATTGTGCTCATAAAATATACTCATGAACCAATTGTTACTTGTGACCTATGGCAAATTTTATTACAATTAAATTCCTCATGTTTGTACTGTTTCTATTTTCCTTTTTTTTTCTTTTTTTTTTCCCCTTAATCTACTGTCCTAACTACCTTCTTAGATTGCTGAGCGTTGACCCTCTTGCTTTAATTTCTTGCAGGTTGCAACTCAATACTTTTGAAAATTGAAGGGACAGAACTGCCTAGATATGGTAAGTTACTGACATTGGGTATCCAAAATTTTGAAGTATCTTAGACACAAATATAAATGAGTATGTAGCTTTCTATCATGGTTTGGATGAAACTTGAGTTTCACAGGATTTATGTAGTCATTGTTGTATGTTATAGTATTTGTCGTGGACCGGCTGTCCCTGCAGCCTGAGGTTTTAGTGTTGTTCTTTGCTGTCAACAACAGCTGCTCTCTGTCCTGTGAATGCTGAGTTTTGAGGTGCATCGGAAAGGAGAAAGCCCAGACAGTTCTCCTAAAAGTCATACTAAATGCTGATGGTGTTGTAGGAGGCGAATCTCTAATGTAAGACAAAAAGGATTAATAAAGAAATACTTTAAAATTGCAGATATCCAATACAGTCAAACTCCTCCTGACTATTTCTGAGGTCAAAAAAAAATCTTTTGCTTGTTTTTAAAATTGTCTTACTCAGTGTGTTCTCTCACTTGATCTGTTATCTCAACTACATGGAATTGGTGGGGGTTAGCAGGTCTTGATGCTGTTCTCCACTGCCAAGAATAAATAATCTGCTTCTCTGAGTTTTTGATAAGAAAAATAATGCATTCTAATAATGCATGCCAGTGATTGCTGTTTTATGCAGTGCTCCAAATATGCTACTCCAGACTTACATGCACTATGAGAATATTGAAGAGACTTTCACTTAAAAAGATTACTGTGAGCTTTATTGTTTTTAAAAGCACTTGTAATCACTTCTGCTTTGTATTTTAGGAAGCTCTTAAATATTGTCATCTATTTTGAATTTTGTCTTAATTCCTCCTTAGATACTTTTGTTCTAGGTAACTTATTTGAATCATTGTGTGGTAAAAATAATTAAGTAACATTTCTAACTAGAGGATAGGCCAAAGAAGCACGCTGCTTACCACAAAGATTAATCTCTGAAAGTTTCTGACATTACTAAGCTTATAGATTGGAAATATATATATATATATATATATTTCCCCTGAATTTGGTTGACTGATATGTGTTCAGTGCATTTTGAATAGCAGTTTGTTCATTACAGTTGCTTTTAAATCGCTTGTGTGAAAATTAAAGCATGGTATGACTAATTATCATCTCTACTATACACATGAAAATTTGGAAGTTTTTGTAAAATGTTAGAAAGCCACCAATACTATAATCTTGTACAGGGGAACAGGTTGAATTAAAAACATTGATTATGCAAATTAAAATCAGAGTAATTTATAGTTAGTATTTCCAGTTCAGAATTGTAAATCCCACTGTATTACAACTGAATGCACTTTTATTAACTCCTACGATAAATTTAAAATTATTGTGAATTGAAAAATTAGTTGTAATTGAAAAACTTCTTGAACGGTGCGCAGTGGGATTGCTTGATTTCAGTCAATACTGAGAAGGCTCTCCATCAGTTTCCCCAGAGTACCTGTAGTATAACTAATAAAATTAAATATTGATGTCAAATGTCTTTTACGATGTGCATGGGATTTCACTCTTCAGCAACATTCTTGTTGGAAAAATAAGTGTGTGGTGTTTTCTTGCTATAGGCAGGCATGTAGGCTTGGAGATGCTGGCAAAGGTGACCTGCCAACCCATTAACTTCATGTACTGCTGGATCCAGAGAAGGGATCTATTCTGTTGATACCAATGCTTAATTTGTCTACAGGACATGATGAAATGATAAATATTTTAACCTCTGTATGATTCTGTGCCTGTTTAGCACTGTCTCATCGTTTGCAGAATTAGGGCTTTGAGCTTGCTGGTTCTTTAACTTCACTATTCAAAACTTCCATTATCTCCATTGTAAATCTTGGGTGGTAGGTCCGATTGTTGTATACCCTAGGATCGGTCCCACTTCAGCAGATTTTGGGAGTCATATGGATATGGATAATAGTGCACTGTGTGTGTGTGTGTGTATTTTTTTCTAGAGTCTTGCTTAAGTCTCCCTCTGACAGATAATTTCTCCCTGGTGTTCATCCAGTAAGAAGGACAGAACAGAACTTCCCCAAAAGCTGACATTGTGAGTTGATTAACCAAAAATACATTGATTTATGGTTTTTATGACTCTTTGGAAATTCGCTAAAAGCATTGTATGATCCCTTGATTTATGAAGTCTTTCATTCAATATAGAATATTAGATGCATACTATTGATAGCTTCTGGTATAAAACAACACATACCTGTGCTTTCATGCAATATGACAAACTACATATCCACTAAGTGCAAAAAGGGGTGGGGAAGTCAGAAGCTAATTTATGGAGAGAATAAAAGGTAGTAAATATTTATATTTCAGTATTTTTTACTTAGAATATTTATCAAGTCAGTAAGATAAGAGACAAATATCCCACATTGTACTTCATATCATGGGGCTCATATAGACAATGCATTTAATAATTATAATTATCAGGGTTATTGCCATATTGTTCATTTAACTTATACAGAAGACAAAATTTTAGCATAAACATTTAATGGACTACTACTAAAGCTTCCATCCAACTGGAAAATATTTAAAAATGTGTAGACATTAAACATGCCTAAAATACTATTCATCTTAGTTGTGTGTTAAGTATTCTCAGAGCTCACTGTCAAGTTTTTTCACCCATTCACTTTTTTCACAAATTAATTAAGGTGTCAGCTGTTACTATGAAAGAAGCTGTGCCTTTATTTCTGTAACCTAATGATAAAGTAGAAACCTAGCATTAATTATAATCCATATAACAAATTATGAAAAATAGCAATGCCCTGGAGTCTTTATCAAACAATAACACAACATCCCACAAAGGAATAATATATTATTCTATTTCATCTGGCAGACCTCCCCCCACCCCTTGACACGTGTGCTGCTACCCTTATTTTATGGTTCCTCTGTCCTATTTCACCTCTCCTTTGGTGTTACTTATTTCAAGTGGCCGTTTTTCCATGTGTGACTGTTCTTTTAGATCTAGAAACAAATACAACCTGGTGACCCAGACTTGAGCTTAAACATACTTTTGTAACAGTGAGAAGATGCCTTCCCCCAACAATGCATTTCTGTTGCCTATAAAAAATAAAATTTTATTTCATTAAAAGCAAATATCAGCATAGAAAAACAGGTCACTGATCTCTGCTGATTGTTAACAACTTATTTATCTGCTTTCAGACACAGTTTTTGACTGCTGTATGTTTTACGTTTGTGGCCATTTAAGATCTTGCCCTTCTTTGCAGTCACAGAATGAAATTCAGTTTTAGTGACTGTCTTGTTTTGATTGGTGCTGACCAGATTTTTACCTCCCAGAATCTATTCCCTGTTGGTCCATTTCATTTTCTTTGGGTTGAGACTAATAAAAGGAAATCTGAATGACAGAACCAGAGTAGAACTATTCCAAAGTTTTTGAAGCTGACCAACCTGTTTTTAAGTCACTGATTTCATGGAAAAGTGCACTTCCACTGAAGAGCAAGCAAAAGCTTTATTGAATCATCAAGCTCTTAAGAGGTCTTTAGACTACTATTGAAATTAAATTCTTGGAAATGAAAACTATTCTTCAACTACTCAGATTTTTTTAAAAAAAATTATTCTGATTGCTAGGAAAGCTACACTGAGTGTTTCATCTCAGTAAGAAAAATAAGCAAAAGGAACAGCAAACGGGCTCCAGTGGTTACCATACTAGAAAAGGTTGGCCTCATTCAGTGACATTTCTACAACCATCATCGGCTGTAGAGAGCAAAAGCTCTCCTACTGCTGCTACAAATGTTGGAGCAAATCCTGAACATCTTAAATGATTTTTTTTTTTTTTTTTTTTTCAGAGAAGAGAATGACAAATTTAGAAAGCTGTAGATGTGCAGGAAACTATATAATGTAAAATACATCATTTTATTCTACTTCCCATCGCCTTAGAAGGATTAATGGAGGGGGTCAGATTCTCTAACGCCTTTTCCGATGTACGTGCACCTTGTAGAGGTAGGTGGTCGGAGAGATCTGTGTTGTTTTCTGACCTAAGTTCAACCACATATGAACACTGTCTTTTCTGAAGAGATGCATTCTGCAAAACCAGTTTGTGTGGTTCATGAGAGTGCTGGCAACTTTGAATTTCACTTACTCTTCTGAGACTGATGCAGTAGCATCTCTGACTTTGGCTCCAGAACTCAAACTTTCATTTATTCAGAACAACTGCTGTCTCCAGGCAGCTCTCCAGTGAGGTGGCCACCATTCTCTGCTACTTTCCATTTGGAAATAACATGTCCCTTGTACAGATGGCAGTACCTTTCATTATTTTCAACCACTCCAAACCAGGACAAACTAAGTGAACCAGAGGATAACAAGTTAAAAAGGGAGAATATGAAGCAGGAGGCAATGTGAAAAGCAATGGTGGGAGCAACGAGCATAATGTGATTAGGTTTGGAGAATGCACTTGAGATGTGCATCGAGATGCACATCTCGATAGTGAGGGTGCCAGAGCCCTGGAACAGGCTGCCCAGAGAGGCTGTGGAGTCTCCTTCTCTGGAGATTTTCCAAACCCGCTTGGACACAGTCCTGAGCCACGTGCTCTAGGTGACCCTGCGTGTGCAGGGAGGTTGGACTAGATGATCTCTAGAGGTCCTTCCAGCCTCAAGCATTCTATGATTCTATGAGAAGTGAGGACTAAAGCAGTCAGTAGAAACATGAGGGGAAAGAGCTATTGGGAGAGAACCGGAAAGGTGAGTTAGGAAATGGGAGAGATTAAGGTTCTGTAGAAAGAGACAGAAAGCGCAAATGAGCGTACTGAGGGGAGTAAATGTGGTACATGAGACCAGAGATTTATTGGTGTATGTAGCCAGAACTTGGGATGAAGAGCAGCCGCAGGTAGCTGAGGACACTGAAAAGGAATAGGACGAGATGGAAGGAATATGTGTTATTTAGGTAGTTGCCACAGTTATATACCATATGTGTATTTTTATAATCATCTCATAATTCTGCTTTATTAAATTTATTATGCAAAAGGGAGGGAAGATGTGTAGCAGGAAAGGTGGAAAGGAGGATAGGAAATAGAGAGTAGGAAGTAAAGGAACAATAAAAGGATTGGAAGTGGAAGAAGTTAAGGAAATGAAATAGAGGAGAAGGTGACAAAGTAAGGAGAACAATGTAAAAGGGAAGAAACCAAGGACCAAGAAAAAAGGGAAAGGGGATGAGTCTTCTAGAAGACAACAATGCAGTCCATTACATGCATATAAATTACAGTTTTTATTCACACCTGGAAATGCTGATGTATGCTTTACAGATCAAGCATCATCGAATACTTTGAAGTATCTATTATTTATAAGAAAAAATGTTTCTAAGGGAAATCTTAGTTGTGAATTATGAAATTTTTTATGCTTGGCATTAGAAATTTCATGCTACAAAGTTTTAATTTCACAGGTTCAGAGTAAATCGGAAAGTGAACAGAGAAACAGTAGTTTTTAAGAATGGGATCATGAATAAGTGTAAAAATAACATGATCGCTTTAAGATTAGGTTAGAGGTTTTCATATGGTAATTCATGTTATCATTAAATGAATAGGGAATTGATTTTTTTCTTTTTTTCTCATGTCAGTAAGTACTGACATTTTAAAAACCTATGCTGTGCTTTCAAAAACTGTTCCTTCAAGAAGCTTGTACCACCTGAGCCAGAATTGCTGTACGCGTAGATCCTTACCTTGCAAGCACTAAGGTGAAACTACATGAATTACAAAACACTGCAAAGGGCTGCTCTGCAGGTTTGGGGTGAGGGGGAAATATCATTTGTTTTATGTATAGTTTGCCATGTGTACAAGCTGCCGCCTGGAAAGCTAACAGCTTGCGAGGAATGTTTGTTTTTCCTTCACAGCCAGTCTTTGTTCAAATAAGCCGAGGAAGGCTTGAAATAAGGCACAAATACCCTCCAAGAACTTACTGAAGGATACTCAGTAAATCTTTCAGTCAAGCTTCAACAGCAGCAACAAAAGGTACTAGCAGATTCCTCTTAAGGAAAAAGAAAGATAAGTTTTGATACAGCACTTTCTTAAAAATTCTGAGTGAATAAAGTAGTCTTGAGAGAAAGTTCACTGGTTATGGATTACCTATAAAAAGAATAAAAGAGATGAACACTGAAGGTTTTTCATGGCTGTAAACAAATAATTTGTGAGCACACTGCGAACAGACCACAAATAGAACCAGGAATTAGAAGTGCCCCTAGCTGACCAGCATATACATATATCATTGGTCTGGTGTAATGAAGATTACCTGATAAAGATCACAATATGACAGTTTTCCTTTTGCTTTGGCTGCTGAACAGCCAGAAACTGTTTTCTGCGGCCAGCCAACTATTGATCCAACTCCCTCCTGTCAGTGATGCAGTTAATGGGAATTCCACAGGCAAATAAAAGCTACATTTTGTCTTCATTTTCATCTGAAATATGAGCTGGTCCTTTGTACTCTAGACAGTCATTTATTACTCATTTTCCTTTATTGATGTTTATGAGCTGAAGCATAAAATGATTCTCAAATGTAGTTTAATTGAGGCAGCAGTTGACACTGTGACCATGATTACTGCTGCACCATCAGCTGCATTAAGTCCATGAATCAAGGTTTGCTTTTCATTGGTCTTTGAGGCAGCATACGGTAGAAAGTATCCTTAAAATGCAACTGTGCTGTAGCTGGAGAAATATGTCGATTTGTCTTCATAGGGACTGAGGGGGAAAAAAGTGCCCAAAGTCCTTAGCAAACAGCAACAGAGCAGTAAAGTGTTTCTTACTACTTTACATTCAAAGGCTCTTTCCACCCCCTCATGTCTTAAACGTTATTTGTAAAATAGTCTTTCTAATATGCTTTTTAATTTTTTTTTTCCCTGAATTATTAGCAACAAAATGAGTAGAAGGAAGAGCTGCCATACACAGTAAGAGGGGAAGCCAAGGCACTCAATTCATTTGTAAAATGGTAAGGACAATCAATACTGTGGGGAAGTATTTTTTATATGCAGTTATTAACTCATAAGCTACAGTATATCTCATCTCATTTCAACAACAGCTGAGGTCTCCATTTCCCCCTGGAGACCCCTGCAGGTCCCATTATGAGAATCATAAATAATATGTGCTAATGAGATATGAATTGATTATGTTGGAAAAGCTGACATTTTCATCCATCATTCTAAATGATGTTTAACAATGGATTACCAGCCAGTAATTCCTCTGATATGAGATTAAATAAAATAGCAGGCTGTTTCAGCAGGCTAGCTCAAGGAGATGGCAATAAATCTGCTCAATTACTGTATTACCAATCCGTTTTTCACTGCTAAGGATATTATTATTTCATTTAGACTTGTTCATGCATCATAGATTATTTTATTTCAGTCAGTCAATGGGAGAAACTGCAGTATTTTATTCACTGAGCTGCAAAGAACTGGGCTTTGATAGAGTACAGTATATGCAGCTCAGTAGGCCTCAAGCGGATAGAAGAAAACCTACCAAGCTCCTATCAGACCAAAAATACATTGTGAAATCCACATTTTAGAAAGCAGCATTTTGGTTTCAACCTGATTTACTTATCTGAAAAGTCTCAACCGAAGGATACTGCCTAAGAAGCTGATCAATTGAAACAGAATTATTGGATCCTCTAAGATGATTTGTACTTCACCTCAGTCCTGTAGTATATTGAGAATTAGATCATTCAGACTATCCTTTGGCTTGGCAAATTAGATTGCAAATAACTGTAATACAAATGGGCTTTTTTTCTTCCCCCACTGCCTCCTGCTCAGGAAGGGGAGGTTTAAAAAAAAAAAAAAAAAAGAAAAGAAAAAGCAAAAGCATGCAAAGTTTATTAACAAAAACCTTAGAAAGTTCTTTCCTTTTCTAACCTGACCTTGCAGTTCTTATAAAGTTCCCCTTCTTTGCAATAAAAATTGAAAACTGTACTTCATTCAGTGCCCATGCTTTGTAACTACATTTTATAGTGCATTGTGAAACGTGTCTACTGCCCACCTATACCACCCAGTTCTGGAGGACCTTTGAGATGAGAAAGTTGTACCTATATATTCCAGCCTGCAAATCTCCGTCGAACACGTGGTTTGTGGGTAATACATTGCTTATATAATATAAATGTTTCCTTCTATTTTACCAGCTAGTTTTCAGTACAAGAAGAAGAAAAGATTAGAATAATGTTTCCTCCACTCTCCAAATGTCAGAAAGACCAGGGCCTTGCAACAGTAAACCGGATCCCTTCCTTGCAGAATGGGCTCTTCCAAACCTGACGTCTCAGTCCTGTCTCCAAGCTTGTCCTCCACAGACCTGTTCCCTTCCCTCTGTTTATGGGCTTTCCAACACAGTAAGATTTTCCTCAAAAGCAAAAGCATAAAATCACCTGTACTTTAAATGTGAAAACTTGGTACTGAAGCAATACTTAGATGTAGAGAAATCCAGGAACTAAAGGAGCTTATTTCTTTCCTGATTTTGTTGTTCAGGGATCAGCTGAAAGCTGAAAGCTCCTGAGGTGCAAATAAAATATTCCCTCGTAACACATTTCCTGCCTGACTTGCTCTTGGAAGCATAAAACTAGTTATACACATGGTGCTGGATTCTAACTTTAGCACTAAGGGAAGTGACATAAGAGTCAGTGTGGGTAGCTCTTTGAAAAAAAAAAATACTTGATCTCATCATAAATGAAAGATAATTATTAGGATTTGTTGGGAAAGAAGTAAAACAAAATGCCATTATGTCCCTGCATTCATTAGCATCACCCATTCAAAACAGATATAGTGGACCGTGAAAGACAGTAGGGATGATAAAAGATACAGAAAGATGTGAGGAGGGCTAGGTAGACTGGAACTCTTCAGACTTTTGGGTAAAAGAGGGATATTTGGGAATATTAAAGGTTGATATGAATAGATTTTTAGTACTTCTTAAAAAAAATAGACGCTCTGAATAGTCAAATAGGTTAATTAAAAAAAAAAAAAAGTTTGTACAAACCAAAATTTGATTGTAGCTTTGATCCATTATCATGTTCTGGATAGGATTAAACAATCTAATGGATGATACATGCATAATACCTTAAAAACAAATCAATCCATGTAAAAATTAAGACTTTTCTGTAACAGAAGAGTATTTCATTCCTGAATGTTATATGTACTGAAGCCTAGTTTCCTACTGCAAAAAAAACAGGATTACATTAATGAAGTAACATGTGTAGCACATGTAGACATTTTGTTTTAAAAGAGTAATTCGCTAGGTAATAAGGAGGTTTTGTCATCAATTTTCATTTCATCGTATCTTCTTGTGTTTAAATAGATACCTGCAAAGTTAATGACTGACAATGTGCTATGTAACAGAAAATGTTTTAAGGATAATATTAACTAGTGAAATAATAATAAAAAAATCATTATATTAGGTGTAAGGTTTAAATCCATTGTGCATTGTACTATAAAAAAAAGCATTTGAGTTAGGTAATCCTACGGTAAAAGCAACATGTCTTGGGTTCAGTTAGGAAAAAAATTACCTCCATAAGTATTTTTTCCATGTTTGCTGATAATGTTGCTTTCTGTAAGCTGAGGAAATTGCCAGTATTATAACAAACCTTTAGTTATCTGTATTTTGATCAGCAATGTCAGTACCCTTAAGTATTGAATTATTATTTTTGCATGCACAAGCATACCTTATTTCCTCTGGTACTTTTGATAACTGTCATGAAGCTGTTCAAAAACGAAAGCCAGTAACAGACCAGGTAGCTAACTAGTCTCTCTAAGCCTGTCACTACTCAGAGTGCAAACTGGTGGAGGGATCACACCTATGATTTCTGTAAGTATCCTCTGCTGGAGACGAGATTCACAGCTCAGTGGACAAAAAGCCTCCCTCAGGATGGCACTTGTTCTGTGCCTTCACTTTCCAATTCCTGAATCTCGCAGTATGTATTATACCTATTAGCGCACATGTGTGATTTTTGCGTAGAAGAGAGAGAGAACCAGGAGAGAGGAAGACTCTCCGCGGGTTGAGGAGGATTGGGTTAGGGATTATTTAGGCAAACTGGACACGCATAAATCTATGGGCCCAGATCAGATGCACCCAAGAGTGCTGAGGGAACTGGCGGGGGTTATTGCTTAGCCGCGCTCCATCATCTTTGAGAGGTCATGGAGGGCAGGGGAAGTGCCTGAGGACTGGAAGAAAGCCAGTGTCACTCCAGTCTTCAGAAATGGCAAGAGGGAGGATCCGGGAAACTACAGGCCGGTCAGCCTCACCTCCATCCCTGGAAAGGTAATGGAGCAGCTCATCCTAGAGAACATCTCTAGGTATGTCAAGGAAAAGAAGGTGATCAGGAGTAGTCAGCATGGATTCACCAAGGGAAAGTCATGTTTGACAAACCTGATAGCCTTCCATGATGGGATGACTGGCTGGATGGACGATGGGAAAGCCGTGGATGTTGTCTACCTTGACTTCAGCAAGGTTTTTGACACAGTCTCCCATAACATCCTGGACAGTGAAGTGGATTGAGGACTGGCTGGATGGCAGAGCCAAGAGGGTGGTGATAAATGAGGCCGAGTCTATTTGGAGGCCTGTGGCCAGTGGTGTCCCACAGGAGTCAGTACTGGGCCAGGTGCTGTTCAACTTGTTCATCAATGACTTGGATAGGGGGACAGAGTGTACCCTGAGCAAGTTTGCAGATGATACAAAACTGGGTGGAGTGGCCAACACTCCCGAGGGCTGTGTTGCCATTCAGAGAGACCTAGACAGGATGGAGAGTTGGGCAGAGAGGAACCTCATGAGGTTCAACAAGAACAAGTGGAGAGTCCTGCACCTGGGGAGGAATAACCCCAGGCACCAGTACAGATTAGGGGTTGACCTGCTGGAAAGCAGCTCCGCAGAGAGGGATGTGGGAGTCATGATGGACAATAAGTTAACCTTGAGGCAGCAATGTGCCCTCGTGGCAAAGAAGGCCAATGGGATCCTGCTCTGCATTAGGAGGAATGTTGCGAGCAGGTCGAGGGAGGGGATCTTCCCCCTCTGCTCAGCCCTGGTGAGGCCACACCTGGAGTACTGGATGCAGTTTTGGGCTCCCCAGTACAAAAGGGACGTGGAGCTTCTAAGGAGGGTCCAGTGTAGAGCAACAACGATGATTAAGGGACTGGAGCATCTATCGTATGAGGAAAGACTAGGCGAGTTGGGCCTGTTTAGCCTAGAGAAGAGAAGACTGAGAGCAGATCTCATCAACATGTACAAGTACCTTAGGGGTAAATGTAGGGAGGATGCGGCCAAACTCTTCTTGGTAGTGGCCAGTGATAGGACAAGGGGTAACGGGTGCAAGTTGAAACACAGGAAGTTTAATCTCCCTATGAGGAAGAACTTCTTTACTGTGAGGGTGACAGAGCCCTGGCACAGGCTGCCCAGAGAGGTTGTGGAGGCTCCTCTGGAGATCTTCAAAACTTGCCTGGATGTCACCCTGTGCCACATGCTCCAGGTGTCCCTGCTGGAGCAGGGGATTTGAGTTAGATGATCCCTAGAGATCCCTTCCAACATTAACCATTCTGTGATTCTGTGATTCTGAGAGGATTGGTGTCAGAATCAGTGAAATCCAAGAAATTCTTTATCTTGTAGCCTGTAAGATGTATAATTTTATATGTGCTGACACAAAGCTTTGGGAGACTCCGTTGTTTCTATGTATAGGAAATAATATGCACTGTTGGCTGCAGTGAGGAAGAGGAAAATATTTTTCTGTTAGACTTTAAGACAAAGTATATGGAGTACAAATTCTATAATTCACTATGCAAATTTCCGTAGTGGCACCTACTGTGGCACAAATGGACTTTTAAAAAGTTAATGTTAGACTTAACTTTGAACCTCAAGCCATGCTATGAAAATTCCTATTTATTTTGACAGTGAAATCTCCTGTCATTGTAGCCTAAAAGTAGCTCACGTGTTGCTGTGCATAGATGTACATAAATTTAATGTGTTTATTTATCTGTCATGACCAGACAATTTTCCAAGCTGACTATATATGAACAAATTATTCCCTCAATTTTCAGAGTTATTTGTGAAGTCTGAACTAATACAGGCAGCCAAATTGCAAATAAGGAAATGTATAGTGATACTCTTAGTTACAATATATATATACTAACATACCAACTTGTGAGATTGTAATTGTAATGATTCAGAGCTGACTTTACCAGTGTGCATGGTGTGACTGAAGGCTTGTGTAGCATTTGAATACAGAAATTATAGTATGGGATTAGCATTTGCTTTTGTCTGTAATACTGCTGAATTCCAGAATTGCTTAAACATAGTGTTTAAAGCATGTATCTGAAACAGTGCCATACAACCCAATCCATTAGGAAGTTGTTACTACTGTGTTTCAAAAAGCAAATATACATATAATATGAGGAATGTAAAACAAAAGCAAACAACAGAGTTGTTAAAGGTTAAGAACAAATCCAATAATTTCATAGTAGAATAAATGATCCTGGAAACTATAAACAATACATTAGGTGACAGTTAATTGAACATGCTTCAAGTATTTTCTAGCTGCCTTAACAGCAACTGTATTTAAAGGATGCCAAGTGCTATTTTGTGTTATAATTTGAACTTTAGAATTATAGACACTGTGAGTGCCCTTAAATCATTAGCAAGTCACAGCTTTCTCAGGATTTTAACACAGAATTCTTTTTCATGGAAATTTCTCATTGGGATTTCAATTCTCAAGTGTAGACAAGTACACGATACTAACTGTAACAGCCAAGAGCTTCCTCCCCATTGTTTACCCGATAAGGATGTATTATTCTTACTGACACTCAGGAGTATCAAACTGCTGATACTACAAGTCTAAACACTGGAAAGACCATCCCAAGAGATGGTCTTACCTCACAGGCAAATGTTGCGTCTGGTACAGCATGCAGCAATGTCACTATTTGTCCTCAGGTTATTCATATCTATGTAATTCTTGTCTGCTCATGCCTCCTCACTGTCCTTTCAGGAAGCATTTATTGCAGATCAAGATACTCAAGTGTTCAATGTAATGATAAATCAGATTCTGAATTTGAAAACATTCCGACCAATCTACAATGTGTATGCACATAAACCCATAAATTTAGTTCAGTGATTTACTACATAGGTAGCCAAAATATAACTTTTGGTTTCAGCACTTAAATACTTAAATCCTGCCCCCTCTTCCCAAATTTCTTTTAGTGTCACATATACTCTATTTTTTTCTTCTAATTTTTATGCTTGAGAAGACCAGATCCATGCACAATAACATGTGACTAGAATTTTAAAACTTTTCTCAGTTACCCTTCATTCTTTTAGTGCCAATAATTCAACGCTCTCTGGAGTAAGGAAAGGAAAACCTTCCATTTGTCCTTTCTTTTTTTTTTTCTGAGCCTTAACATCCTAATACCAAGGGGTGCCACTTCAAGTCTACTGCACTCTCCACCTCTCTGACTAACTGGCTTCTCAACTTGTTGAACCTCTGACTCCCTTTTCTGCTGCAGCAGAAAGGCTAATGTATTGCGGTAATTTCTCTGTCACTGCCTTCTCTGGGAGTTGCCAGGGCTCTTTGAGCTCTTCTCCAACTTGTTCATGTTCAGTAGCAGCATCTTTTAAACAGGGAAAGCCACTATTATTTTTGAGCAACAGTTTTCAGCTGTTTCTACCTCTCTTATAACTGGCATTGCTCCACTAGAGTTACTTAAAGGACTTCTTTATGAACTCTGGAGTTTCAGCAATAAGGGTTGTGGGAATGTGTTCCTTAGGAAAAAAATAATTCTCGGACCCTTCACTTACCAGCAGGTTGGTCTAGGGTCAAGAAGTCAGAGTAACCACATCTGATTTTGTCTTTCACATTAGAATTTCATACCTTTCTTAAAATGTCCCTGCTAAATCACCTGGAATTCTTTCATTCTTCTGAAAAAAATGATTTTGTGCTTTAATAATAGCAGGCACATGTTCAGGCAATAAAGTAGAGTGAAATCACACTAAATAAATCCTGCCCCCAAATTAAAACTGCCTTAATAAAAGGAAAAGAAAAAACAGATTTATTGCATAACCATAAGGAATATACTTTCTCAGTTCAGTTATCATTCTTGGCTAGCATAATCATCTCTATTACATTTAAAATAAAACATCTGGGAAACACGTTCAGAAATAAACATATTAACAGAAAGTAATCTGTGAACAAACCCTGTCCTCCAAATGTATAGCATTTTGGTTCGTAATACTTTATTTTTGTCGGCTTTCTTTTCCTGAGAATCAGTTAGGAAGCTGGGCACTAGGATACATGTTGAAGATCACACTGCCTTCTACCCTGAAAGTGTCTTATCTCCAGAATTGACTAAAAATTTTTCAAAATAGAGGGTAAAAGTTTTGTCAGTATCAGTTTTGTCAGTGTTAGTTTACCTAGAAAGAAGAGAGCTTTTGTTTTTTATTATTGTCAAATGTTGCTGTTGTAGTCCACATCAAATTCAGTTTCCAAACATCTGAAAGAATATTCAAAAAAATTATCTAGTTGAAACCATATCAAATTATTTATTTTTGGCTTTTTCTTTAAAAAAAAAATTCTAGAACTGATCAGAGAAATGAAAATTAGAGTTCCTTATAACAGGGAACAGTGAAAAGTCACAATGCTCTGTAGGTTCCTTGAATGAGATGATGGTAATAGAAATATTAACATGTTCAGATATTAGCTGGAAACAATTATTTTTACTAATCTAAGTAAGGATACTTGAAATGAGTCTTTTTATAATCAGCTAAATTTCTTTTAGCTTTTTTTTTCTTCTTCTAGTCTGATCTTTGTAAAATAACAGCATAAGGACTGATCCTTCATCTTCCTTTTACCAACAGAACAGTAGCATTAGGGTATGACAGTCAACATGTATTTGACACTGCAGTAAACTCATGTCTTCCTTTTACAGCTATTTCTGTAAACACATATGAATAGTAGTTCTCTTGTGCTGAGCAAGGATTACTTTTATTGGAGACTGGCCAGTGGCTAATGGGAATGCAGTGGCTGGGCATGCCTGTGCTCTGCATGCCCTCACCTACCCTTGGGTCATACCTGATGGCTGCACAACTTTCCCTCAGGATATCCATAGAGTTAATGTCTTCTCCTGCAAAGCAAGATTTCATTCAGCATTTTGAGTGGATGGAGTAAGTCTCATAAGTATCGGAGGTATAGGGCATTGGTAGTGTTAGGATGACATTAAAGCCAATGCCATGTAGCTTTCAGATTCAGAAAGAAAGTTAGTTCCTCATTTTTAAATTTCTTTCAAAATACCAAAGGTGGGGCGAAAAAAAACATTTGTTCTGTCTAGTTAACCTTGCTCCTTTTGCTTTTCCCCCCATTATTGCAGCTTTACAGAATAAAATGCTGGGGGAAAAAAAAAAAAAAAAGGCTAATTTAAGAGCAAATCCACCCTAAAAAGTAAAAATCAATCTCTCTCTTCACATGGAGAGCCCAAGGGAATGGAATACCTGGAATCATGGGTATTTCACTGCTAGTTTTTGACGTATGCTCTGATGAAAAAGATCAATGGTTTTCTCTTGGGCATAACAGATTGCAAGGTCCGAATAGCCGAATAGCCAGAAGTTTGTATGTCTATTTATCTAATGGCAAACAGTACAGAAGTCAGCAATGAGCACCTTTTTGCTGACAAAAGTGACAAGTAGGCCATTGTACCACAGTGCTGCCATTGTTTAACTCCTTCTACAGGTAATTTATAGGAGAAGACAGAACAAAAGAGTAGAATAATATGCTTTCTGCAGTCTCAATTGACACCTAATTTGACCCAGAAAGCTCTAATTAAATGCCTTTTTTTTTTTTTTTTTTTTTAGTCATAATGAGTAATCGAATAGTTTTGGTGATTAAAAATATCCTGCTAGGTCCAAATGGATTAGTTCTTTTAATTCTCATCCTTTGCCATGTTCCTTTCCCTCTTGTTACTCATTAATCCTTGGCAATAATTGTATGAGAATGCCAAAAATCGATGCCTTTTTTTGATTTGTTTGCCACACAGATGCAAAGAACAGATGAAAATCAAGGTATGTTACTTTTTGGAAAAATGACTATGAGTATAGTCTGTTGTCCGTTTTCTTGACTATAATCTTCTTTTCTTGTGCTTGACTGGATGACTATGAGAGCACTTCATCTATCAGAATTTTCATCTGTTTACAACAATTACTCATTCAGATGATTATGAAATTCACATTTCATACATGTTCACATCAGGGAATAACTGAAAATAATAAGCTCAGGGAGATTTGCCTTTTGAAACAAGAGAGCAAATTTATGTTAATCAGGGATCTTGAACAGCAACAATGATCTGTAAAGTAAATGATCTCTAAATATTAATTGCAATCAAATTCTGTCTCTAGTCCCCTATTCTATTTGTAAGGGCATTACTATGAACATCACCTTAAATTATCTATTCAAGCTTAAACATAGGAATGGCCTAGACATATTCTGAAAATATTATACAGTATTTGGTACCTGTTGTTCTGTTGCTAAAATTACTTCTGCCATTAGTTATATCCTAATGTCAATGCCCAAATCATTGTTGCTATTATTGTCTCCAGGTTATTGCTAGTCATTGGTTGGGAGTTTTGTTTTGTTTTATTTTGTTCTTTTTTTTTCTTTTTTAAATGCTCAAGAAGACTAGGTCATGAACAGTGATGTGTGACCAGAATGTAAAAGTTTTCCTCAGTTACCTTCTGTTCTTTTGGTGCATTCTTTTATCACGTTGTTTCTAGCGCAAATCTTAGCAAGAAGGAGTATTTCATATATATGGGTTAGCAACTTTTTCTTGGAACCTGAGTTTGTTTATGGTAGTGATTTCTTATCACTGTGAGTAATTAGCAAACTCAAGGTAATCAGTCAATCTCACATTTCTTAAATCCTGAGGAGGGATATCAGAAAACTTCAGGTGGCTCTCCCTGCCATTCAGATCACTAGATAGTAAGAAAGTTCAGACTGATATTTCCAAGCCTAATCCAAAATTACAAGACTGACTTTTACAGCTACTGAATGTAGCTGATATAGGATGACCACAATTTTTACTAAGAACAGAAATATTTGAAGTACTTGTCTCCCCATAGTTTGAAAAGAACACTTAAAGCTCATGGAAAGGCACTTTCCTTATTAAGTGGCTGCTTTGCTTTCAGTGTACATGCAAAAGGGAGGTAGTGTTCACACATGAGATCAGTTCTGAAAAGAAAGTTAATGAATAATAAATAGGACTGATTGGGAGTTTTATCTTAAAAGCATGATACAGTTCTGAATCAAAGGTCTGGTAATAATACAGCCTTTTTTGCACCATCTGAGCAGTTTTAAAAATAGTTGTTGCTATTGCATCCTCCCTTAAATCTGGTAAATGGCAGTCATACAACTCTTCATACAATATTAAAATAATTTGAGAACCTTCAATATACCATAGGCACTGACTGCTATCATATAGAACACTGATTTCGTCATGTGATTGTCACAAAGAATGATAGAAAATGAGACAGACCCTGTAGATTCGATTTCTTTTCTCTAAGCTGGAGTGATTTCATAAGAAAAGCTGATGCGTTTCTACTAATTCAGATTCGGCAAAGACCTATGCTGAAACTCCCTTCCAAGCCAGCGCGAGAAAGAACACGAGAATATAAAGCTGAAGGGGGCTGGCTGTGTAGGACTGAATCTCAGTTCAGGCTCCTATGTGATTGCATAATATATATTATGACTATAATTAGAGCCTGAAGGTGCTTCATAGCAGTCATGAAAGACCAGGCTAAAAAGCTTTTATGTAAGTATTATGTGCAAATGCATGAGCAAGGGAAACAAACAGTAAAAGAGAATTAGGTTGAGGAAATAGGAAGGTTATAGCAATTTAGCAATGTGCTGAATGTGAAACATAGAGAACCCAACTGCCTTTTTTGGTCTTCTCCCTAAGAAGAACCATGTGCCTACAAAGAGACAACACAGTTTCAGAGTCTTGGCTCTGTTGGTATCACAGTTCTAAAATAATGTTTCATGTAATTTCATTGGTAAGCAAGAAACAATCTGCTCAGATGTAAGACAGATGTCTTATATTTCTTTTCTTGAATTTATTTTACATGTGTATCATGTTTGTTTTATTTCATCTGGCAAGAGAATGTTTCATTAAATGCAACATCTCTCCACACAAAGTACACACCTCCAAACACAAATTGCATTGAGCTTAAACATATGAGAGTCTATGCATGTTTTCTTGAATAAGCTTCAAAGATGAGTAGTAACGGAACACTCACAGATGAATCAACCCCTTACCTTGATTCATTTGGAAAACACTGGTATCCACAAGTAGGGAAATTCTCATTATCACTTCCGGTAGGATAATATGCTGTGACTGAAACAGTGAATTGGTCGTTCTTTGTATGTGCTACCTTCACAATGAGAATGGGTGCAGATGGAAGAGCCTCGATTCAAGATTAGAGCAATGCAAGTACTGAAATTGCTTATCTTGCATATTTTATTTGTTTGATCCCTTAAGCTGTTTGACCTTTCATTTTATTCCGTGGTGGGAACCTCTTTTCCTCTGTTACCCTAGTAGTAATCAGCATTTTCTGATTTGAATAACAATGTCAGTTCAGCATTGTGAGGAACTGCATATGACCATTCACTTGTGGACTGCAAACTCTTTTGCTATCACTCACAGCGAAGTGTGATAATTAATCAGTTTTATTCAGCTCTAGCACTAGAATATATCATCAAGCCCGGGAAGACATAAAAGAGCAAATAGATGACAATCTAGCCTTTAGCTCATTTTTATGGAGATGGAAGTGGACCATAACAAAGGTCAGATCCAAGGTCAAGATGGAAGGCATTGAAGATGCTCTGATGGCGCTAGTTCTTGTTGCAGGTCCATTCAATCTAACCAGCCAGATATATAAATAGAGGCCTTCAGCTGCTCCCCCAAACAGCCTCTCCACATCACAGTCAACAGACAAGCACAAGCAATTTACTGCTGTGATCATTTCTGAGATAGGCTACAAAAGGCACAGCATAAGTATAGAGTTAAACTGAAAAAAACTTTGGCTATAAAAATATTAACTGCTTTTTCTAGATAATCACTCTGTTAAATTAATGGCTACTTATTAAGATTTGTTTATATATCAAATAGTAATTTAGTACATTGGTAGGTCAGATTTTAACTGTTATCTGCTTTAACTTTATATATGTTTCATAACTAGATTTGTGGGTGTTTAATTTTGTTCAGCCACTGGAGATGCTACAAATTAATTGCAGGCTGCTAATCCAATAGTGATATGAGCTGGGAATTTTTTTTTACACTATCTGTTTTATTACATTAATGGTCAAATCCTGCTGCTACTAAAATTAATAGAAAAATCTCCCACTGATTTCAGTGAATTCATGTTTTAGCCCAAATTGTAAATAGTAGCTACTCAATTTTCCTCTAGATAAGACAGTGTAGTGAATTGTGCAATAATTTATCCCAGATGAAAATTCATTCAATAACAATATGATCTGCTTCTACATACTCAGATTTTGACTTCTAGCAATAACATGGTCTGGCTTTTTTTATTAACTAAAATGAAAGAGGAAATGAATCATAAAAAGTGATCTAATCTAATCAAGTTAATATTTTATTGTGTGAAAATAAACTTACAAACAAGGCATGTTATATTTAAACAAGAAGGTAAGTTATAATAAAGATATTATTTGAAAAGAAAAGCTAGTATTGCTGTAGATTTAAGACAAGTAATTATAACAATGGTGCTATTATTAATATTCTGCAGATTTTTCCAGCCTTTCCTCGGAGGTTTAGAATACAGTTGTTCAAAAGTGGACCAGAAAGGAATTTGGCAGAAGTATTTCCAAATCAGAAATACTGACTGAATTCATAAAATAGTTTAATCCTGTCATTTATGATCAAATAGAAGCAAGTGGTTTTGAGATTTCAAGCAATTATTACAGTGATTTTTGTGTTTCTGTTCTCTTCCTAATCTTCACTTGAGCCTGCATTTTATTCTCTAAAGAAATGAGGAAGATCTTTGTACCATTTCCCTTACTACTCATTGTAAATGTGATCATCTTGACATTATTTTCCTAATTTCAAGTCTAGGCCAAAGAACACCTTTTCTTTTTTGCCACAAATGATTATTTTTATTTCTCTGTATGTTCCTAAGTTCATATTGGTTTTGTATGCAGCCTAAATGCATAGGCTACTTGTCATTTTTCTTCAGAGATAATACTATTTCTAATTAATTGAAACAGTTAAATGAAAACTTAAATCAGTTCAACTGGGGAAGTTTTACCATTGTTACCTAAAAGTAAAACACTTTATAATCTGCAGGATAAAAGTATTCTGCCCTATATAGGGTCAAACAGTATCCTCATTAGGTGTATCTGAGCTCCCTCCAGTAGTGCATTAAGCAATCTGACTTAACATCTATCACGTGTAGTTCAGGCTCTCTCTCATCTCCACCCCAGGGAGAGAACTCTGTGCCCAGTGGCATGTTTTGGTTTTATTTTAAATGTCCAAGGAAAGTGGGCCGTGTTAATGGCATCAGACATCTATTTCCTTGCAATTAGCTGTCTGTGTTGTCACAGTGCTCCTGCTGCCTTTAAATGCTAGGGGCGAGGAAAGAGAGAAGGAAAGAGTGTACACAAGATTTCTTTCCAGTACAATTTCAAAACCTTTATTTTTCTGTTTGAATTTAGAGATACACATTAGAACCTCATGTAATTCTTTTGGCAAAATTTTCCATCCAGAAAAAAAAGCAGATTCATATTGCCCTCTCTGCAAATTCATGGTGAAAGTTTTCAGATCAAAAAATCAAAAAATAGATTTTTTAAAAATATTTGTCAATAAACTGTATTTATATTTAAAATATAAGTCCTGTGAGACAAGAGAAAACATTTGGATTCCTACTACTTTTTTTCCTGATAACACATGTAGTCACAGGCAGGTTTTGAAAAAGGAGGCCCTTCAGAGAGCAGAATCTGCACGTGGGAATTAGGCATGTAGCATCTATATCCACAGCCATTTGAGGTCTAAAGAAAGGAGTAGGTTCCATGGGAATTTTCTTAAGTGCATGGACCATCCCCTTTTGTCCACTCAGTGTGATAGGTTTCAGAGTTACTTCTTTCTGGTGTGTATATACATATATATATATATACGTATACATGTATATATACGTATATATATATATGTATATACACACACACATAAATATATATATAAAATATGTATCTTCCTTTCTCAGTAATACTTTTGTAGGTAGCATAAGTAAGTAGAGACTTCTACAGATGTTTTAATTTGTTTTTTTTTTGCATTTGCCTAAATGTGCATATTTTACTCTTTTGCCCTTGCAAATGTGACCTTTGCCAGAGCATGCATTCCAAATAAACACACACTATTTAACCTACTAAACTTCCCAGGAACCTCAACACTGTACTTGTCTATGGTCCCATTCTTCTAGGTGCAGAGTGCTTAGTGCAGATATCTTTTTTTTTTTTTTGCTTGATTATATGGAATTTCTCTATAAAAAGCATTTTGATTGCCCAGAAGTGTAGCTATATAATTGTACACAAGAACCAGGGAGGCAGCAGCATATAATGACAGACATTCTTCATCATGGACGAGCTGCAATCATCACAGTATGCACTTCCTCACAGCCATGCAGAAGCTCACTGTGTAAATTCTGAGACATTATATTAAAAGAAAATATTTAGGGATGTATCAGTCGAGGAAAAATAAATTGAAAGTGGGCTGAATTAATGAAGGAGCCACTCATAGTTCTTGTAAGTGTGACATACTTTCAAAGGCAGTTGCCACCAAATAACCTTTCAACAAGAAATTTAAATATAGATTTATAGTCTATGGGACTGGAAACAAAGGCTTTTAAAATAAAATAAAATAACTGGGATACTGAACATTTAAAAGAATAATATTCCTAACTTTGTGTCACTAAAGATGACGGATAAACCAGTACCATAGCAATATTGCAATTGTAAGTGTTCACTAGGCCAAATGAATTATTTGGTACCAGTGCAATTGCATTATTGTGGTAAAGCTAATCTCATGCTTCAATCCAAACTGTTATGTGTGGCTTGGCCCTTTTTGAATGGCCTTCCTGTGCTCTGCTTCTGCTCATTCATCATTCAGCCTCTTGAGGGGGTATCAGAGCTGTGGGCACGTCCTGTGGGGATAGCACAAACTGGGTGCTATCTCCATTCCAGCACTGAGGAGATCCTTTCTGGTCCCATCAACGCTGTTCCTGTACGGTGCTGAAGCAGGGCACCTGCGCTGCCATGGAGGGAGCTCACACTGGGGCTGCAAATTTTGGTGAGCTTGGGGAGGAATATGGAGCGTTGCTAGTACTCTAGCCCTCTCTGTGGTTTGTACTCCAGCTCGCTAGTTGATGTGCAACTTGCTCTGAAGCTGTAGATGAAAAAAAAAATAAATAAATAAAATAAAAAAAGAAGGGTAAAGAGCACTTGAACCTGCAGCTTCATAGCACCTCACTGACCACCCGCTGCAGAAAGTAAGAACATTGTCATTTTGGGGAGCTGGGGGAAGGGGAAGCTGCTTCAGTATTTTGAAGGGCTCAAGTGGTTTCACTCTTTGCTAGTGCCTGTGCCTAGAGATAAATGATAAGACACCACAGAAAGGCTGTTCAAGAAGCCGAGGATATTCAGAGGAGAGGTGTGTCAACAGGAGGTATCGAGAAAATTTATCTGCTACACCCTAGTCTTCCTGATGCTTAAGTCTAACGTCTTTTCACTTTCCAGAAGCCATCCATGAAGATAATGGACCTATTTCTGTTCTTTTAAAAACAATAACAGCATTTGTCTCTTTTTCACCGCCACAGCAGGAGGAAGGATGGATAGCGATAGATGGTAGTGGCCACTTCCAGCATTCTCTGTGGCAGGTAAGACCAGATTTTGAATTCTTCTTCTCTTCTTGGAATTGAGACAAATAGCTTCCCTCTCTCATAAAATTTGCCTAAATGTATTACGCTATACAGCTATTATATCTATCTATATCAATATCGATATCGATATAGATATCTGTATACATATAGATCTCTAAATCTATCTATATAGACATAGATATATAGATATATAGATATATAGATATATAGATATATAGATATATAGATATATAGATATATAGATATATAGATATAGATATGGATACATATATATGTCAAACTATTAATTTGAAATTAATGAATTAATCTGAAATTAATCTGAGATTCACCATATCAGTAAGTGAAAGCAAAAAGTAGTATAGTACTATTGTCTGAGATAGCTCATTTTGGCTGAATGGAGGTGCAGTTTCTGAACATCACTCTGATGGTTCTTGTTGCATTTACTTGGGAATGTTTCATGTAAAAAGTGTATACAGGCTACAAAAAAAGGTAAGAACCTAAGTCTCTCTCTCTCTGAACAGATGCTGTTCATTGGAATTAGGTTTTTTTTCTTTCTTACTCTTTTTTTCCAAGTAATCTTGAATTTTATTCTGTAGAGTTCAGACTTTCAACAGAAAAGAGGGCTGGTGCCCATATGTGTCATTTGTTTTTTTAGAGGACAAAACAGATATGAGGGTTGAGGATTTGAACCACATAAGAAGAGTTCCAGCTCCTAGGAAATTTCTTCCTGCCTCTATTTTAAAGTGGAAGAGCAGATGTCTCCTCTTGGGTTATTTTAGAAAGAAGAGGCAGCTGCCTATGTATTTTGGGCAACCTGAATTTGGTGCATGTTAGTCATGCTCTGAGACCACCTACCAAAAAAAAAAAATAAAAAGGAGAAACAGGAGAGAGCGTAGAGAAACACTTCTTTCTCAGGTCCTTATTGGCTTTATATGCAGGACTGGTATCAACTGCACATTCTGAAATAGTAATTTAGTTGATGAAGGAATTTTAGGATAAGAAATTAAAGCATGTGTGTCATAGTTACCTAAACTGAAATCTTTCATTAGGCTTTTAAGTCCTCTTATGGAAATAGTGGTGATGCTATGGTAACAAGTACTGTGGACTAATACGAGCAGATCTGTAGAGTGAAATAGTTTGTACTGAGGACATCATGTCTGTACAATACACATTTGATGAATTTTTACTTTGGACGCGGTCCCATGGGCTGAATTCCTATTTGCATTTAGAGTGCATTAGGTGCAGTCCTGGAGCATATCTTGCAGTTTAGTTTCATCTGAAGGAAGCTGAATTCTGTGCCCTGAGCACTCACCACAACTCAGACAGAGCAAAAGTGGGCAGTCAGGATATACAGTTCAAAAGCACAATTCTGATTCCAGCTAAAACACAGATGCACCCTAAATGAATAGCCAAACAAAGAAGCACTAGCAGAGTTTCAGAAGTGCTCAACTGGTTTAAGCACATAATTTCACAGTTACAAAAGACAGGCAACTAATGTGTGCACGTATTTTTATAAGTACAGGAACATTTCTGGCGAACATTTCTGGCCCCAATTTCCTACAGGCAGTTTGTGGTGGAATCAAATTTTGAATATTCTGCAAGAATATCTGAATATTTGGATTCTGCAAGAATATTCTTCATTACTTGGTTTATAGTGTTGAACACGATGTCCTATATTTGAAGGAATGCCTAAGATGTTTTTTTTCTTAGATCTTTTTGTTTTTGCTTAAACTTTTGCATTTTGCCATTTTGAGGATAAAGTAATTGTTCAAAAAAGATAAAGTATTACACAGTATAGTTCTGATACTTTACTATATCCTCTCGAATCATTTCACTGTGTAAGTATCTGGTATTGCCTCCCTCCTTTCTGGAAATGCAGATTCTAGTAAGAATAAAGTTTCCTAATAAGCAACATCAGAACTAGATGGAAGGATTAGAAGTGGTTTGTAGCTGTGTTTACATTTGTATAATTATATTTTGAGAAAGTAGTTGTTTTCAAAGATAATGAAAGAAGGTTTCAAATAACTAACTTTTTGCATGTTCAGTACTTTGGAGCTTGGGTTTTAAATCATTGAAACTTAATTACACTGTCTGATCTGTGGGTGAGTTTTTAATTACAAAAGAAAAAGATTTATATTAACTAATGCTTGTATATGTATATAATTGCTTTAAAATATCTAAATAAGATTCATGCCAATAGTGGTTGTATGTAAGAAATCAGAATATATTTTGCCAAGACAAAATCTGCGCCATGTCCTCAGAGAGACAGACAGAGCAAATAATATATTGTTGCATAATTTTTCGAAGCATAATAGGTCTGACATCATATGCTGATGATGCTAATAAATTCAATTTGCAAAATCCCAATCCTGTTTTCATGTCTGCCAGAACAATAGCAAACTATTATAATCAGGAACTGTCCTTAATGCTAATGTACATCTCAGCCTGAGGAAATAGGGACTTAGGCCTGACACTCAGTACTGCAAGTTAGTGTATTTCTTTGTCAGGCAACTAATTTTTTTATTTATTTATTTATTTTATTTTTTTCCCCACTTCTGTATTTTTCATCGCTAAAACAAAATTCATGATAGGACCATTTAATATGCTTAAGCATATGTAGATGGAGACACTTGATTCAAGAGCTC
>VZSV01000021.1:7919102-7936602 GCA_013398735.1 Nothocercus julius | reverse complement strand
AGTATTAAAAAAAAAAAAAAAAGGCATGCTGTGGTATTCTTCATTTGCCACTTACCTTAGGTGCCTCAAGAAGATCTAAGACTAAAGCCTAAGCTTGCAATAGAATGACTTCTAGTTCTGGTATTGGGCAAAACCAAATGAACAGATAGGATATTCTAAACTAAGCTCATTCATGAAAATCAACTTGCACCTTAGTTTGTAAGTTTGTAATAACAAAAACCTTTTCAAGACTGTATTATTGTATTATTTTCAAGATTGTATTATTATCTGGAAATTTGAATGTAAATGTTATTTTCTGTAAGGGTAATTTTGAGGAGTTTACGCAACTACTACCAAGGCTGTGGGCATAGAGCAAGAATGCTCTGTTTTGGGGATTGATTGAGATATCTACTACAACACTTCACAAACATTGCAGCAGTGGAATGGAGATCAAAAGCCCACTTGATGGCCAAAGGTTTTTCTTCTCTTTGGTGAATCTATTAACAGATCTGTCTCCAAACCATGTTCACAGTCCCTTTTTGTTTTTTCTTCCTATCTCTGCATTATGCCATTGTCATCATCTGACTGTGTATTGCTTCACCTTTTTTATGGCCCCTACATGAGTGGAGGAGCCTCCCTCTCAATACGATCCTCTCAAATACAACAACATTATTTTCCTCAATAAGCTGTAATTTTCATAGCTTCCATGACTCAAGTCCTTCCTTTTGTCTGTAGTTTACTCATGTTGATAGCCTGATGAAGTCCCTACAGTTTCAGTATTGAATATGTAACATAGAACATAGTGTACACTCAATCCTCATTCTACATAATATTTTACAGTTTTGGAATGAGATCAACTGATACAGACATAGGTGGTTAGCATTAGAAAATAAGTTCTACAGTGCCGTTTTTGCATCTGGGGATTATTAAGCTGTAGCTTCACTACCTCCTTCCCTTCAGGAGGAGCAACAGGGGCAGCAGCTCTAAGAAAACCTGGTCTGGGCTGCCAGGTTATTCAGCTAAACTGGGCAAAACCAAAAGCCCCAAAGGGATAGGCCTCTTTCTTGGCTGACACGTCTGTTTCTGTTCTCAACAGAAGAGATTAATTTATCCCAGGCATTCACCTCTCTCTCTGCCCTACCATTTGTGGCAAGGTGGAAGCAAATGTCTAGCATACACATTCCCAGCTGGATTCAGGTATAAAACTTTCTGACAAGGAATAGCAGTAAAGGGACCAAAGCTAGCTCTGAAAATGAACTTAAGGCCCTTGAAATCTGTAGCATGCCAAGATAGCTTTATAATTTTTTTTGTCTTAATTTAAACTAAAAAAAAACATAGAAGGACGGGCTGCTGAGATCATCTGTCACACCATCTGTGGTAGCCTCGCAGAATTACTCCAGCCTTGAGCTGGAGAAGCTCCCATTTGCAGCTGAACTGCAGTTGGGGGTTTTATTAATACATCTCTCATTTATATAGCACCTTTCATTCTCAAGGATCCCAAAGTACTTGTTAAAGGATAAAGTTGAGGACTGAAGAGTGTTAGAGGAGGAAGAGTATTGGGAAAATTTCCTCAGTTCTGACGAGTGGCTTCCAAACTTTTCACCAGAGCATTTACTGCTGAATGTGTTCCTCTCCTTCTTTCCTTAGAGCCTGGCTTGATGGGATATTTGTGACCTTTTGTGGCTTGTACAGCCCACTGGCTGATTTACTCCCACAGAGACAATTACAGAAATGCTTGTTTTATTCGTATTCATATACTTTTTGGCTGTTTTTTCTTTCTTTTTCTCCTTTTTTTTTCTGTTTTTTCTTTCTTTTTCTCCTTTTTTTTTTTTTTTTTTCTTAAGAGGACAGAAAGTAACAAAAGGAAGAAACAACTGTGATCAGCTGGCATTCAGGAAAATTAAAAAAAACAGAGACATAAAACATGTGGAGTAATCAGTAGTTTTCAGTCAAATGGCATTTAAATGCTGCACTGATGCATAACCTGCCCTACTGTTCTGCGAGGTGGGAGGACAGGTGATATGTCAGCTGTGCTGTGCCATGTAACTACAGTAGAAGGGCTGAGTTAATGACAGACACAAGAGTTTGGATGAATGTTAACATACTGCTATTTCCATGCTGATATGAAGTAGCAGGGCTTAGATTTATCATTAAAAGAGACCCAAGAGGCTCTCACTGAGCCAGCTGCTAGGGCCCTAAAGCATATGTCGCACCCTTCAGCTGTTCATCAGTACAAAAGGCTTCCATCTCAAAGCACTTGACCTTGTTAGCCTCAGTGGTGTCTGATATTTTCAACTAGGAAACAACAGATCAAGTATGAAGAAGAGAATTTTTTAAGGGAAGTGTTTACAGCTGGGGTAAAATGACCACAGAAACTTAACTTTTGTATAAAGGCTGTTATTTCTGATGTTCCTGATATGAAGTGAGGAGACACTGTCTGCATAACAGCAGTAGATAACAGAAAAAGGAAACATCAAGAAAATAAAAATGCTAGTGTCAAATAAATTAACTTGCACAATTCCAAGTTTTCCGAGGCTTTCTTTTCTCATCTGTCCTTATATTCTTACTGACTTCAAGAGAAGTTTTACCTAAGAACTGTGTAGGGAATTCTGACACCAGAGAGAATAATTATAAGAACTGACATTAGTATTACCTAACATTTGCAGGTAATACTAATGCAGTGGTGATACTGTGAGAGTGCTTTAGCAGATGTGACACCGATGCGCAACAATCAGGAATGATAATGCATCCTCCTAAGGTGCATATGAGTTAATTCTTGTAGTCCTTTCACCTTCTGCTCTTCCCCAAAGCACATTAAAATAATGATATTCAAATTTTTGCTTAATGGCAAAGGTCACCATTGTCCTTCAAATCTGTCCTTTTGTTGGTTGAGGGAGGACAATCCACCATTAGGATTTTATGAAGGCAGTGTGCATATATAGACTAAGGAAATATTTGTATTTTTTCCTTTGGTAAATCATAATACTGTATTTGTTTTCTAGTCTCTAGTCTCTTTCCTATTTGTGCAAAGACTTGGATAATACAAACCTTTAAAATTATCCTAAATGAAACACTCCAGGACAAGGGATAGAGAGTATGAGAAAAAAAAAAAAAAAAAAAAAACCCTGACAGATGTTAGTTATGTTGCTTAACACGATGCCAGAAGGCACTCAAACACTATGATGCTGAGCACAAGCTAAAACCTGTACTGAGTATCATATAACTAAGTTGGACCTTTAAAATTATGAGCTTTTATTGAAAATCATGAGATTTTAAAAATAACTACCTGGGCATTGCTTTTGCTTGCCTTCTAGTGTTGTGGTCTTGTGGTCTTTAGGGATCACCTTTCTAAACACTAGAACTATGCAAGCGCAGGTGTTTATTTTCCAGTGCTTTCCCAGAAGGGAAGCTCAGTGTACGTGGGTGCAGTCTCCCTGTAAGGACCGTGAGGCACACACATCTGCCCAGCTATGCTCCAGGTTAGGGCAGGTTAATGAGGAACTTTCATTTGGGCAGCCACCAGCACCTCTCGATCCAGCTGGGAGACAGTCAGCTCAGCTCTGCTGAGCACCCACTCCGATGAGGACTGTGGCAGTGAATCTGGGGAGTGGGCTCTCCCTGCTCCAGTTCCTGCACGTGTGATGCAGAACTGCTGCAGTCAGGAAATTTCTCAGTAAAAAGGAAGAGATCTGCAATGCACTACATGTTGCTAGATCTGCTGCACTACATGTTGTGGTGGAACTGAGTCACTGCCCTTAAGGAAAGGCCTGAATAGCTGGATTTTTAATTCTTCCCTAATTTAGAAAGAAGGATTACTTACAATCAGGTTTGTGTAAAAATGTGATGGCTGTGAGTGCTGGCCTCATCAGATAAAAGTAGGGAGATAATAGTGTTCTTGCTAGTCCTGAGATCCACTCATTACTGCTGCACAGGTAGCCTTGATACTTCTACACATCTTCAGTCCCTCTGCGGCTGACTTTTCTGCACGCTGGCTAAAAGCACACACTGAAGGAGCTAGCTGGGGCTTGAGAGGAAGCTCTGGAGGCTCTAAGGTGGGACGAAGTATCCCCTGTTTGTTTTATTGCTGCCTCCTCTGGCAGGTATGCTGTAAATGCATATGGGCTGGATGTTGGCCAGGACCAGGTGGAGGAGAACGCCCGCAAAAAACAGCAGAGAGGGAATAGTTGTGTTCACTTGCTGAGCTGCCTGAGCTGAGGGAAGGCTTGGATTTGGCCTCTAACTTATTTCTTGTATTTTGAATTTTTTGGAATTAATCTCCTTTCTTGTGAACAAAAAGGGAAAGCTGTGAATTACTTGGGCCTGTGCAAGTATGTGCAACTATGTGTCTGTCTAATATCAGAAAATAGTTGATCTGATTAGGAACAAAAGAATGTGATAGATTCAGACAACTGTTTCTCACCAGGCATGGTAGATTAAGTATGTAATCCCTGGGTTACTGAAAATTTACTTGAATTGCTTGAGCAGAGTAGTAGTTGAACATCTTTGAGGATGGGGCTGCAGTTACCTGTGAAGTAATATTGCAATTTTCATAATTTCCTAATGCAAAATCAAATTATAATGGTGCATGAAAAGAATGTGAAAACTTCCTGATAGCTTATGCAGGAAGCAAATACAACACTTTCTGGTGAGATAATTTGAAGTATCTTCTATTTTTTTTTTTTTTTTTTTGCATGCAGAACTGATTTAATGATGTGTGAGGTCTGACATGTAAATCTCCCTAATGATTCTCACCACACTGAACATTGAAAATAGCTCTTTTCATACAGTATGATATGTATTAGATAACAGCTGGTCTCCAATAATATGAAAGAGATCAGTTCTCCAAGTTGCAGAGCACCTGCTGTTCTCATTGACTTCGGTAAGGCTTGGGAGTACTCAGCACTTCAAAGGAAGTTTCTAGGACCATCCAGGATTAAGTTTACCATAAAATTTGTTTCTTGAACGGTAAATTAGTTACTGTTATGTTAATGTCTCAATCTTTTGATGTAAAATAGGTGCAGAAAGACGAAAAGTACCTTGAGAGAAGATAACTGTGCCAGTGATTAAAACACTTTATGTCCTCTTTTAAGTACTGTACAAGAAAGAATGTTTCATCAGTAAGTTAATATAGGATATCAGATATACACATGTTGAAGTAGTAGAATGTTTCTATTTAGCATAATCATTTTCTCTTTTTTTTTAGCATGAGCAAATTCAGGGCAGTAGATTCAATTAGTGTTATTGCTTCTACGTCTCTAATAGACTGGTTGTGAAATGAAAATATTTATAATCACAAATGTATGTAGTTGCAGAAATCTTTACTTCTGGTAGGCAATGTAAAAGACATCTCAGACCTCAGATCCAGTATGATTTAACTTATTGGAAAACAAATATTTAAGCTAGAGGAAGGAAAGAGACAGGCAAACCATGGATAAAGTTTAAAAGGCTACACATTTAACAAAAATTTGCCTTGAATTACATCTAAATATATTAAAAGTAAGAGATATTATTTATACAGTTGTGTTGCTTAGGAAGAGAAGATGGGAGGTCAGAAATTACAAGGTACTCTTAAGATTCCTCTAGCCCTTGGGTGATCCAAATGCCTTTGGATCTTTCCTGGTTAAGTCCTTCTGTGGGATGCAATTAAAATAGTTGTATGGTCTTAACTACTTTGTTCATAGCTTTGTGTTATTCCATGTCAGAATAAAGTTACACTTGCTACCTAAACTGGCCAAGAGAGTTTGCAAGCTTCTCTGCTGCTGCCTTTCTGAAGTTTTTGACATGGTAGTTAACTGAGAGAAGGAGAAACAGAAAGGATTCGTATTGGGATTGGAAGAAAAAAGGTTAGGGATGAATGTGAGAGAATTAAAATTGGTGATATTAAATATTTCTTACAACAGCTGCACAACCTGGGAAACCTAAGTGCTGAGGGCCTAGCCCAACAGGTTGTCCCAGTGCAGGCTGTGTCACCACATCTTCACAGAAGAGATGAGCTGCTGCTTTTTTGGGGAAGTCTTTGGCTCCTCGGTGCCTTCGACTTTGCTGCATTGCTTCCCAGTCCCACAGCAAAGGCTGCCAGGGGCGGGGGAAGGTTTGGAGTCTCCAAGCACCTGCAAAACCCCTAAGATTGTCGTCTTTCCCTCTTTAGAAATGTACCCCACAACCTGCAGACAGACTGAGAATACTTGACAGCACCTGGAAGTAGCTGATGTTGTATATTCATTTGCTGCTCGTCTCTTCCTATTACTCCATGCCCATCTTTATTCTTCATTAAATGAGTCTTGGGGACATCTCTCGTAGGCAAGAAAAAAAAAGAAAAAAATAATGCATTGCTTGCGTGCTTATTTTCTCCATCTACCTGAAAACATATGCATGCTTGAGTGGCATTTTTGAACCCATTTTTCATTTGTCTGTTTTATCTACTATATCTTTGTCACCTCTCATTGGTACCTGCCTAATTAACATCTCCACAGTCTTATTTTTTTCCCCTTACTTTGGCCTTTTGACCTTTCAGCTTTGTCTTCCCACTGTAAAATATTGTTGATCCACTGTCCTGTTTTGTGCATCATCCCTGATCACTTGGATCCCTTTTGGCCTTTGCTTTCACTAAGTGGGACTGCAGGACAAGTGCAGGACAATTTCTTCCCAGCTGCATCCGGCCTGCCAGAATGTACTTAAGAGCAGTGCACAATCCAGCAACAGTTGCCTTTAGCCATGTCCCTCTTTGTGTACTTACATCAAATAGAAGCTTATCTATCTGGCATGTTTTGCCAGTCCTGGCCTGCCTGTGTATCAGCATAGTGTTACCATCTCTTTATGACAGCAAAGTTAAGGCAGTGCTAGGAAGTTCTGCTCAACAGAGTCGTTTATGTTTATAAATATATGCCAGCTCACATACTTTTTCCTTCATCTTGTAGCATATGGTGCAGAAGAAAATAGGAACTAATTCAAATTTTTCTTCAAACAGCTTTTTGACAGACATTTGCTTTTCAAACAAAATAAAATCTTAAGAGTTAAAACTTTCTTTCGATCTGACTTTCGATCCTAGTCCTTATACACTTTTTTCACCCCCCCCCAATTTTTGTATTGGCTCCTACATGCTGACACAGCACCAGCTTTCTTGTCTAATTTTATAAACTGTTCAGCCATGCCGTTATTCACTGTTTTATTTTAATTATGTATTCTTGTTAACCTCTTTATCCTTTCAAAGTTGCAGATTGTGATTGACATGTGGTATTAATTAAGGCATATAATTTATGACATTGGAGCTTGAAATTAATAAGTGACAATACAATTACATGGTTTGCCTAATTGTCCTTCAGTAATATAAAGATTGACACTTACTGCAGCATTCAAAGTTAAAAGCTCTCAAACAGATAATACAGTTGAATGTAATCACCAGTGAATCTAAAGTAAACATCCATTGTAAGGGACAGGCTGTTGGCAAAATATTTCCACTGTGGCCTTGTTTTATTCAGTGAGAGAACCTATATGTAGAGCTCAATCTCACAGTTAAAATTAAAGTTTTTTTTTTTTTTTTTTTTTGTAATTACAAATAACTTATTTTTGTGCCACTTTGATATTGTTATTTTCTTTCAATTTTTTACTCTAACCTGGCAAAGTGCCAGTATTTCAAGTAATAACTTTTGTTCTTGTTGATCCTATCCACATCACTGTGGCTTTCTTTACATCTCATCTGAAGTTCGGCAACTTTATGTCTTACAGAAATACCAAATTTCTCTTTCCTAATAGCACAGATTATGGTCCCTGACTTTTCAGATTTTTTTTTTTTTTTTTTTATTTAGGTGAACTTTTAATACTTGTTTGAAGTAGTGGAGCAACCTGTTGGTTTCAAGTTAAGAATATGGAAAAACACCTTAATAAAACTGGACCTGAAAGTCCAGGAAAAGTGTAGTTTGATGATCTTACGCTATATATCTGCCTCTCCAGCCATAATCTTCCACTACAGTGTGATCTAACCCAAGATATCATTAAATCTTAGGTATGAATCTGAACAAATCCTATCTAGTGCAAGGACATGCTAGCAATTTGTGGCAACGGGATGAGCTGTACTGCATGCTCTTAGTTGTTGCTGGTTAATAAGAGGGGACAAAGTTGTAGCTGATTCCAGAGTCATGTCATTGCTACCTCTTGCGCTGGGCTTTTGGATTTGGCATCCCTCAACATCCTGCTCTGGCAGACACAGCTCTGGTGTGCTGCTGAGAGGGCCATCCCACCACACCCAAATGCTAGCGAAGAAATGGCTTTACTGAACAGAAGATTGGGCCAATGTTGTCCCCCACTCCTCAAAAATGATGTCGTGCCTTTGAAACAATGATGCTTTGAAAAAAAACTGGAAGTATGGGAAGGCTTGTGGTCATCTAGTTTCGTATCTTTAGAATATACCTTTCAGATTTATTCCTTTGCAGCAACCAAAAGAAAAATAATTCTTTAATAAAAGCTGAAAGTTTTAATCACTCACATACCCAGAACCTTGATATCTAAGGAAAACAGTAAGCATTATGTTCAATTTGAAAGGCAGTAACATCTGTGAGTTAGCACAACAATATGAAATAGAATGAAATTCTATGAAATAGAATGAAATAGAATGAAATTCTGCCCCCCTATTATGGCATTCTTCTATTTTATTTTCTATTATATTTTAGAATCAGTTTTCATATCTTGATTTTCAGAAGTACTTTCATCTTTTTTAAATACTAGTAGTTTGAAAGAGTGCTCAGTGAGAGGCCTGGCTAATGGCATGATTTGAAAACTCAAAGTCTAAACTGCCAGGTGAAAACAGTATGGAGATAGCAGGGTATATTTTAAAATTATTCAAATCTCTCTTCCTAATAATAGTTCAGTGCATCTCATGTACAGTACATCTGAATGCCTGTGCCTGGGTTCTGCTTCCAGAACTGTGGCATGTGGGGATTCTTATAATACCACATGAGGTAACTTCTTTGTTCTGGAAGCCGCAAATATTTTCATAGTTTTAAAACATCATGTGTGTTTTTATGAGTAGGGCTTTGTTTTATGTTTGTTTTAACATCTTTTCAACAATGCCATTTTTGTTGTCAAAGCCTAGCAGTGGCAGTGAGGTAAAGAACCAAAAGCAAAATGGCATGGAATTGCAAAAGAAGGAATTGCAGAAGGCATTGCATTTTACAAATGTAGACATCTTAGAAGTGAGAAGCAACGTAACTTAAAACAAATCTGTTAGTGTTTTTGCCATTCTTCTCTTGGGGAGGAGAAAATGTTGGAAAAATGAGCCAAGTTTCAACTGAGAATGAATTTTAAAAAAATTCAACATGACCTTATCTTTATGCTTTGTGCTATTTTGCTCAGAACTGAAAGCCCAGCAGAACTTAACTGGAGCGTTCAGAAATCTGAGTGGATACAGTGAATAGTTGAGCTAGCTGTGAATAACACTGCACATCTCAATAAATAATTCTTGATTTCATTGTCATTTCATTGCAGTGGTTAAGGAAGGGTGACTTGGTTAAAACAAATGCAGATCGATCTGTCAAGCAACATGCTTCAACCTTGGGTGCCTGTGCATTATGATCAATAATGTTTACAGTCTTTGTGTCCTCAAAGAGAATTTGCCTCTATTTGAAGTGAACGCAGTTGTTTTTTTTTTTTTTTGTATGTGGCATTTTATAATTGCAGAAGCCCATTTCAGAAGAGTTTTTTGCTCTGTGTTGGTACAGAAATAAAATTCATCAAGCATGCTAGATGTGGATAGGCCTCCTTTTTATAATACAAAGAACAGAGATCGATAAAGCTCAGAAGAAGAAGGTAACAGCTGTAAGCAGCCTTGTACTGGGGCTGTAATCCTGATGAATAATGTTGCTGTCATAACAGCAGGGATAATTTAATGCTGACACTTAGCAGCATGATAAATAGCTTGTCAGACATAGGCAGTGACAGAGTCAAGTGAAACTGCCCATGACAAGTTCTGAAATATTAATCTTCTACTAGACTGTGACTGTGCTTGAAGGGGCAGCAGCATTCAGAAGACTGGGAGGAGAGACATTTTGTAATATAAACAAATGTACTTTAGGATAAAATGTTTTCATTGCATAGAGATAATTTCATTTACAAGTGCTACTATTTATACTTCTATGCTATACTCAGAACATTTATGCTCTGAAGTAGATAGTAGTTTTCCAGCATACTTTCTCTGACTGTTTTCCCTTCTTACTGGAAAGAAGCTTTTTCGGTTTAGAGCTGTGGTGAAGTGGGGTATGGAAGGTTAAATGAAAATCTCTTTCGCTCTCCAACCTCATCCACCCTTCTTCCAAAGTTTTTCACAGTCTACCTAGGATCTGTATTTTGACTGTCATATAAGCAATATGGCAGTGTTCCCTATGCTAAACACCAATTGATTTATGAGCTGCTTCTCCATCAGAAATGATCTAAGGTAATGATGGAGGTAAGAGGCACTTGTTCTTCAAATCAGACTATAGTTTAGGTGTAATTTGCTTAATAAATTATTATGCTATTTTGTTCCTTGGGGAGATGAAGTGCTTCCTATGTTATTCTGAGAATTATGTATCAGAGACTCTTGAACCCCTTTTGGATGTTAGTTTGATCAAGAAGACTCCCATATGTCTTGATTCAAGATCAGGGCTGAAATCAGTAAAATCTGAGCAAATTATGATGGACATGTACTTAATGAAAGTAGTGGCAGGATACTCTAAGCCAAGCAATAAGTTTTGAGATTTCGTGCATCAGCTTGGAGTAGGTGGGTGTTACATAGTGGTGGCACCTTTTCAATACTAGGAATGATACAGTGGTGCAAAATCCCTCCTTAAATTTCCCACAATGCACTACGCTTCGGATTATAATTTAGATGTGATTGATTTCAGAAGGATAATACAAGGTTTAATTGTTCCAAAGGTGTGCTAAATACCACATATAAGTTAACAGAACACTTATATTATGTCTTGAAGTAAGTGTGTTTTGTAAAGTACTCTGTTGTGCAGCGCGTGGCATAATGAAACCCAGGTCTTTCAAAGATAAAAGAAAAAAATATAACAACTGTAAATGAAATGAATGGTTTCCTCAATGAAATTTAGGCTCAAGTACGTATTCATTAAGATGGTGCAGATGGAACCCGACTGTGGTATGTTTGGCTCCATAACACGCACAGTAGCTAAGAGTCTCTGTGTTTACCCTAACAACTTATTGCTGTATCAATGTTGAAGCAAAGTGTCTAAACAAGGTCTGAAAGACTGTGGCCTGGCTGAATGAACCCCCTGAATACATCAGCATTCTTTTACCAACATATGCATTGGTCAAAGTGCCAAGTAGTAGTGCTGTGCTGAAATGCTAAACAAGGGAAAATAGTACCAGTAAGTGAAAGACCATTGGTAGTTGTCTGGTAAAAAGCAAGCTGAAGCCTGTAAAGAGTTAGGATTACAGTTCATACTGTGAGAACATTTTCTTTGAGTTCAGGAAAGCACACCTGCATACAGATTGCAATGAGGCAGCATCCAGAAGCAAATTAAATGAAACAGGATTCTCCCTCAGAACAAAAAGGCCCCAAATATTTTTTCTAGAATTTTTGAGAATTGAAGATTCTAATATATATATTCTAATATATATATTCTAATATATATATATTCTAATATATATTCTACTACATAATATATATATTCTAATTCTAAAAGAAACTCAGGGTGAACAATGTAGTTTCTCCAAAACCTTAGGATTTCAGTGAGAGATTTTTAATTACTTTTAGTTCAGAAATCACTAAACATTTTGCTTTAGCTCTAAATTTAAGCATGTTGAAGAGACCCACAGAAGGTTAAAATAAGATCCCAATCCTGTGAACTCTTAAAAGCAAACTTAATCAGTCATTTCTACAGTGAAGTGATATATATAAAGACCATACCTGAAATCTAGCAGGTTATGAAAACATAACCGTTTGACTCATTTTCCACAGGAAGTAACTTTTAACTTCCAGAGTTTGAGAAATACAAATCTCTAGTTGCCTCTACGTTTTCAACATGGTACGTATGTTATCTATTTATAATATCCTAACCATTTTATGCTTTAGAGTATGACTCAGCTTGTTGATGTTGATAGTTAGTATAACTTACCTAGCTGGAATTTACTCCTAAATTTTGTCCAGGAAATGAATTATCAGATTGTGTATATAGAATGTTTACATACCATATTCATTCACTGAATGCTTATAATCACCTTTTTATAAAAAATTCTAAAAGTCACTATGTAACTTTCTTGACTTCCACTTACTCCCACGTGTAGGTTTTTTTTGTGTGTTAATTGTCAGAGAATTTAATGAATACTTTAAAACTGCATATCATAAAGGATCTTCAGCAAACAAACTTTGAGCTGAAAAAATCAAACATTTTAGGATAGATTCAGAAACCTTAAGATTACTTTGGCTATGGTTAGAATACCGTAATTGGGTGTCTTGGTATGGAGTCTTTAATTTCATGTGTTAGCGAGACTTTGTACAGTAGTTATAAGCATATAAAAGGCAAAATGCTTGCAGAAAATATTCCACTAAGTTTCAAGCTAAAGAAAGTGTAAAATTGCAATATTTATATTTTTTATACAATTGAATTACTTCTATTATGGCCATAGTGATGTTGCATAATTATCTCAGACTCAGTTGCTAAAATCCCTTTGTTCTCTTCCTTTAGGGGATATCAGGCTCGAAATTTGTGGAAAAATGAATGAGGCCTTGTAATCTTTTTATATTGGATATTCGTTTCCATCCATGTTGTAGAGGCAAACTTGACTGAGGTAAAAAGAATTGTTTTCAAAAACTTTGAATTGCCTTTATATCACATTCTGTACTTGAAGAGGGTTGGAGAGCCAGTTTATGATATAGATCTAGGATTTGAAGTATTTAAATGTAAACTTTTTTTTTCTAGTTATTAAGATTATGAAGTCTGTTCCATTTTGACCCATAATTGCATTCTTTACACAAGACAACTCCCAGAAGCAAGTCTTTTAAGCATGTTTCTGGGAAGGATATGGCTTCTCAGGGTACAGCTCAGCTGAACAGGATAAAAACAATTGTATGCGATGCATATCTTAAACAGCAAATTGTCTGCTCCTTCTTGGCTACCAAGCTCTTCATATTATGATTTTAAAAATTGGTGTGTTGAAACTTTCTGGAACTGCAGTGAGTAAAAATTGAGATCACAAAATTATATTTTTTTAATAATGCATGACATATCTATAACATAGGGATGGGATTTCAAAAGTTACATAAAGTAAACTGTCTTCAAGCTTAAAAAAATGTGCCAATAATTGGATCTATATTAGGGGAGTATACTACTTCAGTTGAAGTCTCTGTAGTAGTTTAATACAGAGGCACATGGCACTGAAACTGCATAAAAAAAATCTGGAAGATTACATCTGAACAGTACATGTCTCTCGAAGATTTTTTTGAAATCTCTTAGATTCACAGGAGTAAGTATTGTCTTAGGTACTAGCTATTACTGGAAATCTGTAAAAGACCTGCCTAATTGAGTTCTCCCAATCCTACCTAATTAGGATGTATTCCAAAATCCTGGGGGATCCCAAAGCATTTTTGCTATTAATTCAGGCCTATATTTTTTAAATCAAATGATGTTTTACCTACTCTTTGTATGATGGTACTGCTGAGACAAGGCTCATTACTCATGATGGCTCATGTAGAGATTTTGTGCGTCCATTTGACACTATTGCGTGATGAGGCTGCCCACACTGCAGACACTACTTTCTTCTTACAATTGTCTCAGTTGTTCCAGCACTGCTGTAAAGCACTCCTGATTTGTTGCAGACTAAGATAGAGTCAAAGAATCATCCTAAAATGTTCATCTCTATGCTAAAAGTAGGATTAAAGGAGGTCATCTAATCAGTCCTTAATGACTTCTGAGGATGGAGACTCTACTGCAACCTTACACAATCTACAGCATTGTTTCACATTTACTCTAATGTGGTTTGCTTATCCTCCTCTTAAGAATGAGGAAGAAATGTTTATTTCTCTAGGGAAATGTAATTATATGTACTTGCATATAATAGTTGATTCTGACAACACTGCATGTTTATAAGTGTACTTGCACTTATGGGAAGACTTTGCATTTGTAGTACAGCAGCTCTTTACAAATCAGGAGAAAGTGTGTGAGGTAAGGCTTGTAGAAGTGAACAACATTTTTTGTTTTGAAAACTTCTCATATATTATCTTAATTATAAAAAAAAGACTCAGTTGTTTAATACACTTTTAGTAATACTGTTCCATTCCTTCACAGATATGTACTTAAAGGCAGATGCTGTCAAACACACTGCTTATATATGTGATAGTTGTCAGTTGGAGACCAGAGAATGTGGCAAAAGAGAGCCTGAATGAAAAATTATGATGATTTGACACACATTCTCTCTAGTACTGATTCTGCTGAAATGTTATCAAAAATATATTCCTGCTGCAATGCTACAAGTAAATTATTCATCATTTAGCTTATCATAAATTAAAACAAAAAAAAACAAAAAAACCAAAAAAACAAAAAACAAAACCATCTTTGAGTTACGAGGACTACATGAATAAACTATAAATATAGAATAATTGTTGTTACATTTTAGAATTAAATATTGTGAAAATTCCTTTCCGTGAATTCTAGGATAAGCGTGTCCTCTTGTCACTTGGATCACCCTAGCTGAATATAATGTTTACTTCTTGCCATCAGTCAGAACTTCACGTTCATTGACTAATTTAAAATAAGTCTGTTTTGCCCACATTACAGTATTTTCCAATGAATAAAAGCCAGCAGTGTATCCCTTTTAGCACTACTTTATGGCTATTCTAATGATAGTGGTAGTTTTACTTAGTGGAGCTCATTTATCTTTGTGGACTGTGGTACGTTATAGGGAATAGATGTGTAATACTCTGGAACTATACAGCTGTCAACTTCCTGGGCTTTTCTTTGTAAACAACTTGATTAAATGAAATGTCATTCGGAATACTTTTGCTGGGCTTTTGCTTTCTTGTGAGAGTTGGTATGTATGCTGGCCATTTCTCTTCTAGATCTCTTCCCCCCATGATTGCTTTGCAAAAATATGTACTATGGCATTTTGCATAACAGGAAATAAATAATAAAACTTAGAAGAGGTATTTAATGAGGGTGATGCACACCTGTTACCTATCTGCATATTCTCAGCCTTATATTAAAATGTTAATTGAGCACAGCTGCAGGATGGGCCCACTTCTCTTGGTGTGGCGTATCCTGGACTCTTCTGACTCAGCACAGGTTTTTTGGGTAGCAGAACTGTCACTCTCCACCCATGCTCTAGTGTTCTTTTTCTTTAAGTAGTGATGCGATAGCAGGATTTTTATTGTGATGCCAATCGTACGATTCTTAGTCCAGTTTTATTCGTATTAGTCTGTATGTAGGATTTTGAATTCTGTCATTATGTGAGTGTCATAAAATCATGAGGACAAATCGCAGATTTTAATGTTTTAAAAAAGTACCCTAAATATACTGTGGTTAAGCAGGACTTCTGCTGGCATAAAGTCAAGCTGATACCTGAGTTGCTTCCTCTATAGATGCTCTCACCTGCCAGAGCTGCTTTTAGTTCCCTTTCTGGGGCAGGTACCTAACAGTTCCCTACCTGCTGGTTCCTTACCCTCCCTTTTTCCCCACCTTGCTTTTGCTGTAAGATTCTTGGAAAAGAAGGGGAAGACCTCCAGAACACTGTCATTTCAGATGGCCAGATCCTTGCTTGCTGCTCAGAGTCTTCTCTTCATCTCTCATCTCTCTTACCCTCAGTCTCCTTCGTCAACTTGCACCAAGGACTGAACAATTTGCTGGTTCAACAGCTATGCCCAGGGAGTCACAGAGCAACAGCCTATTGACTATTTTGAAGGAGCAATGCTTTTCTAAAACGTCATGGGAAGCAAAAAGTAATTAGGGATGCTAAGACATAGGATATATGAAGTATATACAATCTCATTTCATTTTTGAGCATGTGGTATCTAGATTACATCAGCTTTTGCTCTTTAAAGTGTAAAACTAAATAACACTTGTGATAGATTAAGTTATAAAAGAGTAGCTCTGTACATGATCTTTTTTTCTTGTCTAAATAAAATTGCAGCTAGTTTGGACATCACCTCAGTGTAGTCTTCAAAGAATGCTGGGAAAAGACATAGATGGTCTTTATAAGATAATAAATTTTCAGTTGGTTCACGTTGAAATGATTTGACAAGGACAGGAGGTTTGTCCCTCTTTAGAAAGATTGGAACCTATGTATAGAAACCTAAATTGATTTGATTCCCAACTCCCTTATCTTAAAATGTTTAGAAATAGGAAAGTTTTATGATTTATTACTTGAAAGCCATAAAGTCTCTTGCTGATAAATGCTGTTGCAGTACATACCTGTGAACCCCACATTCTTTCAACCTGTAAATACTCTCATTATGGAATTTAAGGGAAAGTAAGTTATTTTAGACATGTCCTAAGGTAGTGACTATTTTCAAGTGCAGTGTGTCCTTCGGTATTCTAAGTAAGAAGAATTAAATGAAACAAAGGACTAAGTTATGGTCTTACACTCCTCAGTATGTCATTTTCTAATACCAGCAGATTTGCAAGCTTATATTGCCTCACAAAGAAAATCCCAGCAAGAAGTTTCTCTAAGGTTTTGACCTTCTCAGAAAAATCCTTTGAGAATACCAAGAAAATTTATCCAACACATGCTGCACCCTCTTCAGAATTTAAAAGTAGCTGAAGTGGCTGCAGGTGAGAGGCAAGGAAAAATAGCAGAGGTGATGACCATCAGCTGGTGTTAGGGCTGGTTGAAAATTAAGGCCACCCTCTGTGCTTGCCCACCTGATGGTGAGTCTGATATAAGTGCTCTGGGGGGAACAAGTCTGGGAGGATTAGTTTAGGTCAGTTGTATTTGTTCTCTGTTTCTGGATAAAGACGGTATGTAGTTTAAAAGAGTGCTTTGATCATTGTTGTGTTATGTATTGCAAAAGCCCTGTCTAAGTGTTGGTACCCCTGAAAAATGGGGAAGGTCTCTGTAATGCTGTAGCTGCTTTGTGAAAAATGATGTGTCACAGGAGACTGAATTTATCCTAGAATTGTTCCTATCCACAGTAACTTACTATGTGCAGAAAATGATCCTTGGAAGGATATATCTTATGAATGCTTCTGTGTGTATGTGTGACTTAAAAATCTGTGTGTGTGGTGGGTTTTTTTGTCTCAACAATGAAATATATGGAAAAAAGTATAAATCTATGCTATGTCATCATTTTATATGTATGTATGTGTATATATATGATTCTAAAATGTAAGTGTGTGTGATTAGTTACCTTTTTCTATGTTTGGCAAACTGAGGAAGGATGTATTAGGGTTGATGTTTAAATATTACTGTGATCTAGTGCTTTAGCCTTTCTTGGTCTTTTGTTACCAAACACTGTGCATTGGTAGGAGATAGTTTGTTCTGATATTTTAGTGGGCTTTTTTTTTTGTTTATTTTTGGAGGGGTGTGTGTGGGGGGG
>VZSV01000021.1:7887731-7903054 GCA_013398735.1 Nothocercus julius | reverse complement strand
TGTAACCTTAAGCACTGAGTAGTTTGAGGCTCGCTTTTTGAAACTGTGTCAATAGCACTCACTTTGCCAAGTACCATGTATTACAGTGCGTGCTTGGAGCTGGAAAAGGAAATAATGTGCATATAAAAGGAAGGCACCATTAATTGTGTGGCTACTGCACTGTCAGGAGTGGGTAATTTTAATGTTTTGATGGTCCTGTACCATTACAGGTGTTACATTTTCCATTATATAAACTTTTTTTCCAGACAATTGTGAGAGTATATTGGGTACAAGTAAGCAGCTGAAGATGACAGAATGAGTCATATGGATTTTATTGCTTTGCCTATGTTTCCTCTTTCCTATGCATGTGCTCATCATTCCTTTTGCGGATTACTGCTTCTGCTTTCATCTCTTACTTTCTCTCATCCTGGACTAGTAAATAACAGCATTCAGGATTCTGTCCTGTTATAGGTCTCCGTGCTGAAGTAATGTTGCCATTGTTCGTTTGGATTTCAAGTGAAATAAGCTGAGGCAGTTTTCCTGCCTACATAGGTGAAATTACTCTTGTGCGTTTGCAGAAGCATGGGTTATTCTGTGTGTGTGTGTGTGTGTGTGTTTTGAGAATGCAATTTCTTTCAAGCCCTAGTGAATCTTGTTGCTACAAGTTGACCAAGAAAAAACATCTTGTATGTGTATTAGAAAAGCCATTTCTCATGAAATACTGTGAGCAGTACTCCTGTGTTTCTGAAGTTGGTTTGTAAGAGCTATCAAACCCTTCTCTAGACTGCAGGAAGGAGAGACATGGGGAGAACAGTCCGAGTCTGCAACAGTTCCTGCTGATTAATTTATTTTTATTGACAAAGCTTTTGAGGTCACTAGATGGCAGTATATCCTCCAAGATATAAAAAGCAATCAAACATTTGAATTCTGAAGTTGAGAATTGATGTGATCGGAGTCAGTTTGGTCAGTTTTAAATCGCTTACAGTTGATGAAACAAAAATTTACATCAGAGCTGCTGCATGTTGCTTTCTCCGCACTGAGAGTTCTGCTACCATGGAACAGTCAGTATTCAACTGTGGTGTTATTCTGCTCTTCCCCACTGCCTCTGTGCTAAGCTTCCACTTTAGTATTTATTGATTTATGGGGTGGGGGGAGGAGGGAGTAGCAGTGAGAATGCAAGTAGAGGGCAAAGTTATGAATAATTTTAGAATTTTACACCCGTTTTCATAGGCTATTTTATTCTTCTCTTGTAATAGCATTCTCCAGGAAAACTTCTAATTACCCTCTGCCTCAATATATATTTCTGCCTCTGTCTCTCTCTCCCTGGAACAGTAACATTTTAAAAATGCCAAACTGGTTAGAAAAATTGTGCACCAAAAGTTTTCTATTTACTATTTTCCTAAAACCCCTCAGACTGTACTACATCTGCTATTTTGGAAGTCTGTTACTAAATACCATTAACCTGGAATATCTTTCTATTCTGAAATACCTGGGTGAACAACATATTAAAGTACTCTAGGTATTTACTGACATGCTTTAGGACATATAGTACCCAAAAGATTTTGGAATACTTTAAAAATATACTTAATGTTTTCAGAACACACATGCACCATGTGTTGTGCATTTCTCTTGAAAATGCTCTGGACTCCTTTTCAGAAACTTAGCGATCAAATATCTGATATATCCTACCTCATTTAACCATTTGCTGCATGCTGGATTTTTCTCAACAGTATGTCAATATTGCATCGATATCATTATTAGAAATTTTAACAATCAAATGGCTTTGCAGTACTTATCACAATTAGTAAAGCATGCACTACATACTTCTCTTAACAGCATGTCAATATCATCTTTAGAAAATTGGCAGCCACATAGATCTGTAGAAGCAAGCATATGCTGAGCATGGTATTTAAATACAAAAAGGCTTTGTTTCACATAAGTTTATTTTTGCTTATCAGCAGGGCTATCTTGATATCATCTTTTACTGTTAAACCTTTAAAATAGTGTTTCTGTAAACACAGTATGATATAAACCTCTTCCAGAAACTCTAGTAATAGTGCATTAGGATTCACAAAGGTATCATAAAATGTTTTGTGAAAGACTTATGGTACTGTCTTTAACTTTGCAACAAAAGGGTGGGTTTTTTGGTTTTTTTTGAGTACTGTGTATATGAACTTATTTATCTGTAGTTTCTTCTTCCCTTTAACTGTGTAAGAGATTCTTAAAAGGCTTTCTCTGTAAATGTTGTTAACTTGTGGTTAAATGCTTTCTATTTAAGAAAAGATCACTTTACTGAGATCTGAATCTTATTTTTTATATTTTTCATTAGATTTATATAAAAAAGTGGAACCTAGTATTAACATTTTAGCATGCCGAAAATGCAAGTAGCAATCGACTCTAATTTTGTGCCATATGCTAGAGAATTAATGGCATGCCCCATCACTGTAAGATAGCAAGCAAATAACCATTTTCCCACATGTATATAAGTATACTCTATTTTTGTGCTGATCAAATACAATCAATACAGGAAAAAATATAGTAATTACTAAATTCCCTGACAGATCTCAAAGTACTTAGAAATTTTGTCTGAGACACAAATCAAGCCAATTAAATACAGTAATATTTTTTCATTAGTTTCCAAAAATGTTGATTGTAAACTTAATGGAGAGATGTTATGATGTAAGTTGCTTTTGTGACTTTTGTAAATAACAATTATTGCGGAGCAGAATTTTGCCTTTCTATCTTTATTACCTGTGAAACACCCATTTATTTTTAGACTTGCTTTAAACACAGTAATATAATAAGGAATGGCAGAGTCCTCCTTTAAAGAACCATTTGTTTGGGTTGTAAAAATATAGCCTCTCAACATTCTTAACCAATTATCCCTCTTTATTTATGCTGTTTATGGCTTGTGGGGAAATGGCTTCAGCAAAGCTAAGTCGGCACCAGTCTGGACATCATTGCAGCAGAAAGATTTGCCTCTCACAGGGATGACTACTGTTGCCTCTCCAGCCTGTGTGAGGTCTCTGCTGGGGTCATTTCCCTGACATTTTGCAGTAGGTGAGGACAAGGACATGGCGTATACTGTTTAAAGACGGATAGTTTAACCTTGCCTAACATTTCACCTTGGCCACTATTGGTTTTTTTCATGACTCCCTTCTCAGAGCTGATATAGCAGCTTTATGGGTGTGGAGGCATGATTTTTATCTTGGCATTGGTTCGCGGATAATCGGGTCATCCGCAGAAAGCGGCTTGAACCCTGACACTCCTTATTTAAAACCAATGATTTTCCCAGCCTATCTGCCTTGAATGCATATTCCAGCAAGCTGCTGGTGTTGATTTATATGAAAATGGATATTATGCTTTTGGTATTATCCACTGCTTGCTGCATTAAGTTAGTTATTGTGCTGTAATCATGGTAGTTTTATGTTGTAGCTTACCTTTAGTTGCATCTGTGCCTTGTGGGAGCACAAGGTCCCTTGTGGGACTCATGTGAGTCTATAGAGACTTTTTTGATGTCACCAACTGTCGACTGTGCCTATATCTAGAGAAGGGGTCATGAACAGGGATCCCGTAACAGCAAAAGATAAGGCTAGTTGGACAAAGTCTTCTGTAGGTTTGCATGGATAGTGGTGGCACACACAAAGTGCTGACAGCTAAGCTTTCCTCACTGTCAGGTACTTATGCTCAGCTGATGCAATAATAATTTGCGAAGAACAATTAATTGTATTGCTGTATGTAATATTCCTTTTTTTCTAATGACTCATTATCCTAGCATCATGAGGAGATGAGTAGAATATAAGTGTATTAAAAACATAATTGCTTTTCTATTCAAACAAAAGTGTGCAATGTATACATGTGACAAAAGACTAATGAATAGTAGCAGGGATTTTTTTGTTCTGTTTCAGTTTATGGCAATGTCTGCTATAATAGACAATTTCAAATCTTAATTGCTTTTAATTTTAACAGTTATCTGATGGTTGCTTTTGGTTGGAGACTGATGTGCAATCCTTTTCACTGCAGTTGTGGACTGTTTACATAGCAAGTGCCCCTAGTTTAATGAGTCAAGCTGAACAGTTACAGGAAGAATTTTTTTCTTTCTCCAACTACTGCTATTATAAGAAGAATATTGTACCAATATGTCTTTCAATCTGTTGTAGGCAAAATGTTTTATAAAAGATTTTGAAAATTTAAAAACTACCTTTGAAGGTGTTTGCATATAAACAATTTAACTTCAGTAGATATATTCTTAACCTGACATGTTATGAGGCCTTACTTTTAAGGCTAGCCTAGTCTTATGTAAGAATCCACAATTAGTTCTGATAAGTTTAGAGTTGTGCCAAAAAATGTTGCCCAAGCTAATTAGTCTTTCTAGATAGCACTGGTTCTGTTATCCTTGTTCCATAAATACATTTGGATTGGGAGATGCCAAGGCAAAACTTTCTTTCCCCAACAGATGCACAGTTTACCCTTCCTGTTGATTATCAGCATTCCTGAGATGTAATTTTGGGTTGTTCATTATCATCATCATCACTATGAGTACTACCACAGCATCTAACACTGTGGGAGAAGGCACTGAAGTGGTTAATCTACTGATCCTGGCCTTGCAGAGGTGTTGGTCTAGTGAGCAAGGCCTGATGACTGAGAAACCATGGGAGTGGTGATAAGCTGTAGAATCGCGAAGTTTTTGGAGCGAGGAAGTGCCTATGTGCCACTAGAAAAGACATAATGGAAAATTACTTGGAGCAACAACAGATAGTCCTGAAGCGGGTGGCGCGTCATGCAGCAAGTTCTCTGTTAATAAAGTTGGACTAATAAGGTCTAATAAAGCTGTCTTGGCATATCTGACCTGAGTCTGTGCCTTCAACATACCACATAACACTTTTACATAGCTCTTGCTATACTCTTGTGCCTATTACTCAGGTCACTGAAGTCCCTTGCATCCCATCAGGGTGATGGTTATGGAAAGAGTGCCATATGTTCTGGGAACAGATTAGCTACCTAAACAAATTTTTTTAAAAAAAAAAAAAAGAACACTTTGTGTATATTTTTTTTTTTAAATGCGGAAAGCTCTCGCTATGGCTCTTGTCTACTTCTTTTTATGGGCCGCCCTCTTGGCATCCTTGAGAATGATTGTTGAAGAAGTGCCTGGAGAGTGTTTTTGCATAACTTTTCAGGAGAAATGAAGAACACACAAAGTGCAGGACCAAAGGGTATGTTACAGGCTGCACGGGGACTTGGTGCAGTTGTCAGGCAGCAGGTGCTTGTGCATCAGCAGCCTTGGTAGCATGGGGATGCTTCTGTGGCTCAGGACAAACCTATGGTGTGGCAAGATATCAGTTTGGAATATTTGAATATTTCTGCTTAAATCAATAGAAAATTGGCTTTTCTAAATGTAACAGTAAAGGTATGTCACACTTCCAGAGCAGGCAACAACTGGCATGTAATACTTTGAATGTTTTAAGAAGTAATTGTTTAAACTGCTTATTAAAGCTTTACCTTCTGAAAACCATGATTTATTTACTTTTTCAAAATTGGGATGTGCTGTTCCGTAAGCAGTATCTCTTTACTAGTTTCCATGCAAGCAAAAGTGTGAGCAGATGCTTAATTATATGGTAGCTAAGACTGGTTTAATAGAGTGAGACAAACTCGTTCTCTGCTTGGTATATTTTGATTTTGTAGGACTGGGGTACAAGAATACTGTATTGTCTGTCAATCTGGCTTTTCTGGAGTAGCACTTGGACTATTACTCTATTTTCTTTGTACCAGGTCAACATGTATCAAAACAAACATTTTCTTCAAAGATCTGTATTAGTCATCTGCATGAGGCACCTGTAAAACTCCTTCAGTCATTTAAGACTATTTCTGGTGCAAGTCCCAAGAGTAGTTAAATCCTTGCTTGATGCTGTCTAGCTTCCTAGTATGCAGTTTTATCAGGGAAGCAAGGAGTATATCAAGTACCCCAGAATTTCATTTTTCATTGCAGCTTCATTAATATGGGCATATGAAGCCACGAAAAATATCTTCACGGTACACTTTCAGAGGCATCATTTCTTTTCTCCTGTCACCTATTTTAATGACTGCTATACTTGGATCCAAGTTTAATCTCCTAACATTTCCACAGCTATGGAAATTCCTTGCAACTAGTTAGGAAATAGACTAATTGATGTGCATCTTGTCCCTGAGGTATTCTTCTAATGGTGGAATTATGCAGAATACAGATTTGAATCTGGAAAGCTTTACCTGCTTGCTTGCCACACAGGCTTGTGGTATTCCAGGGTTTGCACATCACTGCAGCACCTCTTGTCCAGGTGTGTGATATTGGCTTAGCATGAAAGTCCAGCTCTTTGGCTTTCTACTTTTGTAAGTTTCGTGGCCAAGAACTACAGGACAAATTCCAATATTTGTAGTTATATAAGCACGGCTCTTCTGTTTAAGCTTGGTCAGCAAATGCTTGCAGGAACCAGAGGTATTTTATGTTCTGGTGTGTCTGACTTTCCTTGTGTATTCCTACCATGGTGGCAGCTACAGAAGATCCATAGATAGAGCAGAGCCTCATCTCACTAAACAGTTCAGATCTCTGCTGTCCAGTTCAACATCTGTTCTGCACCTTGAAGGTAGAAGAATTGAGAAACGCTACTAAAGGGTTCTGTTTGGTCTCAGGTGGAGCCTTGAAGAGGAGGGGGAAAAAAGACTACTGGGCAGTGGGGACATAAGGCATGATGGAGCTTGAACCAGAAGTCTTGCAATTACAAAAACTTCTGATGTAAATCTTGCAGTGCAGGAAGCTAGGGAAGCCTGTTATAATTCAGGTGAACTATGCTTTCATCAAAAACTTTGGGCTAGCAGTATGCCTACAAGAGACAGCACTGACTTCTGATATCATGCTGAAGTAACCTAGCACTGGAATAGCATAGGGCTTTGTGAACCAATTACTTCCACTCTTGAAGAAGGCTGCTCTGAGGATATCTTCTGGTATCAAGCTAACTACCATGAAGTAGCTTACTTATATTTTGCTATACTGTTTGACTGCACTATGGACAAGCTGACGCTTATGGCAGTGATATGAAAAATATTTTAACAGATTCACATCACTGTTATTTAGCATGTTACTCACATGGGCAAGTCTCTTACAGAGTGCAAGTTTACAGCAGAACAGAAGTAATATGTTGTCATCTTTCGTTCCCCCTTTCTCCTTTATACAAGACTCTACCTTGGTCATTTGTTGCACATGCAGAAGAGGAACAGGATATGAACAGATATCAAATCATCAGTTGAGCTGGCAGAGGAAAATGGGTTGTGATTAGGTAGAGATTTACATTTTTATGCATAGTTCTGTTTTTAGTCTTTGTTTCCAAGTGTGACTGTGCATCTGTTCTTCTACCACTTCCATTTATTCTTTGATTATTTTTTTTTCTTTTCCCCATCATTGCAGACTTTTTATCCTTTTCCTTTTTTAGCTATTGTTGTTAAATCAGTCAGTGAGAGGAATGTGTTTTATACTGTTCATTCAGTCATTAACTTACTATTGGACCTAGCTTCGTATTTCGGGGCTTTCTGGCTATGAAGCCTCTCCCCCTGCAGTGGGATAGCCTTCAGTGAGTTTTCAGCTTGCCTGTTAGCTTTGGATTTCATTGAACATTTCTTACAGGTATCTCTTTTTCTCTTTCCCTTTCAGATTTATGTAACTCACTTTGTCACATTTCTCAAAGGCAATGCAAATCATCTGCTTCTTCCCAGCACTTATCTGCCCACCACCACCCAGCCCCCTGTTCAGTGTTGTTAGGTAGATCTTGAATCCATACCTGCTGTCCTATCCGTGTCACGTTATTTTTTCTTCCTTCTATTTAATTGTGTTTTACTAGTTCTGTTTCCTTGCTGGGTGGTTTCACTTTATCAAGGATTTGTTTGTACCTTGTCCATGGTGCCAGATTTTCCAATATTTTGAAAGTATTTGCTGGAAAGTCATTTGGCATATTATCAAAGGGATGCAGGTCAGCAGGAAGTCCTAAGTGGAATTTTTTTAATAGGAGATTGGCAGCTCTCATGACTCAGTGTTGTGGGGGTTTTTGTTTGTTTGTTTTTTGTTTTGTTTTTTCGTTTTGTTTTCTCTCCCTGGAATAGTTTATCTGCTTAACAGGAGGGAAAATAAACCAAGAAAAACAACAACAATTAAGTAAACAAGTACTTGTAGAACTCAAATAATAATTTCATATTAAAAGCAATATTTTTTTTTTAAATTCTGTAATAGTAAATTTTGTACTTTTTTTAAGGTTAGGCTTATTAGGTTAATTAGATGCTATTTACATGACTGGTTTAGAGGGGCTGCCATGACCAAGTTCAGGTATTCATGCTCAAAAATGGACAAATTCTGCATTCTTGTTCCTGTGTTCTGATTTACAACAAGACTGTGGACCAAAGGACTCCCTTTTCCTAGGAGAGGACTTCTCCATTCTGTGCCAAGACTTCCCTTTCAGTGCTAATCACTGTAGTGTGAAGATGTTCTGAAGTCATAAGCTCTCAACCTTTCCATATGAGGTTTTTCTTTCTGTATAAATACCCCATATTTTTAGGAAAGGGAGAATAAGAGTAAACAAGTAAGGACAAATCTGAAAACTGGTAGAGAGGATGCTCACCTAGAGGGTAAGCCACCTGGTTTCTAGTCCTGACTCCATATCTAGCTGACTTTATTCAGAAGTAGTGTGTAATTGCAGCTTACTATGCATGGTTGCAGGTTTTCTTTGAACTACAGGACTTGGTGCAGGTGGAAGATACTTTTAGAAGCTGAAAGTATATATTAAAAAGAAAGTCTTCGTAAAACGCATACTTTCTCTACCTAGACAATGTTGTCAGTGTTTGTTTCCTGCTGCTTAGGAGATCACCTTTATCACTAGTATGAATACAGGTTTCAGGCATCTGAGCCTAATTTATGATAGAAATTAATGAGTGAGGCAGAAATACAGATGGAGGTTGAGAATGCAGTAGGTCTTTTTTTTTTTTTGAAGTGTTTTTTCTTGTTTTTGTTTGTCTGTTTTGTTTGTATCTTTGTGTTTCCATTCTTATTCTTGTCCAAACACTGGATAAGTACTACTGCACTGAGAGGAGTTTGACTCTTATATTCACTTTCCCTCATCAAGAGAGGCTTGCTCTCATTGCTAGAGAGCAAGCTAAGGATGCTTCTTATTTATATAAATGATTTTCTTGAACACACTCTCTAGGTAAGGACAAGTAGTGAAGATTAGTCAATTTGGGGGGATGGGAGAGGGTGTGAGTAATTGCTGTTGTGAAAACTGCTTTATGTGGTATAAGGGTCCATATCACAGTTGGCAAAACAGGGCAGAACATTCACCTTGTTTTAACCACCTGTGAGTGGAGTGCTAGTAGGAAAGGGTTTGTAACTTGGCCATGCCAAGCAAATGCGCTGTGCTGGAGTTGTCAGACACGTGGAGTTGCAAAGTAGGATTCTCAACTATTGTATGCATTTCTGAACAGTTACTATTTAACATGCATGTAATGGTGGAACAGGACCAAAGTGGTTTTTTTTTTTTTTTTTTTTTTTGCCTTAAATGGAAATAAAGTTCAAGTTTTATGAAATTTACAATTTAAAATGTAGTACTGTGTCCATCTTTTGAATGGCAATATATTTTTGATACTTGTCCTTCCCGATAAAACTGAAAGTCAGGAAAATACAAACTTTTTTCTCCTCTCCCTTGATAAAAGCACTAGAAACTTATGATTATACAAAAATATAGCATAAAATTAAATATGAGAAAGTGGAAAATCTGCTGTTTAAACTTGAGCTCAGTAGCAGTCTTTCACAGAAAATGCTGGAACTCTTTGTGTAAAGTTAGAATACATTTCAGATAGCTCAAGTTAATAAGGCTCTTTCTTACTATCTATCTTTTATTTCTTCGACATTCGGAGTTCTTCAGAGTTTCATTTCTAGATTTTGGCTTTAAGAGCCATACTTGATTTCTCTGTTCTGGGCTTCTAAATGTTTATGAAAATAATGTATAGTATCATAGTGATCACAGCTGTGGGAAAAATAGTAGAAACCAATGGGATATGAATCTTGGTTCTTTGTTACCTAAAAGCATAAAGAACTGAACCTAAGTACATGGGACTCTGAGTAAAACTAGCATGGTAGAAGTGCTCAGGCAGACATAATAGCATATAGATAAGATGTAAAATTTTGTGTCTCTCTGGCTATGGCATACCAAGTAGACTTTTAATGTGTGAGTGTGGGGGGAAAAAAGCAGGAACACTGGGAAATGACCTAAGTGAATGAATGAATGCACATAGAGGATGCTGGTCTCCTATCAAAAGAGAAGACAGACTTCAGGAGAAGCTTCTGCTTTCCCAGAATTGATACATATATAGATATGTACATGTGTGTGTGTATATATGTATATATATATATGTATGTCTGTGAGCACAAGTTGGTGTTGCCTTGTATCCTTTTTCAACTTTCCCCCACTTCACCCCCTGCTTTTCTCCTTTTTTCCCCCACCCTCCATCAAAACGAGAACTAGAGAATTGCAAATAAATTGTCTGTCTGAAACGGAGGGAGCTGTGGGCTTTGGCTGACATTAGTGTATTGTGGAGGGATCCAGATGCACGATACTCATCAAATTTCTATCAATACTAATTTACTAATATCAATAATAATCTGTTTCCCAGTGGATCAGCTTTCTCAAGCAGAGTCTGTGCACTACTTAGAGCTCCCTGAGCCCTTCAACTAAGGTGTCAATAAAGCTGACTGCTGTTCTGGGGCTATTGACAGTTATTAAAAATGACCTTGATGTAATTTCATGCCTATCAAAACAAAGGCCATATGTTAAGGATTATGAAAAGCTACAGTGAAGGAAAGCAATGACCGGCTTCTGCTGGGTGAGGGTAGAGGGAGGTCAGCATATGTGAAGATTATTGGCTCCTCTTCTCTGCTGCTTTTTCCTAAGGCACAGAGCTGTGCCCCTTGGTAGGCAACTGTTATGCTAAAGGCGTAATTGGAACAATTTAGAGCTCAGGGGTACACTTTTTTTAAAGATCTGTCATAGCATATCATCTCAACAGTTAATGTGGCGTAAAATATCATAAACACTTCTGAGGACCCTGGAGTCCATATGGCAGGGACCAATCGATAAGACCCAGTGGATGATCTCTCCTCACTCGCAAACAGAGGGCAATACGAGGAACACTCTCACTTGCTTTCTTATTGTGCTGCTTTAGAGGCATACTGAGCTTTTACTTGGGTGACTGTCGCATGCAGGAGGGAAAAATACTTCTGTTGTACCTCAGGCATGGTGATGGATAAGCAGAGCTTGGAAAGATGTATATAGAGCAAGACTAAAAAGCAAAATAAATTGCTTGCTTTTAATAGTCAAAGCTTACCCTGTTACCATATTCATAAATGACACTGTAGCTGGAAATCCAGAAAGGTTACAGGAAGCATAGTTTATTATGAGTGTGTAGCCTTTCCCCCTTGCTTTTAAAGAATTATTTAGTAAGAATTTGTCTATGAAGAATATATGCATTTTTTAAATTAGTTATTCTCCCTATGCTTTTAAGTATGAAACCGCTTTTCTGTTTCTGTATTACTGCATGGAGGCTTTAGGCTGGCTACCTGTGCATGGTGCCTGCACTCTATTGCTGTAAACCAAACTCTTGCATCCACCAAGCTGGATCACTTGATGTAATAGGAGAAGCTACTGACTTAGGCCTCGCTGATGCTCTTATTGGTTTCAGCCCAAACTATTTCCAGGCTGCTTTTAAAAGTGCCAAAATGACTGTTACCCCTAGAGTCACTTCAGTGAAGCCCTCCTCTTTTGTGATGCTGGAGAGATCTCTAGCACCTCTCTGCAACCTGCTGCCCTGGGGACAAAGGAGCAGGGTGGCTATCCTTTGATAGTAACGAAGTTAAAAAACCTTCACAGGAACCTTCTCAGTAGCAGAGGATGGACTTAAAATTACAATTCTCTGGGCAGTGGCAAAACTTCAAACTCTTCCTCTAGCTGTCTTGAGGAAGATCTTCTGAGGTCACGTCAAAATAAAATGCTTGTATTTAACTTTCCTGACAGGCAAATAAATTATTAGAGTTTAGACAGGAAAATATCCCATAGATTTTTCTATATAAATTAAAAAAAAAAAAAAAGGAGAGAGACTTCTCCTGAATGGTTCAGTCAGAATTCTATTTCCCGTTTATTTTGTGTATGGTATAGGATAAGCCATACGCACGGCTGTATCCTTTTCAATATAATGTTGGTCTTTCAGGATTTTTGAAAATTAAATGTTAATATCTATTGGTTTTGTAATTCTGAAGCTTACACACCAAGTGAGCTGATGTCAGAAAAGACATTGGTGGTCTAGACTCCACAGATTATAGCATGTTGCAGCTTTCCTTTCTTGCTCATTTGAAAGTCCTCATAGAATGAGACTAGGGCGACTCAAAGGCTGAAGTTGGATGTACAGAGTCTCTTAGAGTCCCACCACTTGTTCTCATTATCTGTCCTGTCTTTTGTACTGTTCCAAAAGTTTGGTATGTCAGGCAATAAACTGACACATTTGAAAACTAATCTGGGGCTAAAAGAGAGAGAAGAGAAGGGGCATATCTTTTTAGCCACATGAATTTATCCATCGAGTTCACCCAGCACAAGTCAGTGTAAGTTTTTATGCTGACTCAATACTGTGGGCAACAGGGAGAAGGTGGAAAGAAGCCAGTGGGGATGTGGGCTGGTATGATATGCTTAATTTAAGCAATGATATGCTCAAATGCATGACAGTACAGTCTGGCACTGCTGGGTTGATATATCAGCCTTCTGGAAAGCCTAGGACTTGTGATAGCCATATTACTCCTTTTCCAGAAGTTTACATAGGCTTCTAAGTAAGTTGCACATGGAAATCCAGGTGTGGAAACACATCTAGAGCCATCTTCCCCTTTCCTAGACTATTTTGTTGAAATACAAAACATGACATATGGTTTGGTTGATTGAGTAAACAACTTCTTCTGTTCTAAATGACTGTGTGTGTGGCTGATTACAGAGGTTAGTTATCAACTGTTACTTAGAAATTGCTACAGATGTACAAACATGCTTTTCTAGATGAAGTTTTGAAGTTGAAAGACTCCAACTTTAATTAAAGAAATCTTAAGGTGTTATGTGTATGGTTATGATTCCTATGGAAGTCTGAGGCTCTCAGTTAATTTTTTTTTGCCCTGCTATTTTACTATAAAGCTGGAACTAGTAGGTGCATTCCCTGTATAAAAACACTTGTCTATCTTGCCATCTGTAATGTGCTTATTCATGCAATCTTTCATGGGAAAGGGAAAGAAGCATTATCATTAATTTATGGATGACCTAAGAAACATTTATAGCTGCAATGTTTATGTAAGCAATTTGGAGGAAAAAAGTAGGGGGCCATTATAGAAATGTTTGTGCAAAGATTGACTTCTCCCTTTTGGTAGGGAGCAGGTCTGGAAGTAATGTCTCCTTTAATAATGACTCCTTTAATGTGTGAAATTTCTGTAATGGTTAAGATAGTAGAAGAATTTGTGAATTGTAAGGAGGAATTATTTTTGCCCCTCCCCTAGTGCTTTCCATAGGGTTGACAGTGCAAATCCTAATGTAGAAACATCTTCTGTTCAGTTGTTATGTCGCTTTTTGGCAAATAGAATTTCTTTTAATGATTTCTCATTGGGCATATTCGCTAGAGTATCTTTTAGTGTATTTATTCAAGCAAATCCCTCTAAATGTTGAGGTGTAAGCTGTCACATTGTAAGACAACTTTTCATTAATAACATTGTAAACACAATATGGAGATGTAATACTTTAATTACAGTTTTTTTCCTCTCTCTATTCCAGGAAAGACTCATAGCCAAAAATGACTGCAAAAGCAGCTTAGATGGGGTTTCAGTTACATTTCTTGTAATGATAATGCAGTTGACTCCCATGAAAACTATTATAACAAAGCAGAGTATAAAATAGCAAAAATACAAATTAAAGCATGGTACAGTAAAAAGCAATCATAAGAAAATTAAACTTAACACTTTCATATTATGTCTTCCATTTGGTTTTGTAAGACATACAGGTCAGTAAACTTGTGGGTTTTCTTCTATGGTCTTTTTTCAACCTAAAACAATTCTATATTTTTGTATTTCACTAGGTGGAATTATCTTTAGCTAAGAGTAAACTTTGTGTTATTTTCATAGATGGAACATACATTTTGGTATGTTATAATATGTCAAATGTGCGTTGCTGTATTAGCAGAATGAAGAGTTCTTGGTGACACTTTCTAATCAAGACTGACAAGAGGCTTCATTAATAAGCAGAAGTGAGGAAGCACTTGGGAAGATGGTTCAATAGATATTTTTCAGTTCTGATGGAAGAATAAAACAAGCTTTCTTTAGTAGCAACTCACTGTAAAAAATTCTAGCTTTATGCTAAAACAACTTTTAAAACTAAAAGTGCAGTCATTTAGCTAATTAATGTATATCATCAGACCTCTGCCCCATTGTTAAATGTGTTTAGGCTGAAGCGTTTTATTAAAATGACAAGAAGTAAGCACCAAGCACTTCAGATAATACAAGAATTCTCCCATTCAGAGCTAGCTGCCAGAGAAACAATTTTAACATAGCATTTAATCTTCTTTAAAGTTTTAGTACTTCTAAGAGATTACTTGCTGACAGCTGTGAAAACTGAAACTTTGGAGCAAGAGCAGGGGTTAAGTCCAGGCCCGTGGCATGCAAATCTCACCAAATAGCCTCCAGAGGTGTTTCTACTCTACTGCTGAGAAGTATCTCCAGGGACAGAAGTATATATGCCTACACATTAAAGGGTGCATTCCTTCATGGCTTTGCCATCTGGTCCCTGGAGAGGTAGTGCAAAACAGTTTTTATCCTCTTTGAGAGGTAGATGGTGGTATTTGGAATTATGTGTACAAACTGGTAATATTGCATGATCATAGAATGCTTAAGGTTGGAAGGGACCTCTAGAGATCATCTAGTCCAACCCCCGTGCACACGCAGGGTCACCTAGAGCACGGGGCTCAGGACTGCGTCCAAGCGGGTTTAGAAGATCCCCAGAGAAGGAGACTCCACAGCCTCTCTGGGCAGCCTGTTCCAGTGCTCTGTCACCCTCACTGTTAAGAAAATTTTTCCTTAAATTCCTGTGGAACTTTTGGTGCTTCAGTTTGTGGCTGTTTCCTCTAGTCCTGTCAGTGGCCACCACTGAGAAGAGGCCGGCCCCATCCTCCTCACTGCCTCCCTTGAGGTATTTATAGACACTAATGAGGTCTCAGCCTTCTCTTCTCCAGGCTGAACAGGCCCAGCTCTCTCAGCCTTTCCTCATAGG
>VZSV01000021.1:7829544-7863841 GCA_013398735.1 Nothocercus julius | reverse complement strand
AAAAAAGAGAAATTAGTCATTTGTCCATAATAATTGTTCAGCTATTTTTGTCTCTTAGTAATATGAGCAGGGTTTATTTTTTAGGTTAGGATCTTCCAGACTGTGTAAAGTAGCCTTATCAAGACTTCAGAGACCTTCCATGAACGTGAAGGATGGTTGATGTGGCATTGATAATGTACATGTTACTATGGAACCCTGAAAAAGGCATTTTTTTTGTAAAAGAAAGTGTATTCTATAGTTTGCATAGTTCTCTAGTTACTACTTTGTTCCTGTCAGTTCCAGGTGGCCATCACATCACTCTCCTCCTATAAGAACAAGGCATTACTCCAACTGTCTTGCAAAATTACTCTTTAAACAATATATTTTTTAAAGTAATAAGTCCAAAGAATGAACTTTTGGCCTCTATATAAGTACCAAAACGGAGTAGTAACAGTTTTACTTCAAAATTTCCATAATCAACTTCCTTGGTAATACTCTGCAAGTGATGAATTGCTTTTTTATGGATGTTGAAGAAAAGTCAACATAGGATAAAAGATATGGGAGAATGAATGTATGGATATCCTAGATAACAAATAATGGGTTGCATTTGTGATCTTGGTGAGGGCTTGCTACAAAGGCAGTGTACTGACACTTTACTATTATTTCATAGCCAAATACTCCTTTCACAAAGCCCCTCATACTTTCAAATATTTACAATCCTGTGAAGCTCATGATAGCAGGAGAAGATATGTCTAGTCTCCCACTAATACTGGCTGCATGTTTCCTAGCATACACTTCTGACAATCATCTACCATTCAGAAGGCCTGGTTGTTCCTGGATTGTTTAATAAACCTTTTCATTAATCATATTTTTATTGCAATTTTTCTTCAACAAAACTCTTCGGATGGTAATGAGAACAAATTTTAGTTCAGAAAAGAATAGGAAAAGAAAAGCATGTAAATTATAATGTATACTGTAATTTTGTCCTTTTTTTGACACCATCATGATGATGATAGCAATTAATATTCCCAAATAAATATTCCCCTGTTTCATACCCTGTTCACAGAAATCCTAGATGCTAAAAGAATGTTTTTCTTGGCAACAGATTGAATGACTTGTAGAGATATTACAGTTATATGCAGTCTGCAGTGCTAATTCATTTAGCCTTCTTAATTCTAGCCTGCTGGAAATCTTTTAAAGTTCCAGGATTTTTTCAGTGTTAATCTGGTGTGATGTTTACGTTAGGATTAGGCGACAACAGATTGCCATATTTCTAACACAGTCTTGCTTGTCAAGTCATTTGGATTTAATATAAATTTTCTGGTTGATTGTAGGAACACCCTATGTACAATTTAGGCAGTGCAGAAGAGAACTCTGTTTATTTTTTAGATGCCCAACACAGAGTTGTATATTGAATCATGTGTCAGAACTGTATATATGAAATGGTGGATCAATGTCCAACTTTGGAAATTCTAATAATGGTAGTTCCCTGATAATAAGTAAGCAATTGTAATTGATAGTTATAGATAGAGCCGCTTATATGTAGCTGAGGATTCAATCTGTTTGTGGGAGGGAAAAAAAGAGGAAAAAATAATAAAGTCTATTGAGTTGGTTTATAGTGTTGCAAGCTTCAGAGGCTTCAGAGGGATAGTCTTTGTACTTGTTCTAATCTAGGAAATAGGATGTTATGTTGAACTTGTACAAGTGTTCCCTAAGGCAAAATTCAGCACAATACTTCTGGGAGTTTATTTGGATTTGGCCTTCACAAGATTGCTACATCTAGGTGGCTCTTCTGAGGTGAGGGATCTCAGTGGTAAGTGTTCTTATAAAATGCCAAGTTTGGGTACAGGCATACACATGCTGTCTAACCAAGTTAAATATTCTAGTCTCTGCTGACCTTTTGGAAAACTTGTTGTTTATCTTTTGAAGCTCATCAAACTGATTCCAGAAGCCCTCCCATCCCTGTGTTTCATTTAAAAAAAAAAAAAAAAAAAAAAAAAAAAAAACTATGACCAAGCTTTTTCTACTGAATAAATAAAACTAGCGGTCTTGTAGGAAATCTGTAGTTGGAAATAATTCAATAAACTGACTCAGGTAATGATACTTTATCCTCCTTTGAAAGTTGTGACATGTATGATGGAAGCCATGGGGTTATTGAGTTTAATTTTATTTAAATGTGATACAGCTTTGTAAGACTCTGTAAGAGCTGTAGGAGGCGAACACAGGAATCTATCAGTGCTTGATGATAGTCTGCTTCCCTGATTATTCCTAGGTCAGGTTTATAGGAAAATTAGTATTATGTTTGATTCTGTCAAGACTTGTTTAACATTGACTGACAGTTTTCCTTCACCAAGATGAAGCAGAATATCAGTTGCCAAGAAACAAGTTATAGGCTCTGTCATACATTATGATATCATTAATTCACTCCTACTTTAAGCTATCCTGCTAATATTCAGCCTTTATTTTAAACTAAAAGCCTGCAAAATCTTACGTTAATGAAGGAATCAGCGTCTCAGAATTCAAGGAAACTGTCTTGGAGCAGTGTGAGCTAAGAATCATACTCAGGACTTGGTGGCTATGGAGTTTTATATTCTTTCAAAACATAATAAAATCCAGCTTATAATTCTACAAAATGAATTATTTGGCCCTTGCTAGGTACCTAGCATTCTCCTCCTTTCAGCCATGCTGTAATGTATTTGCAGCAGGTATTTTTTTTTTTTTTTCCCCTCTCCCCCAAATACACAATTGTTTGAGTTCCTACGTGTACTTCCTTCACTTTCTAACTTCTCTTCCCTTCTAGGGAGGGAGCTGCATCTTCTCTCTTAAATAGAAGCACTGAAAATAGGGGAGGGAGCTGCATCCTCTCTCTTAAATAAAAGTCCTGAGAATATTAAAGAAGTGCAGGCAGTTTTGTTGGGCTGCCAGAGCAAAGAGAAACAAATAGCTCAGATGCTTAGAGTTAAGGAAGAATTTTTTTTCCCTTTCCTAGAAGCACGTGAGGTGCACTAAGAAGCTTAGAGGTGGTTGTTGACAGCATGTGGGTTTTCTAGGTTGCACCTAAGGAAGAAACTCAGCCCCTGTGTTGCGTGTCCATGCAGAGATTTGCATTTGGGTAGGATGGCATAGGATCCTCACTGTGTGCAAACTGCATCTATCTAGATTATAGGCTGAATGTAGTTTTTTCTCCTTCCAGTGCCTCACCCCTTGAAAGGAACCAGCTAGAATCACTTCAGAAGAAAGCCTGGGAGTAAGGTGTGTGAGACTAGCGTCAAAAGGATAGGAGTGAAATGCGGCTCTCGGCTGATACGGTAGAAAGATCCGTAATGCTGTAAATATGGATGCCTTTAGAGCTCATTTAATTGGAAGGGGAAGTGGAATTTATCCAATATTAATATAATACCTAGCAAAATATACAGGAAGCGTTTTTCCTCTGATATTCATTTGTTGAGCTTTATGTTATTCTTGAGAAAAGCATAAGCAATGGTAAATAGTCTCTGTATGTCATAGCTTGAAACACAGTTATTAAAGGGAACAGAAAAGTGTCAGAGTTAAACTTGGTAAAAGGGTCAGAGTGGGGAAATCATGATTAAACATATGGAACTTACTGCTACAGGATGTCATTAGAGAAAAGATTCTTTGAACAACTTGTATTTTTATGGTTAATAAAATATAGGCATTTGTGTAGCTAAAGTATTGCAGAAGAGCTTTTGAAGGAATTAAATGTGTGTTTCTAAGCTTAAACTAATGGCTAGATAACTAGATATTAATGCTGAGGCCTGCTAGAGAAGGCAGATCTCCCTGGTAAATGTGCTGTCCAGTACTGAATGATTAGTTGCCTAGATTTAATTTAGTATAGCTCTTATATGATGTACTTAGATGTGCATGTTACTCTATATGAATTAACTTTAGTACTATTTAACAGAGTCAATACGCTATTATTTTGCTATATAGATATCTCAACTGGCATGAATAATAGTCTCAGAACACTTACAATTTTCAAGATTGTTCAGGCTTTACCCAGAAACCACTGTTTGTAGCAACCTATCATATGAGGGATGACTAAGCGAGCTGGGCCTGTTCAGTCTAGAGAAGACTGAGAAGAGATCTGATGACCATGTACAAGTATCTTAGGGGTGACTGTAGGGAGGATGCGACCAAACTCTTCTCCATGGTGGCCAATGACAGGACAAAGGGGTAATGGGTGCAAGTTGAAACACAGGAAGTTCCATCTCCGTGTGAAGAAGAACTTCTTTATTCTGAGGGTGACAGAGCCCTGGCACAGGCTGCCCAGGGAGACTGTGGAGGCTTCTCTGGAGATCTTCAAAACTTGGCTGGATGGCACCCCATGCCATGTGCTCTAGGTGTCCCTGCTGGAGTGGGGGGGGGTTGGACTAGATGATGTCTAAAGATCCCTTCCAACCTTAACCATTCTATGATTCTGTGTGTAATCATTTGTATTTGAAGGATATACTTACTTGAAATGTATGAGCTACTAATAAGATGAAAAGAATTTTATGTGGAAATACTCTTAAGAATTATTTGCCGTTCAGAGCTTTCCTCTTAAAGTTTTAGACTTCATTTGCTTAGCTTTTTCTCAAGTTGCATTATGTTTCTATTCATGGAAGTAAATTCTTTTTTTTTTTTTTTTTTTTTTTTTTTTTTAAGCATTCATGCTTTTTTGTTACAAATAGACATATTTAAAACATTAAGAAGACATGGGATAAAAATCTAATGTGGATATGATCAATTTTTATTCAGTCTGTGGTAGAAGTTCATTATCTGGTTAACTTCTGTGAGGTTATGTTTTTTTTCTGAGAGAAAAGAAAAAAAAAAACAGAATATGTTCTGAAAAATAATACCAATGAAAGTCAAGAATGGAAAGGAATTCTATATTGTCTATTGAGGAGTATTCAAGACTATTATGAATGATGAGACCTTAGCCTTCTGAAGCACTTTCTGGGGAAATAATAGCTTAGATGACTGGAACTGTCACTGTTAGTGGAGTAAGGGGACAGTCAGTAGCTTGCTGTCACATCAAGCAGGGAAAATGCAACCTAATTGTCAGAGGAACCTAGACTTTTCATAAATTTATGGTAAGTTGTTTTTTCTTGATTTCTAGATGAATAATAACCTTAAAGATTGAAGAATACATAAAAAGGGAGCAAAAGGGGGATAAAGATTGTATATATCTTAATATCTACACCAAAATATTCTTGCCTAAATGGAGTCTTATGCATATAATTTTTGCCTTTTACTATACTTGCAGGGAGAATTTAGTAACTGAATAGACAATGAAACTAAAAAGCACAGTTAGACATCCTTAATTTGGACTTCCATCCATCTTCATATTGACCCTCTGATATCCTGCTTACTAGTACTTCATAATTTCCACTTTTGGAAAATACTTTTCATCTCAAGGACTACTGCCTTGATTCCAGGCTCTTCTTGGCCTGCATTTGGAGAAATACAACAAATAATTTGTCTGGAAATGATCAATAACAATACATAGTAATAACACACAGTGCAGTGTATAATTATTTCTTTTCTTGTTTGTTTTCATCTATTTTCAAGGACCATTGTCAGCTCTCATTTCTTCCCTCCTTTACTTTGGAAAATCCCTCTTTGGACTCTGTTTTAGCTTATGGGACCTGCATGGTCTGGATTCTATCTGGACCCATAAAACTACACTGTCTTCACCCACCTGTGTTTCTGCTTGCTATGAAATATCTCCATATGGATTAACAATCCTTGAAAAATCTGTGAAGGAAATATAAATTTTGAGTTAATTACCATCTTAGTGGTCACATATCATCTGGTCTCACTAATGTATGAATGTCTTTTTNGATTCTCTGTTGCAAAATATAGAAGTTTGCCTTGCTAAATCCTAAATAGCTGACTGTTTTAGTGTATTTTCAGTGGGAGTTCAGATTGAGCAGAAGGGATATCAACTGGCAAGCAGGATGATCTCCTTTACCACCCAGCACTATATTGGTTTGCTATGAAGGCCCAGATGTGAATCTTCAGAGCAGTGTGTGGGATCCTGTGTTGCAGTGCTGTACCTGCAACTTCAGTACTAGCGTTTGTAACCTATTTTTTGTTCCTTATGACTAGATCTCTTCAAAATCAAAACTATACTTCTATAGGTTGCTTTTTTCCTTTCATTCAATAATCATATTTGACTATATTAGTTTATGGTCTGATTCTTGGTTTAAAGACCAGAGCTCAAAAGTTGGAGTCATCAGCTGTGCTTTATCCTTTACTCGTGTTTTTCTGTCATGTTTTTCTCTTGCCCCATTCCTCATGAAGCTGTTAGTATGTTCACTCTTGTTTCTAGCTGTCTCTTCCACAATTCTCTCAGGTTTTGCGTTGAAAAACTAAGGTGGGGCTATCAATATAACCAACAGTAATCTATTGCTTGCTGTTGGCTACCTATGGTCAATCCATCACAAAGATAAATATTTATTTCCTTCTTCTGACTGGCTCTTGCTTTAATTTCTTTGTGATATATTTTTGCCTTCCAACAATTCACCAAATTTCTTTTCAGTGCAGTATACTTTCCCCCTCTTTCTCGATTGACAATTAAAACATAAGGGCAGTATCTGCCAACTTTCTTTTTAAAATCATATTTCTAACCTCACCTGTTTCTTGCCTTTTTTCTTAATTAAGTGCTTCTAATTATGCAACTTTGTTTCTTGCCCTTGTATGAGCAAATTAAATTCTGCTCTGGACTTCTACTAAGTAAATTACTTTTCCCGAATCTCTTGCTGCAAACCATTAAAACATGGGTTACACTTAACAGATGGCAGTGTGCTGCCTTTACAAAAGCCACACCTGTTTATCTGCATTGTAGACAGACTAATTTATTTTTCTTGATCATTCTGCTATCTTGGACAGAATAATTCTTTTCCTTATATATATCTTTTTTTTTTTTTTTTTTTCCTCTTATGCATTGGCTTGTGTTATGGTTTTGCTGGTTACCCCTTCTTTATGCTAACAGCTGTTTCCACATTGCTGTTTTCTTCCCAACTTTCAGGTCGCACTTCTTCCTATCATGATGACTCTACTCTAGTAAAGAAGAAACACTATTCGGTCCTTCCTCTAACTATGGTTTTGAGTCATTGTTCTTGGGGAATAATATTATGGGCACAGCTGAGACATTCAATTCTATAGGATGAGGTGAATTATCCCATAGGATGTGTAACTTTGTAATAGTAATTATACAGTAGTTTTATTTTTCAGTGGATTTGTTTATTTTTAAAAACAGTACCTTAGAGTCTAATGTTATGCCAAAGAGAAACCTACATTTTTTTTTCATATTATTATGTTTGCTCATATAATTCAATGGTACTTGACAAGTGCTTCTCCAATATAACAAACGATCTAAGACCTCTGATATGAACAGGACTAAGCGATTAAGCAATTTTTTTTTTAAGCTGACCCTTCTGTGTGTCTATTCCTAGTAATTTTTACCCCATGTTCAGATGTAATAATTCAAAATATCAGTATGGTGCCATCATGCTATAACCTCAAAATGTCCAAATCGGTTGCTTTTGGATTCTAAAATTTCATGCAAACACTCTTTGTATGAAGAAGCTTTAGCAAAAAGCCAACTTTTACTGTCTCATTTTAAAACATTGCTACGGCAGTTGAAGTCTTAAGCATTTGTATTCCTAAAGACCTATTTATTTTAATCCCTTAAATGTGTAAGAATATTTCAATTTTGTTTTGAGTGTCTGTTGCTAATATCAGATTCAAAAACCACTTTATGCATCTGTGTCAGTTCTACAGAGATAGGTTCATTATCATTACAATGCTAGCTGTCGACAGTACACTGTATGAGACCGGCTTTATGTTGGCAAATTACTCTAGTCTTTTCACATAACTGGATGACAAATCCCAAATTATGGTGGGTTGATTTTATAATTTGTCCTTCTTTAGGCATATTATTGCCTGCATGCACTGTGGGGAACAATCCTACATTGGCAGGGAAATGGAGCATTGACTTAATGTAGGTCTTATTCTCTAACTTCTGCATACATGTTCTGTAGGTTGGAAGAGGTTGTTTATGGAAGAAATCCAAGTCTGTGGCCAGAGTTTTACATGGCTAGGAATTTAGTAATACTAGTGAAGTAGTACTTTGTATTTCTGTTTTTTATCATATTTACATTTCACTTTTCAAAATATGTGTTTTTGAGAGAAGGGGGTGCTTTTACTTTGGTGTTTCTTCTTCTGGATACTACTACCAGCCTATTGCAAAGTCAGTGCGATCAATAAGGGGCAATGGGAATTCTATAGGTGTCATTAACTGGAATGTTTATTAATTCTCAATTAGAGTGCTAATCAGTCTTACCTGTGCAAGCTGATTGAAAGGAATGGGGCGATCCAGATATCTTCGCAGGTATACGAATAACATGAGATCACATATATTTCTTTGGTGAAGTAATTTGGCAACTTAATTGAGCAATTTAATTCGTATGAAAACCCAGACTCAAACTTATGGTTAAGACTATGAATATTACTATAGTTGTTTTGGTGTAATTAGCTTGGTGTTTTAGAGTCACTTTTCAGTGTGGGAGCACTTTTTAAGATAAAAGCTGCTACTTTGTGCTTATAGGAACAAGTTGATGCTCTCTCAAAGATCACATGAGAATACACAGTATTTTCTGTTGCATCACTGAAAAAATCAGAGAGGAGAATAAGTAGTTATTAATAGTCCATCAAAGTTTGCATATACGAAAGTAGTTAGAAAATCAGGGCAATGCACTTGACCTCACAAGGGCAACTGCCTACTTTTTTATTGTGAAGAGATCTGTTTTTATTACACAACATTACTTCAGTTACTGTTGCATGTTAATGGATGGCAGCTGTTCCATCTTTTACCACTATCAGTGGAGAAAGACTTTTTGTACAGTTTAAATGTATGTGTATATTAGTCTTTGAAGCAATTAGAAGAAAGAGGTATTTCAAAGGAGAAATGCCATCACTTAAATGGTGTTTCACACTAAAGAACAATAATTTTTGTAGATGGGGAAAATACAAAATCATCCTGTGCTCAATACAAATAGAGGGCCAAAGAGTTTACTTTTCTAAGAGAGAATTCTGCTTTATCGAATGTGTAATGAAAGGTGTGAATGCAGATTTTTAAAATGCTACTGTATTGTAATTGCATTTAAGTTCAGCTATCAACAGTTTATGTCTCTGTTGTGTTGTTATGAAAGCCATCTATGTGCTCTATAGCTTAGAAAGTTCCACTGAGAAGCAAGGTTCTTAGCTGGCAAATAACAGTTGCAGCACTGGAGCTTATTTCCAATTGTACCATAGCGGAGTGCCCACCATACTGGGCTGCATCAGACCAAAAAGCCTTGTCAAACCACAGAAACAGACAGGAAAAGTTATGTAGAAATGCTTTCCTCAAGAAAATCAACGCTGCTAAAGAAAATCAATCATAATGTTGCAAAACTTGAGAATTTTTTTTTTTTTTTGCCACATCGTTTCAGAAAAAAACATACAGCGAGCTGTTGATCAGTATTCTTGTAAATCAAATAAAGCATTTAAGGGATGAATTTGAAACGCAAATTGTGCCTGCTAATCCCAGTCAGGTTCTGCGCTTTTCATGTACATGATAATACTGTGAAGCTGACAATGGAAATGGTGAAGGAGGAGTGTAACTGATGTGGCAGACAGTAATGCAAGAAACACTGTTAATGTTTCATACCTCCTTAGGTATTCCCATAATGCTGCCATTCTAACAGTTCTTACTCTGTGCTGTTTTATTTTGGTTTTGTATCCTACACTGTTGTTTTTCTCTCTTTCCATAAACCTTCTGCCTTTTCTTCTTATTTGTTTTCTGAATGGTCAGAAAGGATGTAGCTGGACTAAATCTCTATGATTTTACTAAAAGATTTGCTTATGAAATAATTATATTGCTTGAATTCATATGTAAAAGTTGAACTGGTATAGTTCTCAGCTAATAAGCAATCTGACTTGCTCAGCCCCATTTGTAATAAAAACACAAATTTACACATACAGAAAATAACTTGGCATCTTGTCTGACTTCTACACGGTCATTCACAATCCACGTTAATCTGGATTTCCATTTGTCCCTGGATGGTAGCTTCCTTTTATTCTTAGGCTGTCAGTGTTTTATTTTCAGCCTCTCAGTGGTCTTGTTCTTTGGTGTATAGAGTGCTTCGCTGTTCCTCTGTGTAAATCACCTATATCTGATACTAGTTCTGTGAGCTTAGTTCATTATAGTTTATAATTTGATTCAAAGTCACTGGCTGCTAAGAGGAGACAAAATTCATGCCAGAATACACACCCACACATTCATGAATTACACTAAAAAAAGCACTTCTTTGTTGCTTTGATCAAAACGGTGATGTGCTACAGGAGATATATATAGATATGTATATATTTTGTAATCAGTAATATGAATGTGATGCTTTTGTTTTGTTAGTGTTTGTTGCTATCCTCTCCTCTATAAGCATGTTTATCGAGGTCTACTGAGAGCCCAGAAGCCCATAGGTCAGAGAACAGCATTTTGATGGATTATGGGATTGTAACTGTCCCTGCCAGCTGACAGCTTTTATTGGCTGGGAGGATGAGCCTGTAAACCTTTATATAATTATTGTATTAAAGCCACTGTGCCTCTGTGTTGCTGGCGCTTGTTCAGGGATCAATGTGAAGATAATTTCAAAAATGAATAGTAAGTATTGATCGTCCCTTGGTGGAGCCTTATCAGTGGCTGAGGCAGACTACTGTAGATTATAACTTCAATGTCATTTATGATGATATGATACGTATTGCAGAGTAGCAATTTAAACAAAGGGCTGATTTAATTCACAATGGATTTTTGTCGCGTGATGGGTAATAAATCACAATCTGTGTAATTTTTAGAAATGAACACATGTTGGCAGTAGTTCAGGGCAGTTCCTGGGAGATCTGGAAATGACCAGGGAGGGCAAATATCAGCAGAGAGCCCCTTCTGAATGATTGGCCCTTACTTGCTTCTGACATTCAGATGACCTTGGGGCCTCTGCTGGCAGCTGCTGGTTAATTTTCTTCACTGAGGACACAGTTTAACTTTCTATCTGTCTGCCAATTACCTGACATTTTCAACTTATCACCTTCCATTTTTTAAATTATTGGAGGCACATCCACATTTTGACACTTTTTTTTAGGTAAGTACTCGCTTTTTTTTGCCTGCTGCTGAGACATCTCTTTGCCAAGCTGCTGCAATATCCCTTTTGTGCAAGAAATTAATAGCTCACAGAACTGTGAAGCACAAAAAGCATGGAATATATTGGAAATTACAAAGCTTCCTTTCATTTTAGCTAGACTACGCGTAAGAAAAAACAAGCTAACAATACTGGAAGAGGCTCCCCAAACCCAGGTCACTATTCAAACACATGTATGGTAGCCAACAAGGTGCTGAAATGAACAATATATTGTAGGTCTCTGTCTTTTTCCTTTTTTTTTTTTTTTTTCCTTTGCTAGATTTTTATATGTTAATCACAAATAAGTAATCACTCATGAGTTAATGTTAAGAGGTGGGTTTTAACCCTGCAGCAAATGGGGGTTGCCAAGCAGATCACAGGTTGAACTCGCTCTTACGGTCCTTAGTTCATTAAATGTTTTATGCAGGCCCTCATTCTGTTGTTAACTCAGTCTTGCAAATGACTCTTACAAGAATGTAACCCTAATAAGATATGAAATCCTGAAGATGAGGTAAGTTAGGTTGTTATATCTGAGCATAATGGATTTTGTTTTCACTCAGAATGTAATGATGCTTATATTTGTGCTGAATGTAATGCTGTAAATTTTATTTTGGATTTTTGTACCTTTACTGATAATGCTGTGATTTTATTTTTCTGCTGAAGCCTGAGGAAAAAAAAAAAAAAAAAGACATTATGAATTTAAGAAAGAAAGAAATTATAGGGATAGAGAGATTAGTCACAATATATGCTTGCTCCTACTTAAACTTAATAAAGGATTATCATTAAATGTGAAGTGCTTAAAAAAATAGAGAATTTAGAACAATACAAGGAAATGATCCATGCCTTGAACACTTGGTACACTTTGTCCATTATGGAAGAAATAAAAAACCTAATGCCATCGTAAAAATATCCTTTACTTAGTAAAGCACTAAAGCATGTATTTTATGCATGCAATTGTCTCATTAGTCTAAGTCAGCCATGAGTACCTGGGTACGTCCTTTCCTGGAAAGATACACTGAATCAAGATTAGGCTGATTCAGTTTGCAGTCAGGTTTGTTCTGCACTATGTAGTTATACCAAATTGCTATATGTGATCAAATGTTCGGGTGTTTTTGGCACACCACCTTTGTTTATCAATATTGTAAACATTTGCCAGATTTGCCTAAAATACTGTCATGAGTATCATAAATGTCCTATATGCCTTCCTTCAGAAAATATTTGATAATACTTCATTAGTAGAGCAATTATGTGATAGCCCATGGTAAAGAAGCTACCATTTTCTCTTGAAATTTGGATAATACTTTTCAATTCTCAAAACAACAAAAAAATTTCTTCTATGAAGATGAATTGTTGTTCAGAAGCGGGGGAAAGCCCATGTTGGGGGCTTTTACAGAATTACGGCTGTTCTGCATGAAGAGATCAGACCAAACTCTGAATGCTAGTTCTCCATAAAAAAGATAAATGTTACGGATTGGTTTTTAAGTAACATTAAGCTTCAGCAAAGAGATGGAGTCTCTAAAGTGTCAGTTAGAATCTCTTCCAGAGTGCCATATTAATCTTTTTTCTCATCTTGTTAATTCATCTATAGTGAATCAATATTCTTCTGAAGTATAAGAATAGTTGCGGTGGTTGCCTCAGTCATCAGACAGATGTCTGTCTGTCTTGTTGAAACCTAAGTTATCCTAACAGCCAGAGCATCTTGGCTAGCTAAACTGCTCATACTCCTCCTTTATTGCCTGGAGCTCTGAAAAGCAAAGAAACAAATTAGAGATGGGAAGCCAGGTTTCTTCTTCCAGCCTGCCTTTTTGCCCGTGTTTTCTGTTCTGCTTTCTTTTATCTATAGATTTTTTTTTTCTCTTGTGAAAACTCTTGCCCCTCTTCTCATTTAACTTGGCCAACATCCAAGAAGATTTTTTTTTCCTTTTTTTTTTTTAAAAAAAAAAAAAGTGATGTGGGAAGTGGTCAGTAATTTGAAAACTTTGATAACAGTGACCATTTTGGAAAGTGTGTCTTGTTTAGTAGTTTCAGCCCTCTGAAGAAAAAAAAGTGACTACTGTTCTTCTAAGAGGATCCATTTTTGATCTTAAACTATTTAGTTGTAAACAATTTACTTGTAAAATCTGAGAGAGTTCATTCTGAAATTAAGTGCATGTCATTTCAAAGAGAAAGTTCCTGTGTTAAACCTACTTTGAGTCTCTACCTTACTGCAACACCAAATTTGACTTGAACTCTATAATGGTTAGTGGTACAGCCAGAATAAAAGATTATGGGATATTTTCCAAATATTTATGTTAAGTGTCTGTTGACCTTTAACTACAGCATTGTGAATGCACGATGAGAGTTTTTACTTAAGTTAATGATCCCTTAAATTGGTAGATTTTTAGGAGATTCTTTTTGGTAGTACAGTAGGAAGCTGTTAAATGTGTAATTTTCCTTCACAGAAAATTTTGTTGTTTTTTAAAGAAGTAACCTGCCTGCCTAAGATGGCTTGCTAGCTTGAAAATACTGTCTTTTTATTAGCTAATATGGGCAGTATCCCTTGAAAGTTTGATTTGTGACATGTACTATCTTCCTTTTTGTAAAATGAGAACTTTATAATTCCAACAAGAACAGTGTTTAAAAAGTTATTCAGTATTTTGGAAGCTTTAGATTCTTACACTAATGTTTTTGTAGGCTGTTAAATAAAAATCCAGGTAATTTAGTATGTAGATTCTTCTACAGTAAATAAGGAGAAAAGTGCAAAGCAACTCAAAATTTTTTGAAAGTAACTGGTAATAAACACTTGATGGCGTATACCTATAACTGAATTAACGTCAGGTAATGCCTCTAACTTATATGATATTCTTATGAATTCTGAAATGTTTGAATAAGGTAACTCAGCAATGCTCCCTTCAGCTGTCTGTCTTTTGTACTTATCTTCCTCAGAGAAATGAGACTGTGGCATCACTATCCAAGTCCAAGAAGATGAGGCACACTGTACAAACGAGCAGAACAAGCTTGGACATGTAAAGTGGTAAAGTGAGGAAGTGAGGTTTTTTTTTTTTTTTTTCAGTTTAAGTCTTGAGTGAAGATCTCACTGCAGTTCTTAGAACAATATATCCTGTTCCCAGAGCATGAATAAGCTAATTGTAGTTTAAGTAGCACACGTTTATAAAGAATTAGCTTTCTTTGTATAAATGGAGCTGTGATTTATTAACCATCTTAGTCATTATTTCCTGTGGAGTAAGTTTAGTACCATACTCATAGCTGCCCTCTCTATTGATATCAGCAGTGAAATTACAGTGTAATCAGTGAAGGATATGGAGCTTATGTGAACTAAAACAAGTGTACTTGAAACAAGGCTCAATTCATGAAGCAATATAAGGTGCCCTTCTCTCTGCAACATATTTTCTTAATGGCATAGTTGATCCAGCCATAGATAATTTTTGTGTGTAGGTTGGCTGCCCAGGTTTGGCTAGCAGCCCACCATTAAGCGGGGAGCCAGCACCTCCACTGGTGGACGCATCAGAAATGCAGAGCTCACGAGCAGTTGCTAAGTGCCTGCACCATGCCAATGTCCCTTGCTCTATGTTCCTTCTTTTGTTCCTCTTCAGCAAGTTTGCAGTCAGAGCAGTTGGGTGGTAGGTTTCAGTGAGGCTAAGCTGACCTAATGCAAGGGGAGTGGATGCACCAGGTATCTTGGCGGCAATTAGTGCTGGGAGGGATGCGCTGTCTTGCGATACCCTCTGCGAGAGGCCGTGGTAGCTGGTATTTCCCACCTTTTCCATACCGCAGTTGCAGTCCTTGCTGTAAAATCTGAGGAGAGCAGAACCGCTCACTCAGCAATGAGTGTCATGTCAGGGGCATTGGTAGCTGGTGAATACTTGGTGTCTCGCAAAGATGCATGTGAGAGCATGGGCACAGGAGTGGACCCAAAGAGTCAAGTGTTCCGTGGTAGATACATTCTTGAAAGTGACCATCCTCAGCTATCATCTGGCATTGTGGCTCCTCACGCCTGACAAACTTTCACCCTTTCTGTCCTGCGTTCAATATACTGGGGGTACAAAGCAGCTAACAGGGGAACAGCCAGCTGATCTGATGTTTAGTAAGCTTCAGTTGGAGCACTTGTGATTTCTGCTATATGAATGATGAGCCTGAACAATGTAAATCTTGCAAGCAGCAACTGCTTTTTTTGCATTTGTTCAGTAAAGTTTTATCTTCAAAACACAACACCTAAACGGTGACAGATAAGAAGATGCAGGATCTGAAACTGTTTGCATCTGTGAGAAAAAGAGGTTATGTTATTTTCTGACAGGAGGTTAATTGAGAAATCTGTTCAGAACATGGTATCGAGAGTATGGTAACAAACAACAATATGTGCATGTATATGCAATTACATAACTCTTGGTGACCAAAATCATCCTACAGGCACAAGAGCAATTTTTAAAGCATTATTGACAGAGTGTAAAGTATCTTACTTTGAAAGATGTTAAATCTGTTACTTTAGAGAGATAGACACGGGAGGTGAAAGATTTTCTGTGTGCACTGCTAGCAAGGACTGGGCAGGGAAAGGGAAGTTGAAGAGTAAAAATGTAGATGTAGTATTTAGGTATTAATATGTTTGTAATGTTAATATATTTTATATATAGGAAAATGTATACTGGATACAGGATGCATGTAATGATTATGAAAGAAAAAACGGACTGAAGAAATAAAAAGGAAAATGGAGATATTCCAATTATTTCATGTGCTTATTGTACATGAAATACTTATTGTACATGTTCAGAAGAATTTAGAGGAGATGCAATGTTATACAGTGAACCTGTAAACGATATTTTGCATGGTGAAATATGTCACATTTACACCTTTCTATTTTAAATGTAAATTTCGAGTTTTGCTGGTCTCATAAATACCCTTTTTACCTTTCTGTCTTTGGGCCTTAAAGAAAAGCAGGAAGGTTTCTTGCGTGACAGCTAAACCAGTCAAAATCAGGTTCTTACTTATACTTACATTCTAAGTTGGAGATGGACCTTTCCTGAGGTTGCTATTTGACTACTTTAGTTCAAATGTTAGCACGAGGTCAGTGTAGGTCATTTTCTGTATAGTGAATTTGCCATGTTTGAGTACATTTTGGTTATTTGACAGCACCTATGAGCCAGAAGCATCCAGTAAGGGACCACAATAATTTTTAATCCTGAACCAGACTTTCAGTGTTTCTTTTAGAATACTCACTCATTACTGAACAGTGTTCTTAAATATGCAGTGAGAAATAAGGAAGTTCATTGTGACATATTTATAAGATGATACGAACAGTTCTACTTAATAGTGATTTTGTAATATCTTTTATAACAATAAAGGATGGTAAAGGGTGAAAAATATGATGAATGATTTGTCACCATTTCCAGTTATTTTTAGGATATTGCTTTTGCTTTTTAAAGTAAAACAAGCAAATACCTCCTCCCCCCAATAAAAATTATACATCTTCAGGAAAACAGTAGAGAGAATTTCAAGGATAGTGGGTGGTGGTTTTTTTTTTCTTTCTTTTTTTAAATCTCATGGTGATGTGAGTGAATGTTCATGGCAGTCTATAGAGAATCATTTTTCCATGCTTTGTTCCTTGTTTAGCCTTCAAATGCAGTACTTATCAGTGTGAAGAGCAAAGCTATGTGCATGCCATATCATTACTAGCTCAGGGGGAATCATTCGAACCAATGTAATTTACTCAATATTGGTCAGTTTGACTCCTGACCTTAGTCCCCTGACAGTGTATCCTTGGCAACCCCTGATGTGTGTTAAGTCAGGATGTGCTTATTGGTCTCATCTGTGACAGCTTGCTAAAGGCTGCTTAACATAGCTTGGTCTTTTCAAAAGAAAATTAAAAATCCAATAATATACTGTATTCTGATCAGATTCGTATTTATACAAGCAGAGAAACAGTAACTTGCAAGACTATTCTCAGTCTGTACATCTGGCTTGCCATTTCAGATGGCAGAAACAGCTTTTGGAAGTGAATTTTAGAAAGAAAAAAAATATGTTTGGGGACAATATTCAGAAAAGCAATATAGAGGTTATCTGAACATCTATCATCTGTGAGACGTCTGCGAAGTTTCATGTTACCTTTGTACTTGCGTAACTCAAAAGGTGGAAGATGAGAATAGTTCTCCAGTTATACACACTGTGGTAAAGTCATTTAGAGTGTAGTAGCATAAGTAAGAGGAAACCATGCTCATTGATCCAGTACCAGATCTGCAGCATTGCTTTACTGGTTTCGTACCGTTTGTGGTTGTGAAAAGAAGCGGTTGTGTAAGTTTAACCAGGAACCTCATGATACATTTCTATCTGATGTGTTGGTGCAAAGCTAGCCAAGCAGACTGAGGAGTGGTTCTACAAGAAGGGTACTTGACCCAATTTCTCCACTTCTCAGTGTCTGGTGTGATCCAGTTAACTACAGTTAGTGAAGAAAAGCCTCACAAAAGCTGCATTCCTCTTTTTGGGTGACCGGTCTGCTCCAGATTTGTGTTTGTGGGAATGGTATGTTCTGTGTAGCTAACTAAGCACTAAGTCAGAGGATCTGTCTTCTAACCCAGTACTCTCTGGTGCAACTGTGTACACCAACATGGATAGCCTAGAGAAGGTTGTTTTACACTGCAGCCAGTTACGAAAGTAAACGCTGAACAAAATTAAACGTGGATCTTGTGGTTTGTCAGCACATAGGTGGCCATCCTTTTAACCTCCTCTTTACTTCAGATGAAAGCAGCCTCTACCAAAAAGTGTGCGCAATTTTTTAGAAATTTTGCATAGGTCTTTTCATTAAAAGGACACAAAATGTGAACAAATGCTTTCATAAGGCAAAATGCCCAGGTCCTAACTGTATGCGGTGGTCATTCTTCAGAAATCAAGGATTCCCTGGAAGCCTATAAAGATTGTTTAAAAAACTAGTAAAACTCAGAATCTGTTGCAACTTTTCTGTCATTAAGACAGAACTTTTCTATCATATCATTTTGTCATGATATTTCAGGGTGTTCAAAAATATATCGTCACACATCTATGTTTTGATTGTACATTTTTATTCTAAAGCTGTATATGGGGAAATATCTTGGGGGGGGGGAGGGAAGTTCCCTAATGAGGTATAGCAAAGTCCTTCCATTCTAAAACCTGCTTGCTTAGTTAAACCAATCCTCAGGAAGGCAGAAGTGACTATAGGGGCTTATTTGCTGTTTTGTCCATTGTGAGTTGAGATTTCATTTGGCAAGTCTCTCTGTCTTACTCAGCAACCATTGCTCAGTACATCGCTAGGTGAGGTAGTGATCTTCCACGCTGTCTTTAACAGAGTGTTCATTATTGATGCATTCCTGGAACATATTCTTGCTTCTAGATAAAGCAACAGTCCTATCCAAAAATATGTGTGAGACTGCATATTAAAGCTGGTTATGTTCATGTAGACATGACTTTTCTAGGCAGAATTGATTAGACAGCAGTCTGAGAGGCTTCCTGTGACAGGTGTATATGTGTGTGGAGTGGGAACGGGAAGGTTTTTGTGTTTGTTTATTAATGTGTAGACAGGCCATTCCTGTTTGAACTTCCAGGAAGCTGTCTCAGTCTCACTATCTGTGTTGTGTAAACTTGCATTTGCCTATAAGCTAAAAAGGTCAGTTAGAATATGTTAGTCTTTTTTTTTTTTTTTTTTTTTTTCAGGGTACACATACGCATTAGTTGGAAAGTTTTAATTTATGTTCAAGCAGGGCACAAGTACAATAGCATAAAGAGTCCTATGAACACAAAAATGTGAGTGAAAGGCCAGAGTTCTGCATTGACCAGATATGTTATTCAATAGCAGAAAGTAGTTGCAATTTTGTCTTACCTGGCCAACGGAAACAGATTTATGACTGCCCTGAAAACAAATGCTGAATGAGACTCTGAATAAGTAATGTGTATCTCAGTTTTGGAAAGTGATACCAGCAGGAATGCTTTATTTGTGTCAGTATTTCACTGTCAAATCAATAGGCTGGATATAGTAAGTAAACATTGTTTGCTTTGCTCAAAAGTATTGGAATTCTTATTTTTGGCTTCTGAGCTGAGATATTGCATGGGATGTGTCCTAGGGTTTTCCAAAAGTTTTGCTTTCTCCAGTGCTGGAATTGGGTATTGAAAAAGAAATGTGTGTGTGTGTGTGTGTGTGTGTGTGTGTGTGTGATACATGTGTGAATATATGTGTATATATATGTGTGTGTTTTTATAAAGATTGCCATGGATATTCAGAAGCATATGTGTGTAACAAGTATTTGCAATAATTTATTAGCTAAGATATTTAAATAGCAGTGTATTACTGAAAAAGCAGATTGTAGCATAAAATATTTATCAGAAGATTAGTATGAAATCTTACCATCATTCTAACAGGTGTATGCTAAGTAATGTACTGTCTAAGTAAGCTTGGGTGTTTTGTATGTTTGAAGTAGTCATTTTTTTCTATAATAAGCAATTTCTATATGTAGCAAAAGAAATACTTTCCATATTTCAGTTTTATAATACTAACCAAAGCATTATAAAACAGCTCAGATATTTTATTCTGTCTCAGAAGGGAAGAAAAAGGGCACCAGAACAGAGAGGAAGTATAGAATGCACTTACATTTCATATGCACACAGTCAGTATTTCAGGAACTAGTACAAAATATTAAGTTTCTAATACCAATACAGTCTTAGTAGCTAAAATCCTGGGAAATTTTAACATTAGAAACTATGCTTCATCTCTGTTAGCTAGTCTTGGCTTATTTTACCTATTTCCTCCCCCCATCTTCCCCGCCCTCAATACAGGCTAAGCCATCATGGCTTCTTAGAAATTACCTCTTTATTTGTCTATAAGCATATGGTTAATGATGCTGGCAGGCTGGCGTTTATCAACTGCAACTCTAAGTGCTGCATGACATAGAACAGCTAAGGTAAATCTAGTCACCAGTAAAATAAGTTTAAGTGCCCTAATCTGTTCCTTCTCATAAGTATGACAAAGATGATCCATACTGAGATCCCCAGCTACTATATATTGTTTTAGCTTCACTGAAGTCCACAAGAAAATCCAACTAACTGTGGATCTGCCTCATTGACTTTAGCAGAATTAGGAGTTTGTTCAGGATGTTTTAGACTAGTTCCCTGGAAAGCTTGTCACATTTCTTAAGCTGAGATAAATATTAAATCTACCTAGTTCCAGACACACCTATGCTGCCTTTACTTTTGTCAGCCTAAACAGTTTGTTTATACCCTCAAAATGAGAAATGACTTTCCCCTACATATCTCATACAGTTTGTTTTCTATTATGCTTTAAAAGGGAAACATTGATATTTATTTTATAGATACAGTCCTATATGATAAGTAAAGACAATAATAAAGATAAAAATTCTAAGCTTTGGTTTCATTAGAGAAACAGACTAGAAATGCATAGCACTGGGTGATGTTTCTTTATTGTATCTTATTAACTACCAATCCCTAACTATGCAGTTGCTTACCCTGTACTCCACACACATCATTTCACTGACCTGAAGCATGCTGCAGTTAAGTCTTGGAGAACTCTTAAGTTATGTGCCAATAATGCATACTGACTCACAGTTTGCAAGTATTTCTTAGTGCATGCTTTTCTAATTTCTTAAATAACAGCCCTCCTACAGCCAAACTAAAGAATAAAACTGTATTTGTGGTGTTTGTAGACAATCAGTTTATTCTGTTTTATGTATTAGATGCATGAAAACAGCTGGTTGTCTTATTTTTGCAAGCTATCTGAGATGAAGACAGACTGTAAGAAGCAAGAGTTTGGCCATTTTATATACAACATATGTGAGACTGTAACATATCCTTTTCTCTTTCATTCTTTTTTTTCCCCCTCTTTCCATCTGACTTGTAGCATTTTATATATATTGGGGAAGGGGAGAGCACTTGGTCACTCAAATGGGGCATGCTAGACAAAAAGAGATAACATGAGCAGGAATAAATATTGTGCATCATTCAGTAAAAAGGAAATGCCAGCATGCAGATATTATTTATGTGAAAGCGTGTCTAACTGAATTTACAAGAAAATAAAGAGTGCTTTTAGCAAGTCCAACTTGTCTGAGAAGATTGAACTAGTGAGATTACCCTTTCATCAATACACACACATTCTCTGTCTCACATACAGACACACATACAAAAACAAACTTGTAATGAGTGGGTACTTTATCAAGGCCTCTCTCCATCCTTCATTAAATGACAGAAAATTGCTCTTTGCTGAGTTTGTCAATGCAGCTTTCCCTCCCAGAAGCCCATTTGTTTCACATGCTAGCACAGAATATTGCAGGAATTTGCAGATTTCAAATGACAAATGTGTCGAAGTTTACCCCCTTCTGTATCATTCTTTTCTTAGGCTGACTATAATGTACAGTAACTCCCACAACAGGACTAGGATTTTTTATTTTCAGGAGATCTTACTGCTTCAGTGGTAAAACAGTATTGGACTGTGATCTTTTCTTGTTTGACAACGTCCCTAAAGGATTCTTTAGCTCCAAAAGCCTTTCCCTCTGTACCTTTGGTGATAGATGCAGCTGTTCTAAACTAGAAGTACAAACAAAGCAACAAATGCATTCCTTTACTGCATGCCCTCTATTCTTTATTGAATTTGTCATTTTATTAATTGCACTTACGTGTAATGGAGATAAAAGGATTTTTTTTATGAGATAAAAACAATTGGAGATCATGAAAGAAAAATGATTCTCTCCAGCACCTTTCAGGACAGAAGGCACTTACAAATAAGAGCAACCGTGTTGCTTTGTTAGAGTAACACTTTGACATGTAGGATTATAATCAATGTAAATTATTGAGTTTTGCTACTGTGCTGTGTTGAAGGCGTAATGTGTTACTTTGTGCAGCCATTATTTATTAATACCAAGAAATAAGCTATATAACATTTTTTCCTCAAATTCTATTTTAAATTTGAGTAAATTTGTAAATAAAACTTAAGAATGTCTGTGTGCAACTTGCAGTTTTCTAGATTTCAATAAACACGTACCAGCTCTCATTGCTGCATTAACATATGCTATGAATTTCAATCCAAACAAATGGAGAAGAGTTTTAGGACAGAGCCTGCAGCATGGCATGTCCTTTAATTGCCATTTACATAGCAGAGGAATCATTAATTTCTAATTCACCTATTATTCACTCTCTTTAGTATGCTGTGTCAATGTCAGTTTTGGGGCAGTGGGATAGATGTGGCTCTGCATTGCTTTTGCAACCTACTTTTGTGTCCAAGTTCCCCTCCCCTCTTGCCCCCCCTTTTTTTTTTCTTTTCTCTCTCCTCTCCTCTTAATGCTTTTTTGACCTTAGTAGAATACTACTTTGACATAGGCAGTTAGGGGCTCTTGTTTAGATATGATTTACGGTGCAACATTAACCCTTCATTGACCTAGAAATGCCCTAATATTAAAACAGTTTGACACACAGAAAATCAAAAGCCCGTTTATTGGAAGTGCTATTGTCTGCATCATAAGTTTCCCCAATGCGATGCCACTGTTACACCATCAATTTCCTCCTGCTATTGAACGCTGTATTGAAAAACTAATGGACGGAATCCTTTGTCATTTCTGTCCCAGTGACCAGCAAATAGCTCAGTGAAAGTCTTCCCTTTCGTATCACTTCAGGCATTTCCAAATGACGCATCCAAAATACTAGCTTGCATTTTTTTAGACAGAAGCCTGGACTGGATCCTGCCAGGCTCTGTAGCACCTGGGCTTCATTTCTGCTGAAGCTGACAGTACACAGTAACTTTGAGGATTGTGGGCCAGCACCTGGGTTGTGCACTTTGTCTCTAGTGGGGCTATCATGATGTACTTTTTTTTTTTTTTAAATAAAGTAAATTCCTGTAGAGGTTTTTCTAGAGATTAATGTAAGCAATTAATAGAGCTATGTGTAAATTCAACTGTAGCTATTACAAAGGCTTGTTAATTTATAAATGATTTTTTTTTTTTGGTGGTACTGTAAACAACTGTGCTTTGCAAATTTAAAACTTTGAGAGGTCTCTGTTGCGCGTAGTCTTGGTAAGTTATTTAGGAAATGGTCTATTTGCACCTTGAGACAGTGAGAAAAGGTCCCAATAGGAGTCCAGAAGCAGCACTCTTATCTATTTTTTTAATACCTGTGACTAAGTATATATCCTACCATCTTTATGTTCACATCCTGCCATAGTCTCTTGACTGTGTAGGCACTCAGATTGCACTTTTCCACTGCTTCATATTGTGCTCACTTTGCTATGAAAGGCAACATTTCTCATCACTCTGAAGTATACCAGAATTCAGAGAATGTGCAGATTTTTCTTGTATAATACAGCTGAAGCTACTGTCACTTCTTGCAGGGTAAATCTGGGCCATGTAAGCATAAATCGTGGACTGCAAAGGGATAGGGGGGATCTATGTGTATGTACTAAATCTAGGTATAGTTACATGCTAAAAATCTGAAATAATGGTAGTAAAGTGCCAACAGTTAATGCAAATTTGCATCTCTATAGCTGAGAGAAAAATCAGGAACCTACTTTATTCCAGTTTGCTCCCTCTTAATGAGAGAAACATTTTAAAGTTCAACGCTAGTACTACCACGTCTGATTGATTGAATCGTGAAAACGACTGATACGGTTTAACAGTGCAAATGAGATTTCAAAATCCCTTAAAACAGAAAGCATTTTTTTGTTGTGCCATTGACAATCTAAATATATATCCTGGCCTATGCTTGTATTTTTGCTTCTTATTTAGGCGATATACGTACATCTCTGGCATTTACTGGAGTTGCATAGCAATGTAAAGTTTTTTTAAAAAAAAAAAAAAAAAAAAAAAAAAAAAAAAACTCACGACAGATGATGAAATACAGAATTAACTGTTAAATTATGCTTAAATATTAATTATATATGACAGTAAGCCATCACAGAGAAAATAGTTGAGTCTAGTCTAGCAGCATGTAGTACCAGTTTCACAATTAAAAAAAAATAAGCTTTTACGGTATCCCTAGTGCAAATATATCAATTAAGACTTGAAAAGTCTTAGTCAAATATTGCTTTTTGAAATAATAATTTTCAATTGTGTTTTTCTGGCCACACAGTAAGGTGTGCATGTGTGTTTATGCAAACAGAGGAAGCGGAAGCAGGTTAAAACCTCAGGCATAACATTTGAAATTGTTCTGTATAAGATTATAAGAACTCAAGCATAATTCTTTTGGTGTAAATGACAGCAAGGTAATTAGTAATAGTAGAGACTGTCACCTATGACCTTTAGGGTCACAAGGCAATGTACTTTTCCTTGTTTATTAGCTTAACACAAACGATCATTATAATAATCCACTTAAAAAAAAAACTTTTTTGATTTTTGCTAATACAGTCTTTTAGAATAACTTTTAGTTATTAGTCTTTTATTTAGTCATTTTATATATACATATATATATATATATGTGTCAGTTATATATAGCTAATCATTGTCATAGCTCTTAGGTGGAACTGAGTTATTTAAATGCTCTGCTAAAAAGATTTTACACATTTATATAATCTGAGCCTATATATCAACTTCTATTAAAATAATGCAATATTTAATAATAAATGGAAAACTATCTTTCTTAAAAGAGTCAAAGTATCTATTTTGATAGAAGCTGATTTGAAAAGTTAGGGTTTGTGAGTTTAATTACTTTCCCTGTTTGTCACTGGAATAGGCAAATTTTTGTTGTTTTACTGTACTAAACAGCCTTGGCTGTTTCATATGGGCTATTTCACTTAGCTCTTGCAATATTGAAAGAATCTATATTCTGAGAATTTGAAAACATGTCAGCCCACCTAAATTACATATTGATCAGGTTTAATTGCATGCCACCCATCAGTATTAGGTTTGAAAATTCATAAAAGAGAAATAATGTACTCTTTGTGGATGATTACTTCTGGGGCATTTAAATGAATTCCATCACTTAACCCTGAGCCGAGACAGATTATTGAGCCTTGCAATCTAGCCAAAGTCCAATGCAGTAGAACAGCTGTTTTCTAGCTGTTTTCTAACTATTAGAGAAAAGCAAAGAATAAACAATAGAATTTCTATAGATTTTCTTTTAACAAAAATAACCAAGTAAAATGTTAAACATAAGCATGCATTTATCAATTGTTGCATGAATAACTCTTATTGTTGTTTTGTTATGCAATCTTTTATGTTTTTAATTTGTTCCTGTGACGTGTAAATTCACACCGTGATTGTGATCTCAAAATATGCAAAGTATTCCTAAGAAAGCTATTTCCCGGGCATTTTCATTTTAACTAGAAATACATTTTTGCCAGTATTTATCCTCATTTGAAAAGTGGAGGTTGGATTTTTATTCATATTCAGTCTGTTGTGTGACAAGTGATAGTCTTCAGTGCTGTATTCTTAAGAGGGTCACACTGTCTGGGAAAGAGAGTTTATTGTTAGATTTCAGGATGTTCTACACATTTATAAATTATGCTTGTTGATATTGGGTGTGTTTTAAGAAATTGTGCTTATGCATGTTTTTCTTTACAGAATATCAATACAGAGTAAAAAGGACCAGTTAGAATCATTGGTTTTGCTTGGATAATAGTTTAAAAGCTACATTTTATTTAGACACTTAGAGGTAATAAATATCTGTGAGCATAATTAACTGTCTTTTATCTAGGTCTGCTCCTTAGTGATGCCTTTCTAGAACCTTTAGTAATGTCTTCTCTTAATATTAATGCTCAGTTTGGCCTTGAAAATGATTTTAAGCACTAAGATATGGTAAAGGCATTTTCAAGTCTTCTGATGGGCTTCCCCCCTCCCGTACTCATCAAATTGATGTCTCAGTTCGTCTCAAATTTTCTTTGAAGTTTCTTCATTTTGTGTGACCCATGATTTCTGTTTTAATGAATAAAATAATGTAGTATCACAGCAGGGAGGTCTGCATTTGTGAAAAGGATCTGGTGGGATACAGTGCCACTGGACTTGTATTTATTTAGTGGCTGTGTTGGTGATGCAAGGTGATGTAAAACTACATGACTGCAGTAAGTGTGTAGAAAAGCTGTACCTAATTGATAGTCTGAGAACTTGGGCTGTCACTACATTACATGTCATATTACTGTGTGCAAATTGTTTGATGTGTTGTATTACTACGAACAACTCCGTTATGCAATTTCTGGAAGGGAAAAAAAAAAAAGAGGTTCTTTTATTATGTCTGTAGGAAAATTAGCCTGCAATTAAATCAGTAGCGTAGGCATGCACACACATTTCAGTGCTGTACTTAATCACTTAAATGGGTGATTGCTGATGAGACAAAACCCATGTATTCTCTCGTCTTCATAGTAGTCTTGATTGTTGAAGCAGATTGACTCCCTTACTGCATCAAGCAATTCATGAGAGTTGTGTCACTCCTTACAAGTGTCAAGGCTTAACTTCTGCATGTTTTCTAATCATCAGGAAAAAAAAAAAAAAAAGTTATTGCTCTTCTGGAGGAAAGAACAATTGATCTTTAGGTAATGTACTTACATGGATGGAAAACTTCTTTAACTTTTGTGTGCATCTTTTAATGTTTCTTACTTAGCTCACTAAAACAACTCAAAAAAGAGTGGGCCCAGTATTTGGGTATGAAAAAATTTTATGAAGTGTGACATAATGTTGTTGCAAGCCATTGTATGAAGGACAGATTGGTGAAGTAACTAGCTTAATTTCAGTACCTTTATATTTTTCAAATATTTTTCTCTCTGCAAGCTTGTAGAATTGCAATTCAGGAGCAGAAACAGAGGGGAAAAAAGTGGGAAAAATTGTTATTGCTAAGTTATTATTGCTAAATTGTTATTGCTAATCCAGCTTGGTGCTGTTTTGTGCCAACTATGGAATTAATAGTTATGTAACTGGAAAAGCATTTACTATCAGTTGGACTTCTAACTTAAGTACTTATTTTTGGCAACATTTTAAGCTCTTTAAGGTAATACTTACTGTATGTTGGGAGCCTGAGCATTGGATTTCAGTTCATAATTGTTAAGGGATTTTCTCTTAATATACCTTTTCCTCTTAGGTGAAATTAAACATATTTTAAAGTAAACACAGCTCTGCAGAGTTTAATACTGTTAAAACTATAGAAACTGGATATATTAAAGCTATCCATAGGACTTTTTTTTTTTTTTTTTTTTTTCCCTTTTTCTTCTCTTCTGTCTCGGTACATTTCCCATCTGCTAGAATGACCCTGAAGTTCCCATTCACGTTGGGGTTACAGTACCAATCCACTTTTCTACTGCCTGTGGACAAATCAATAACAAATCACTTATTACTTACTGAGTACATAGGAAACAAATCTGTGGAAGTCCAGATCAAAGAGTGTGCTTATGGCCTCCCAAATTGAAGCTTACCACCTATAAATCATCGCTACCTGTAGTCGGTGAAGAATTCTGGAATGACTGATGTGTCGAGTTCAATGCAAAGGTTTCACTGCATGGTTTCTTTCTCCCCCACCCCTCCTCTCTTTTCCCTTTTCTGTGGCTGGTGCCCTCTCCCCTGCTCCCTTTCACCCCCTTTCTCAGCACATTTAGTTCAGAAGGCTCAAAATCAGACAAGTGTAGAGTATTTGCGCTGGTTTTGCCCCCTTAACCTTAGACTGTTCTCTGAGACTGATCTCACAGCATCCGTTAGCTGTCAGGTCTGGCTCTTAGGGATTTGTCAATGTCAATCCATTATCACTTGGCAGGGGCCATCATAGAGCGATACAAAATCCTCATTTCTCACCCCGTTCATAATAGCCTGAAACTCATTGCTCTAAATAAGATGGTTAAAAAAAATTCTTAAAGGACATGACAAGCAGGAAAATTCAAAATGACAAGTGGACACCAGCCATAATTTGTTTTATTGTGCATATAGTGCAAAGGTCTAAGGAATATGAGCATTCTGGAGGAAATCCCATTCTTATTGCAGTCGGAGTAGGAATTTTTCTATTGACTTGTCCAGGAGCAGGAATTTTATCCTATAAAAAGATTAGGAGAAAAAAAGAAAAATCTGGTGAAACAAAAAGAATTTTAATATTTTCTGTACTGGGGCAGGGGTGGGGAAAATAAAGAGAATAAAGAGTTTGGGTATTTTCGTATATATTAAACTTTCATTTAGGCATTGTGTATAATGAAAAATGAAACATTTTATTTTGAAACTATTGACAAATGCATTTTTCTATATTTGAATCAAATGATTTTGTTTTGAAAGGACAAAAATGGAACGTTTCAATCTTTTCAGATCATTCCTCTACCATATTCCTCTCTCCCAGCCCATTCAGGAAATTGAATAAATTTACTCTTCACAGCAACCTTTTTCTCCAAGTCCATTGAAGACAGAGACCACTCAACCAGTTTTCAATTTGTGAAATGGTTTTATTATGCTGCATGGCACTCCAGGAATCTGATTTACCCTCTCTTCTCCTGAGGGGAGTCCCTGCCCTTTTCATTCCTCACAGGCTTTCCCTTTCCAGGGGCTTCCACAGCCTCGGCTTTTCCTGCTTACTCTGGCAGAAACCCAGGAGTGAAGCTGGCAAGGACTTTACATCAAGCTGAAATGATTTGCTGACATGTTAGTGCTTATATTGCTCTTTGGTTTGTCACCTCAGCAGTAAGCATTGCCAATCGGAAACACGCTGATGGTGTGTGATGTGTTCAGAGGGCTCCTTGTGAAGTTCCCTTCTAACTTTTAGATGAGTTACATCTGGCTGCTCAAATGTATTGAGGAACAAGGAAACTATAATAGCCTTCCTGACTAGGAGGAAGGGAAAAAAAAAAAAAAAAAGAAAGAAAGAAAGAAATGGAAAGACTAAAATCTCCGGATGGAGGTATAGAAATCAGTGCAGCAGAGATTATTTTACCAGGGTTATTTAAAGAGTTGAAAAGCAGAGAAACTGGAGTTCTTAAATTGCTTTTGTAGTGATAAGTTAAACTGCTGATGTCACTCAAACTAAATACATTTCTAATGTTTTCATCCACCAGGAGATTTACTAATTTCGCTAATTTACTATTTTACTAACAGTTTCCAGCTGGGACTCATAGAGTGGTCTATGGTGCTAAGTGGTATTGCCAGTTAATGTATATGTGCCCTTTTTGTGATGTGTACTTCAGTTTAAAAGAAACAGCATATTGGAATAAAATTGTTCTTTCCCCTCCTCCACATACCTGTGCTCTGATGTCTTCTGTTTTATTCTATCTGTGAAGTAGTTCCTCTCCAATCATTTGCCTTTCACTGCTCCACCATATATAGGACTTAAAAGAGTGATTGTGGGCTGGAAAAAGAAAATTTGGAGGAGATGTTTAAGGAGTACAAGAGGAGGGTGAGGGTACAGCTAGTGGCCCAAGTTAGTGCCAAACATACAGTTGCTGTTGTGAAATATTTGCTGCCATTTATGATAAATATTTTTTGCACTACAGTAGGGAGGAATAAGAGATAAACATCAGAATACACAATGATTATGAATTTCTTGGATTATGAAAATGCTAACATGTACCTTGACATCAACTTACTAGTGATGCTAGACTGTGTTTAGTTTAGCCTTTGCTGTGTGTTTTGGGATACAAGAGGTGTTTTTCTAACAGTAAAAGGATAAATTAAGGATTTATTTTAACTATATACTCATAGGTAAAACAAAGTTTGTCAAGTAGAACTAGTAGTTTGAAGATCATAGACTTCCTGCGTCAATTTGCATTTGAACTAATTTGAACTTCAGTTTTGAATTATCTGAGTACTTTATCTAGGAATTTAAGTTTGTAACATTTCCCGCCCCCCCCAGATCACTTATTTGTAAACATACGTATATGCCATATGCAATTGCAGGTGCCTATGTTTTAAAATCAGGGCTTGAACCTTTTTATTGCTTTGTGCATTGTTAATTTTATTGTATTTGTAACACACTCCAAATTAATTATATATTGAACTGAATTGTCTTCAAAGGAAACCTTTTTCTAATTGTATTGAAGTAGGGAAGAAACTTGCTGATGATTCTAGGAAACTGAAACTTTTTAGTTACTAAGTTTTGAGTGTAATGATTTTTCCTATATTGTCTTGTAGATTTGTTTTGCTAGTTTGTACTAGGATTTTCTGAATTAGTGTTCAGTATTACACAAAGACATTTAAGCAAAGCTGCACATCAAATGATATAATTTGCTCTCTACTTTTAATCAATCACATCTTTAGAATCTTCAGCAATTAAAATAATCATTTCATTAGTATTAATCAGTCTTGAAGGTCCTGTTGTGTCTTGATCTATTTCATTTATTAGAAAAATAATACATGCTGCTAAAAAGATTTAAACTAGGCTTCTGAATGTTAAACTGCATTTTAGCATATGTTAACACTTTTCAATATACACAAATCACAGTATAACCAAAGAGAGTTTTGTAAGTAGAAATAAATAGAAAACATGTTCTTATAGATAAAAGCTACTACTTTCCTATTTTTCTACTTCAGGTTTCTTTATAGCACAATGAAATAGCATACTCTTGCTGTGCTCCTCATATGTTTGAAAAGGAATCCTAATAACATTTTCTCCTTTCCTCCTCCTTTCCTCCCCAATGATTTATTTACCTACATAGTCATTACAATACTGTGCTTTGGAAAATTGGGAATTTGAACGGATATGGTAGCTGCTGGTAACAAGGAACCAACATCATCAGCTGCCATTGCCATTTCTTTGTATCCATTCAAGTAACAAAAGGCTCTAAAAGCTCCAGAGTTCTGGACAGCTACGAGATAAACGTGTATCTGAAACTTACTGGAATCTAAAATGTTTCAAGGTTTCACTTCAGATCACATTTGGGGATTTTGTTTTAAAGTTTTGTTGCTTCTAGTTCTAGCCTATTTGAAATGACTCATCAGGGTACAGTATTTTTGTTCTGCCTCCTGGACCATGCATAAACTGTAGACATCAAACTGAAAAACCAAAAGCATAAAAACAGCTCCCAAAATTGGAAAAGGTCAAACCTCCCATTGTGTCATTCTTGATAAAAACTACTTGTTTAAATGTGTTACCATTCGAGGGCGGTTCAGATTGAAAAACATGATGAAAGAATGCTGTGCTTTTCCTCATCATTTCCCTGAGTTGAGCATATGCCTATCTAATCTTTAGTAACTTTTATCTTCGTTCTTTGTGAGTCTATTTCCCAAAAGGCACAAGTAAAAATAAAACAGGAAACTCTCTGCTAATAGATGGTTGAGCATCTTGTCCTACTGAGAAGATGCTCAGGAAGATATTTTGCCTTTTTAAATATTAGCCTCAAAAAAATTCATACGAAAAGAAATACGTTCTCATTTAGTAGTAAGCAGATGGTACCCCTTAGAGACTGGTACAGTTATGTCTTCTTACCGGCTCAGTAAGAATTACTGCCATCACGTAGTTATGTGCTAGAAAAAAGAAGGGTAATCACTGATGTTGGAGAGCAGTATCTTATTTTGCCATTGCAGTTTAAAATGCTACTCTTTCCTCAGTAACCTGGCTTCATTGTGACTGCAGACTCTGCAAGACATAAATATCTGTGCCATACTTAAAAGTTTATTATCCTTTAGAAATGGAGTGTACTTCAAAGTGTATTGCTCCTCCCATTACAATATGCACTGCCTCCCACTGTTATCAGTGGGAGCATGTTATCGGATAACCCAACAAAGGATGCAAAGTTCTCTACGTGCCGTGAAGCTGGAAGATTAATTTTTAAAGACGTTGATATCATGGCAAAGTTTTGAAGCAGGGCAATTGCTTTTTGTTGTTTGTGTTACACGCTAACCCATTCATAGAGAGTCCATTAACTTCTGCAGTGTTTTCTATTCATGGAGGGACAAGAAACTATTTATTGTTTGAGTTCTAACTAATTCATGTTGCATAATTTGAGACTCCATAACATAACTGCTTCTAAATGGTTCATTGTAATGTAAGCTGTAGTAATTTATCCATATCACAATAAAGTATCAGCTTGCATATATTTTTGTATGCTCATAGTCAATCTAATAAATTATGCAATTATGAGTATGCTGTTACTTTTTTAAATATTCTTCTTTGTTTATGGCCCTTTGCATCAATATCTCTATTTTGCAATTGTAAATATTGAAAAGAGCAGACCCTGAATCTTTTATGAATATCTAACACTATTATTTTCCAATTATGTAAAGAAAATCAGTATAAAAACTTAGCTGGAAATACTGAACTTTTTTTTTAATTTTCCTCTCTTTTTCATTTTTTTTTTCTTTGATAAATTAAGGAAAAAGGATGAAGGGGAAGGAAGGGATGTGCTTTGAAGAAAGAAACTAAGCTTTTTTATTAGTGAAAAATATACTTAGTGATAAAAAAAAGTGAAGCTGGTGTATACATCGCTCTGAAAAGTAAATTTTCCCCCTTTAATAATGATGAAAGAGAAGGAGGATAGAGCAGATGGATTTCAGCAGATGGAAGTAGAAAAGAAATGTTACTGGAAATGAAAAGATTCTAGTAACTTGTCAGATAAGAAGCGGAGAAACAGTGCCTGCAAATTTTCAGATTTATTTTGTATTTTTACTCAGCTCTCTTAAGGGACAGGAATGGAAAAACATTCCTGTGCATTCAAGAAGCTGTGTGAACCATTAGGAATAAGAAATCTCAGATCTTAGTTATTCCTTCTCTTCAAGGGATCAGGGATTGCTCTTATTCTTTTAAGTGAGTATACAAGAATGTAAAATGTTTGCTTTAGTACAAGCCTGGAAAGGTTAGAATGATGGTAGTTTACACACTAATCCCAATCAACTCATATCTAGCAGATGGAGATCTAAGAAGATCCATTGGGTAGAAGGTGAAGTCAGCAAAGGTCAAAGAAAGATACAAACATTAGTTTCAGTATTTAAATATTAGAACCATTCATTTCCTGTCACTTAAAATTTAGTTGAGATTCAGTCTCATAAACTATATCATCTCGTTGGTCTAGATGGAAGAATAAGTAGACAGAATTTTATGGGCAGTGCCACACAGGAGGCCAAGTCACATGAGCTGAATGAGACCCATCTAGACTTTAAACATCTACCTACTTGGTAAAAAATCTAATTTGCTCCAAGAAACGAGTAGAAGAAAGTGGCTCCAAATGTAGATTACCAAAAGTTACATTTACCATTAAAGGATGATCTTAAAGTGAATTAAAAATATGGAATCACCCAAGAACTGCACCCAAATGCTGTGGTAAAATGCCAGTCTCCTGAATTCTTACATTAATTTTAGTAAGGACGAAGGTAGAACTTTCAGTCAGAAAGCCAGGTGCAAGCCTTTGTAATGAATGCTTCCTTATTCTAAACCAGTGTCTGACTAAAAAAGGTAGACCAAAAAATGCTGATTATATCAGATGATGAGCTGTCAGGCTGACTCTATCAAAGCCTATTGCTGGGAACTGAATTGCAGGACAGCTGCAGAAAACACCAGACATCTCACTGCACTGGTCAGTAACAGGTTTTCATATTTTGGTTTCAAGGATTCTGAATGCTGAATATTACTGGTTAAATCTGTATTAACATACAAGTCCTTGTAGCTCAGGTTTTGCTGAAATGAAACAAAAGTATTATAGGCTAAACTGGAGACAAACTAGCAGCCAGTTTCAATCTCCGTCTAATAGTTCAGTTGCTTCTTTGTCATAGTTGATTTTATACAAATAGGTTTATAAAAATGTGTGTGAAGCTTGTAATTGGATTTAGGTCTTTCAGAATAAAATTACATTATTGAGAATAATTTGCAGTGACTGTTTTTGCTTCTGTAATATTTCAAATAATATTGAATAAAATTAATATTGCCATAGATTAGAAAATATTTCTTTGCAGTTCTATTGTCCGCATTACTTCTAGACATGCAATACCCTCTGTATAATCAATTTTGTTACCATATAGCATGAGCTATTTCTAGTGAAGTAAAATAGTTCTGGACAATCAATTGAAAACTGTGTTCATGTTTTCACATCCATGTGAGTCTACCTCTTAAATGAAGGAGATAATGCTGCTGGTAAAATGTTGCTCAGTTTAAACAACATATGTACATCATATTGAAATCAGTATTAATCAGTCATGTACGTGCGAAGTGCTTGCCCTGAAACTGGTCTGAAATTTTTGCAGGATATTTAACTTTTTTTTTTTTTTTTTTTT
>VZSV01000021.1:7822443-7829414 GCA_013398735.1 Nothocercus julius | reverse complement strand
GAGCTAAACTGCCAGTACAGCATGATTTTAGCCACAAACAGAATTCTGCTATCAGCTTGAAACTAGCTCTCAGCAGGGACTCAGACAGCAGACGGGATTGTATTATTTTGCCATTCCCCTATCCATCTGTTAAAGAAGTTCTGTTTGGAATCAAATGCTCTTCTTTTTAATTATTTTTTAAGAATAATCTAATTTTTGAATACAATCACTGGCACTTTATGTGTGTATACCTTGCAAGTGTTTAGGAAAAAGCTTCCTTTGTTTATTTTTGTCCAGGGTATTCTTCTCCACTACCTTCTTTTCTTTTAGAATTGAGTTCATGCCAATCCCAAAGACTCATTTGAACATCTGTAACTATAGAATCTCCCCTGTTTTTTCCTTGTATTGTTTTTGTGGTTTGAAATGCCTTCCCAGTTGCATGTAGGTTTATAATAGTGGTTGGCTTTTTTAGATAGTATGCCATCGCTGCAGAAAATGTGTTCCACTCTATACATAGCTACAACAAGGGAAAGAAAGGAACTATGTTATTAAGACATGGATTTCCCTCATTCTTTAGTCCAGGAGTTACTGGTTTTATTATCTATTTTGAAAGCTTCTCTATCTTGGAACATTACTTTAGGCTTTATACAGAAGGTCTTTGTTTCTATACTGCCAAAATGCTTCTAAGATATATTCATTTATATTGGTCATTTTGCTTTTGGCTACATAGGTCTCCCAGATGCAATGTTCTTGACAAAACTGAACCTATGTTGGAACTTGTGTAGGCATAAACACATTGGTGAGGAATTGTTGCTCATCACGCATTTGTGGTAGATACGCTCAGAAGAGGTTCGTGTACAGCCTTAGCTTTATTGTCTTTTCAGGCTGGATTTTTTCCGGAATTAGAGTTGCTAGAAAGGGTACCTGTTGGAGACAGTATGGAGACCTCTTGGAGAAGTGGTATTGATATATACAAATGTAATGTAGAATAAGGTCCTGGAATTTTATCCCATTGATATAATTATCATTTCTTATAACAAATGGACATTCAAAATGAAACTGGCAGAGCTAATCTCAATTTGGAAAATCATGAGGGGGAAAAAAAAAAAAAAAAAACAACCTTAGTCACTAACTTTAACAAACGAGGAAAAAAGGTATTTTGAAGTATTTTAATAATTAATATTCGGGTGTTATAAATTGCAAATTGCTGCAGTGATATGGTATAGATGCTAGCTTTCCGTATAAGAGTTTGGTTTTTTTCATCCTGTTTTTTTTTTTTTTTTTTCAGTAGATCTAAAAGACTTTGAGGGTTTGGTACGTCAGTGCAGAATTTGGGAAAAATCTTCGGAGCTTTCTGGACCTTGCCTTGGTGAGGCTTAGATTTAAAAAAAAAAAAAAAAAAAAAAAAAAAATTGATTCTTGAAGCAAAATGATCCATGTCTTTAGGCAGTTTACCTGGCATACATCTCTTTTGGACTGGGATCTTTGTAGGATATTCTGTGGAATAGACTTACTGGGGTAAAACTGAGATGAGAAGTGTAAGCAGTTTTTGATGCTGTACCTGCTACCTCCTGCCTCAAAATACCTGCTTTGGATGTTGCCATGTTTTCCAAAAAAAAATCCTTGAAGATAACATAAAAATGCCCTGGCCACATTAGCTTAGTTTAAGCAGAGACTTCACAGAGAGAATCTCATCCACTTGCAGATTTTACTCACCTTTGTCTTTTCAAAATGTTTTAAAATGAATATTCTTCAACAGCTTCATTAGACAGTAGTGATACTGTAGTTCAGCAACAGTGTGTTTCTTTAGAGTCACTTCAAAAAAAAAAATTATCAAAGAAGAGAAAGGGTAGTTTACGTATAAATCGTGAAGGAAATGTAATGATTGAGGGCCTCAGAATCACTCCCAGGAGTGACAAGATGTAGGAGTTTGGATCCTATTTACCTAAGTGAGCTCATGCTAATGCTTCAAATATATTTTCTGATATTACCTTGCTTACATCTTTTTAACCACACTAACACTAAACACATAATGTCAAAAACAGCGTGTCTAAGAGAGAAACAGAGAACTTGGATGTGTTCCACAGGTCTAAAACACTGAGGCAAGACTTGACTGGTGTAGTGAATGCCACAGTACAGGCTGTCTGAAACTGGAAGCCAAATGAAAACTGAGGTTCAGGAATCCACATGTGGATACAGACCCCTCTCTACTGTTTTCTGTGAGTGTTTCCAGCTAGTAAATGAAGCTACATAACAAGTGCTGACAATGTCTACCAGCATAACTTCCTGTCCTTCTGCAGCTGCTTTCCAGCCTTGATATCCATACCACTCTTAATTCAAATTAGAAGATGGTGACTGATGCTTTTTCTTTTTCTTTTTTTTTTTTCTTTTCTTTTTACCTTTATTTTTATTTAGGGGGAGTGGGAGGAGTCAAGAGAAATCAATTCTTAAAACCCAGACACTGGCAAATCCAAATCAAGAAATAAAAAAATGTGTCATTTCCTAGGAAAAAAAAAAATCCTATACTGTCTAATTTGCTAGTCAAGATAGTTTTTTGCTTGTGTGGTCAGTATATGTATTTGCTCTTTTCTGTGTTTTAAGTGATATTTGCTGATATAAAGTAGACTGAAGGAGGTATTGTTATAGTAAATAGACTATAATATAGTTGTAAAATTAAATTGCTTTTCACCTGAGGATTAAAGAGAAAATAACTATGTAAATAACATAAGCCTAATGCAGTTTGCTTTTCTTCCTGTGAAATATATGGTACACGAAATGCATAGGACCTGAGCAGCCAAGTATAGTCTCTTTATCAAAGGCAGTCTGGTGAAGCATGTTATTATCTGGAATTATATCTCTTCACAATTGGAATTGTCTATACATTCTGTGACATCAAGACCAGGAACCTCAGTTATTTTTTGATCTTTCCCACAAGCAAGATAATAATTAGTAGTTGACAAAATTCATGCTCAAGTTGGGAGATATTGATTTCTGTTTGTCTTGCATCTTAGTATCTAGAATGTGACTGTCATGTATGCTAAAACGTGAAATTTACTGTCTTTATAAAAGTTTTGCTTAATCAGCCATCAAAGGCAGGAATTATTGGCAGTTTTTTCATTACTAAGCAGTGGGAAAAGCATCTGGTTATTTTTGTATTTAGAGAGTTTGTAGTGACTTTCGTGTACATCAATAAATACTAGGTCATTTATGTATTCTGTGTAAAATCCTCGTTGTTCTGAGGCTCTGTCATGTTTATTGGCATGACAGAGAAAATTCTTTACATAAGCATATATTCCTATCTGTTCATAATTAAGAAAAGGTAATGTCTGTGTGGGATGTAATAACAGAGCAATGTTACTTCGAAATAGTTCACCAAGAACTGATAAATCCTGATAAAGAGTAAAGCATGACATTCACACTCAAGTGTTCAAAACAGCTGAATATGTTTTTAGTTTAACTGCAATTGACCAAACCAGAGAGGAGTAGTACAGGGAAGACAATGTGATTTCAAGAAATGATGAGTGTGTTTTTTAATGAGGAAGGAGAATAGAAAACTCTTAGTAATAACCTACAGCCTACATGCATTACTTTTGAAGGTAGTGGTCACTAAGCAGCTCCTCAGACTTTGAATGGAAGTAAACTTGTCACCTGAGACTTTCAGTTATCAACTTTTCCTATGCTACTGGAGTATTTCGGATTGCTTTAATATATGTTGTGTCTTAATATATGATTGTTCAATGAAGTGAGCATTAGGAAGCAGAACATTTGGAAGCATTTGGAAGAAATATGATAAAAATAATCTTGTTCGGTGATTTTTCTGTGGATTAAACATTTCAAGAGCTGAGTAGAAAATTAAGTATTTTGTGATTTCAAGAGCATAGATCTTATTGCTCATCTGAACATTTTTCTGTTACATTGCCCAGGAGCCTGTCTAATTCAAAGTGCAGTGTTACATCACATCTGTGGTAGCAGCAGTGCCACTTCAGCTTGCTTAGTAGACAGCTCTCCAGACTTTAAAGGCAGAAGTGACCTCCTGTTCGGTGACCTGTGTAGGGTTGCTGTACCACCGCAAGAAGCTCCCTTGTAAGATTCCGAGCCTCAGTCCTTACAGAAGGAATTGCTTTGCATCATGCTCTACCACAACGTAGATTTCCCACATCTTATAGTACCTCCTAAGAGGTCTTGTAGTCTCCATCTTCTAGGGGATAAGCTCCTATAAAGGATACTGATCTCTTACATGCATTGAATTCCTTCCCTGTATCGATCACATGTAATTATACTTCTTGAACCTGCCACAAAATCAAAAATAATATATTGAAATAACCGGAGAAAGATATATTTTAGTAACAGTTTTTGTTTATCTTATTTTCTTAGCTACTGCATTTTTTAAAAAGACTAGTTTAGTTTTTGTGTTTTCTGAGATAGGGAAAGAAATGTATCAACTCTAAATTCCATAAATCCCACTGCAGAAGTTCTTGTATTTTTATTTAAACAAGTATTTAAAATAATCAGCATAGCTCTATGTATTCAGCTATACATTCATGATCTTTTTTTTTGCATCACTGGGAATGAACCCATGAAAGGAAGTTGAGGGGGGCAGGGACATGTAATCACACTTTCCATCAGCTTTGCTGTCTGTAAAAGATGACATTGAGGAAATAGAATAGCCCTTCTTTGTTTAGGTTTTAAATATCAGTTACATCAGAATAAAACTGTGTGTGTGTTAGTGTGTGCTGTTTGTTAATGTTTCTCAGTATTTTTTTTTTTCCTGTACTTCAGAATTATGGGATGTTTTCCAAAACAGACCTGACTTGCTGACAAACTTCAGGGTCTGTTTACCTCCACCATATTTTGAACCCCAAATACTCATTTTAATCTACAGAAAACAATACATTATATTCATTTTATCATTTTCCTGCAAGTTTTTTCGTACTCCTGCTCTACTTAGTAAAATATGTATATGCGTTAGCAAATATCTACATACGTATGTTCTCTGTATATTTTGTTATATGTTTTCTAGGATTAAACATTTTATTTGAGACCTTCATAAGAGTTTAATCCAATTTGTTGACCCGAAATACATACGTTAAGTGTTTTGAGATTCTTTGGAGCACCTGAGATATCTTTATTGACCAGAGAGGCAGATGCAATGGCTTAGAAATATGGCAGTCACCAGCAAGGTGTGAGATGAAGGCTTTCAAATTATTATTATTACTGTAATTTTGATTAAAATTTTCTATTAGGAATTGGCAGAGTAGGAGGGATAGGAGGGTTGGCGGAGTACAGTCAGGGAAAGTGGCAAAGTGTCAGCAAGCAGGAAGTTTATTATTAGAATATTTGAAGAATTATTTGAATATCAGTGTTGACCATAGGAAAGTTGTTGGGCAAACTTTTGCACACATTTTGTGTTTTACTAAATCTTGTTACTTCTTGTACTGGCTCACATGAAGAAGTGTGACTTTTGGTTGAGATCCTTAACAAATTTTTATTTCTGTTGCTTCAACTCTCACATGTAGCTATAAATTCAGATTGCAGAGGTCCTGGAGTTCTGCTAATGGGTATGTTCAAGACTTGAAGACATTCATTAGTCAGGATTTGGTTAGACTTGCTTTAATGAAGCTGAGTTATAAAGTCTACTTTCATAAAGAGATATGGCCTTGAGGAAGCGGCAGACAGAAAATACGTGAACAGCAAAGGTGACTGCAGACAGCAATAGGGGTTGCAGAATTTTCTAAGTTAGGGAAGCTAAAAACATGTATTGAAATCAAACCACACTAATTTGCTAAGTGTCCTGCTGGGTGTTGATTTACATCTGGAACCTGGCCTGGATGACATCTCCCATCTATCATGCTTTTCTGACTCCAGTAATGTAACATGGGACTGTTAGAACAAATACAGTCAGGGAACCTGCCTGCATCAAAAACAAGGATGAAAAGTTCCCATTTTTATCTCCTATAAGATTCAGAAACATCAATGACAGGTGAAGTTTAATGCTCAGTAAATACATGTTCTTTCTGAAGTGATGAAATGAATTTTTCAAAAAAATACTTAGGCAGATTTCTTTAACAATTTTAATTCCCATGTTGTTCCTCGAAGAATACTTTTCCCTTAAGACTTTGCAGGATAATCTGAAGTATGTAGGTGTTTCCAGGGACAGTTGACATGTTTATCTGTCAGGCACTTTGAGGTGTTTCTTGCCACCCGCAGGTGGCTATACTACTGCACTTTCCAAGCTGCAGATCATTTTCTATCCTAAGTCTTGTGTTTCTAAAACTTTCCTGTGTTAACTTACCTCTGTTATCACTGAAATCAGGTGGAAGTTGCCTCTAGGTTAAGCGGGTTATCTATCACAGAATCATAAAATGATTAAGGTCAGAAGGGACCTTTGCAGATCATCTAGTCCATCCCCCTCGCCCTGGCACAAGCACAGCCACCTAGAGCATGTTGCACAGAAACACATCCAGGCAGGTTTTTGAGTATCTCCAGAGAAGGAGACTCCACAGTCTCTCTGGGCAGCCTGTTCCAGTGCTCTGTTACCCTCATACTCAAGAAGTTTTTCCTCAAATTCATGAGAAATTGTTGTGCTTCAGTTTGTGGCTTTTGCCTCTTGTCCTATCACTGGCAACCTCTGAAAAGTGTCTGGCCCCATCCTCTTGATACCCTTCCTAAAGGTATTTATACTCTCTCTGTCATCTCTTCTTTAGTGCAGTGCCTTTGTTGAACTTCCTTTCCACCCATCTCTCCAGCCTGTCCAGGTCCCTCTAAACAGCAACACAGCCCTCTGGTGCATCAGCCACTTCTGTCAGTTTTGTGTCATCAGCAAACTTGCTGAGGGGGCACTCTGTCCCCTCATCCAGGTCATTTATGACAAAGTTGAACAGGATTGGGCCCAGTATTGACCTATAGGCCTCCAACTAGACTTCGCACCATCTGATCTCTGCTATCAGCCAGTTTTCAATTCACCTCACTGTCCACAAACCTAGCCCACACTG
>VZSV01000021.1:7787443-7812443 GCA_013398735.1 Nothocercus julius | reverse complement strand
GCAATAGCCTGCCACTTGTACCTTGGTGTTGTATCCTCCATGTATTAGCAACAATTACTAGTTACATACATTGACAGCTGGAGGCACTCCAGCAGAAGAGGTCTTGGTGAAACCGGTGTGTTAGCAATACATGAGGAAATGTGACTGTCTGCATAGAAGGCCTCTCCTGTTGAAGTTCAGACTTGCCTTTTATGCTCTACTCATGCAATGCACTCAGTGGAAGTCAATAAATGCTCCACGTTTGGACATTAAAAATTGCATTTCCCTTAAAGTTCCCCTTTTGGGCTCTTTCATAAAAGCTCTAAACTTGACCTGTATGTTTACTGGTCCCTGTTAAACCCTATTCTTTTGCTCTGCTCAGAGCCTATCAAATGTGACAGGTACAACCTGGAAGAAAAGAAAGTCCTTCTGGTCCTTATGACTGCTCACTCGAGGAGGAGGAGGGGCAATGTACTTATTCCTTAGGGTTCAAAAGGGTTTGGATTTTTGAGCAACAGTGACAAACACATGGTCAAAATATGACTGCAGTTTAGCGAGAAGGGCAGTCTTGCTGGAACAATTATTCATGTAGTTTACATTAAAAGTTGGTTAGCTGCAGAGAAATTCACAACTCTTCAACTAAGTGAGGAGGGCAGGCAGAAGGGAGGGAGAGGTGGTAGCTGTAATCCCTGCTCCAGGGACCATTTAAATATTTTAGATTGAATAATTATTGAAGCAAAATTGGTATCCAGGCTTCTCATCCCAATGAATTTCAAGGCTAGAAAGTCACACATTAGATTAGAGAGGAAGATCACATATGTATTTTCAAGGATGCCAGGAAGAGAGAAGGGCGAACAGGGAGAAATATGTGCTGTAGAAAAGCCTGCAGCTGAGTAAGTAGCGAGCTCTTCTGGGAAATGGGAGATGGATTCAGCATACGGACTAAATAGAGGACCTTGTGGGGATACACGAGCTGTTTCTTGTCCTCTGGAGAGCCATCTTTTTGCAAGGAGGGAATGATTCCTTTTTCAATTGTTTTTGAAAAATTAGGAACTCGCCTTTGAGCGATGGCTCAAAGCTGTGAAAAAGAAATGAAGACAAGGCCCTTTCCAGTTATCCAGAGGAGGCTGCCTGAATTGCAGGCAGGAGTGAGCCTGAAGAAAGAGTTTTTACATTACAATTCTTAGAAGTTACCACAGAGAGCTCGATGTGGTTTTTGCTGTGAGAGCTAAGCCTCATGCCTACCTCCACCCTCCAGTCTAGCTTAGGTCAGGGGTGTGGACCCACAGTAGGACCCTTCCCATGTCAAGAACATTCAAAATGGGGCAAATGGGGGCCATTCAAGAGCTTATGCTCTTGATGCTTATTGTTAAAATGATTCCACTAAAGGTAAGGTAAGTATGGGCAGTTTTCCCTGCTCCTTTTGTCAGCCTCTATAACTGGACTTCATAACAGCACAGGAAAACTTACTTCATAAAAGTGTTCTAAAATCTTAGCAGTAGTAAAGCGCTAGTGCTATTTTTGGATTGAGTAATGGCAGCAGGGCAGCTATTTTAGGAGATGGGATCCTCTCTTTTCAGAAGGCAAGCAAATACTTCTGCAGTGCTACCATACTTACATACTAAGTTAGAAACCTGAGGTGGGAATTTCTTTATCTACCTCATTTTGTGGCTCTTACTACCTGTAAAGCATTATGTTTCTCTTTAGTATATACAGAAAAAAAAAAAAAAAAAAAAGATAAATCTTTCATGTTTAGATTCTATTTTCTTCTTTAGCACAAACTAGCCAATTCTGGTTCATGTGTTTCAAAATCCTGTGGAGATGAACTTCCATTACTACAGCTTAATTTACATCAAAATGCTACACATATCTGAAAGTATTTGGCAGCCACCTTCCCTGGAGTTTTAAGTTCTTTCCAAACCTTTTTGTGTGTCTGTGTGTCCGTGTGTTTGGCAGCATAGATTTCAGGTGTCTGAATAGACAGTTGTCCCAACTTTAAAATTAAGTACCTGGAAGCACCAGTACACAGGGTCAAAAGGAAAGCCTGTAGAAAAACTTGGAATTCAGCCTGTGAAAAGCGCCAGACCATGGAATAGTTTAATACAGAGGCTAAGGTATGGGATTTTTTTTTCTTTTCACTCGACCACTGAATTACTTTTGCTCCCTCTGAACTTAATTTAGTGTTTCTTGTGCCAGTGACAGTTGAAGCCTCAGTGTTGTCATGGCTGTGTGTCCCAAAATTGCATCTAGTGCTAGCCCAGTACTTGGTCCCAATCTATGTTTTTAATCACTGCTCTTTCTTAACTGATAACAAATTTACAGTCAGTGTCCACAGGTTACTGCTTCATCATTTCAGAGATTTCATGAAGCCAGAATGAATGTTCTTGTGTATTTTGGAATGTGGACTTAGTATTTGGGAATTTTCACTGTGTGGATACCCTGTGTCCTTTTGACTTTTCAGTGCTTCTGAAGACTAGTATGTTTTTCTCTTCTAGCATCTATTAAGTGCTAGCATCCTTTGCCTACCTATTTCATACCACTGCCTCTACACCCAAAGAAACACTGATAAATGAGTGGTGGAGTCAATTGTTGGTAGGTTTACATTTAGGTCCTCCCACATTGCTTGCCTGAAGTTGGATGGCAGCCAAAATAATCAAATATGACTAGATTTTTAAACATACTAAAGATTAATATCCTCTGTGTATTTGTTTAGACTTTTCTGGAGGGGCAGTTATTATTTCAGTAGTGTTTCTGGTATTTAGTAAATACTAAAATGGAGATTCTTGCTGAACAATGTTACTGAAATGCACATTTAAGAACTGCAAAGCATGCCTGCTTGTGTTTGTATGTGTAAGAGGAGGCTCATGTATAAGTAGTTTATTTTCTTTAATCCAGTAAGCATTTTTTGGGAGAAGAGTACAAATTTGATGTTAAATAGCTTTAAAAAAACTTAGTGTACAAGATGGATTTTACTGAAACAGGCAATATGTTTTAATACTTCTTTCAGTCATAGCCAAAAATTTTCTGACTCTGAATGCAATGCTTTATAAACTGTTTCCTGGAAGAGGGAAGTGTGGTGCTCTTCCAATATGTGCACACATACATTTAAACTACAGTCCGTGCACTGCCAAATTTCATTCTTAACATATAGCAACAAAAATATTGCTCTCTTCACCCCTATCACTGTGTTATAATTGCGTTAGCCTATGTAGTGCAAATACTGTTTCCAATAACAGTAAAAGAAATTTAGAAATAATAAAGCTGTCACCATTAGCAGTGACTCTTGACAAGATTCATGTAAACCTTACTAAAAATGGAAAAAAAAGGTTCACTTTAAAAAAAAAAAAAAAGGTAGTTCAGAGTTTTTTTGTTTTTCCTGTCAGATTTATTTCTTGTAATGAATTCATGATTTTTTTTGAGAGAGACGGTTTTCTCCCTCCTCACTTTTCTTTTCCCCCTTCCCTGCCAATCCTGAAACCAAAAAATGGCCTTTTAAAATCAATTGAAAGAATCTGATCCTCACTATAAAGAGCTTTCAGTTCTTTTTATGGTTTAAAAATCAAGAGTTTTTTTCTATGTATTTAATACAAAAACTGGAGCACTGCTATTACTTACAAAGCTTAAAAGAAAGACACGCTCCAGTGAATTCTATATAACACCCCAGTTCTTCTAGGCTTGGAAGTAATGACAGTAGTCTGATTTTGTTTTAAATATATAAAAAGCCTCTGATTGAAAGAAAGAAGAATCTTAATACTTGACTGGTTTCTAAATAGGCATTTTGAGCTTTAATGGGCTTAACATTCTTATTCCAAAGAAAGCTACTGAAATATAAAAGCTTTTAAATACTGTATGTGTAAACAAATATAGCAGTGAATTCAATCCAATTTATTTGGTGAAAAAGTTTGCAAAGGAATTACATGCAAATATTTTCTTTCATGGAAATATGAATGTTCTGACCTGTGAGCCTACAAGATGCTGAATTCCAGTTGGTGTGAGAGGGCTTGCGGAATGAAGTACTTAGAGGCAGCTTCTTAGGAGTGTGAAGTGACTGTGATACCCATTAGGTTTTGTGTCTTTAGCACCTCTCAGTGTGCTGTTAGGCTTGTAATTTAACATGTGCATTGCATATGAGGTTTGTATTTTGAGCTGCTGTGAACTGATGCGCTGATCTTTGATTTCCATTGTGCTGCCTGAACTGAGGTCAGGATGGAATGTGACTGTAAATACCTAGCACACCGCCTCAAGATCTTAGCTTAGATGTCTGTGAAGTTCTGTCTGCCTTCCCTAAGAAATGTATCTGCCTAACTATAGGAAGGCCTTTTAAAGTAATTACTTCTTCCTGACCATAGAACTCAGTTCTTTTGCTAAGCTGAATCCTATGGTTTCAGAAAATGTGGGGGGGAAAAAAAAAAAAAGTTATTGCCTGATTGAGTTAAAACGCATAGTTGCTATTTCCTCATTTTAGGTAACACATATCACAAATGTGCACACACACGTGCGCGTGTTTCATAGTTTCCTCCTCTGGATATATGGAATGATACACACAGCTAGAGAAACTTGCTTGTTTTCATTCATTTTCTTAAACTCTAATACATCTGAAATTCTCTACTCTTTCCTTTAGTTATATATTGCCAGAAATAGAAATACTCACTTTATTATAGCAATGGTAAAGTTCTATTTACTTTTTTTTTTTTTTTTTTTCAGAAGTATATCTGAACATAGCCAAAAAGAAAAAGCTTTATGAGGTGGTAAAAGTTATTTGATAAAATAGATCTCTCCTTACATATATATATTTTTTGCAAGAAGTTGTATAGGCTTTAAAGGCTTCTGGCTTTAAAGACAGCTCCTAGGAATTAAAAGAAGCCTATCATTAAGTTTTTCATAGTAGAAAATGTATTGCTGATGATAGATATATTAGAATACTTAAAATCTTCAGAGATATAAAAGAAAAATTTTCAGAAAGGTTTTTTTTTTTTTTTTCAAGAACAAAAACTTTGCTAGATTGGAAGATCTGCACACATGCATAAAATCAATCCTTTGAACATCTCGGTGCCGATGGTATTGTTAAAAGCTCTTTCAGCACCTGGCATAGGTGTTAATTTTTTTCAAGGTATAACAAAATTAACTTGAAAGACAGTAGGCATTTAAAAAAAAAAAAACTCTAAAAATGTAATAACTGCTGGTTTCATTTGTGATAATTTGTGAAAATTTGACTATTTTTCCCTAATAAAACAGAAAAACTAGTTAATAAAAATTATGGCACAAACAGACAAAACATGAACTGTAGAGAGAGGTTGATGTTGTTTGGCTTATAGAATATGCTGGATGAGCTCCTATGGTCAAAGCTGCCAGAGATGAAACATGGAGCCTAAAATATAAAGTATGCATAATAACTAGTTTTATTCTCTTTCAGGTCATGAGAAAGACGTAAATATGCAATTCTTTTTGTTGTTGCTGCTATCATTATTTTGACATGCCCCATCTTTATCTTAGAAATTCCTCTTTGCTTTCCATGTTTTTCTGATATGTTCCAGTGAGTACTCATAGACTTCTGATATTTGAGGTCATGAGGCAGACAGATTTATAACAAAACTTTAGAAAAAATTACTTCTCTTTTAGCCCTAACATTTTAGATGGAAGATTTGAACTATGCTGTAGTTTAATATCTGAAAGTACTCAAAAATTGTCAGTGTCATGAAGATCTAAGATTAGCACCAGATCCCTAACAAGTCATTTCAGATTCCAGTTTAAATCCCTCAGGATGTAGCTTATGGCGTTTGACACATCTTGTGCCAATAGGAGTGCTTAGTACATCTTCTGTGGGAATATCCCAAGGAAGAGCTACAATAGAATAATTTGAGAACTTGGAATAAGGCTATTTTTATGATGAGTTGCTGGATGGAGTTTTGAGGCAGCAACAGCTTGATTTAATATTACTTGATCTTGTGAGAATTTCATAGATTTTAAGATGAGGGCAGCAGAAGGGGCAGCTTCATTATTTCTCCTTGCAACATTCATTGAAACATAGCAGCATTTTGAAGTTGTGGGTTAATTGTTTGGCTTAAAGTGTAATTTATTTTTCAATGCTGAATTAGCAATACTTAGGCATATTATTCATGCTTTAGTAGAGAAAGCAGATTGCTTAAACTCCAGGAATTGAATTCCAAAGAGTCCGCTTTGAAAACAAATATGTGTGATAGGAAAAAAACGAACTAAAACTAGACATACGTTGTCATTACATGAATTAAGCATCCGTTTCGTGTGACCATAGGAGCTCATCCTGCATATTCTGTAAGCCAAACAGCATCAGTCTCTCTCTACAGTTCATGTTTTGTCTGCTTGTGCCATAATTTTTATTAGCTATTTTTTTTGTGTGTGTTGTCAATGTTATTAACATTGGAACCAATTCCTAGGATATATGCTTTTTGATAGCCACTCTTTTTTCTGTACTATTTGACAGACAGAGTGCTGGGGTTGTATCCTCCTTTCTCATCCTGAAACAATTTGACGTTTGTTTCTTGGTGCCACACCTGTGTCCTGCAATGGCAACTTCATCAGTGTAAAAGATCAGGAAAGCCTGGGTTCAAAGCTGCTTCTCCACTGACATGCTCCTGCAGAAACATCCCTGAATTAATAGACTGCCAAGATATCAAGTTCAAATTCATCTTACTTTTTTGAGCATGAGTAATTAAAAATAGGTATTTTCCCTAGATAAGCTATACAGTTATTCAACCTAGTTAAGCCATTGAATAAAGTGAATATTAATATCTATGAGATTTCTGTATTGGTTTTTAGATAGATGCATGTAACAAAATACCTGTCAGAATTTGAGGGAGGGTAAATTCTCTTTCTGGAGTGAATTCTATATTAAAGGTATAAAGGGGATGGTGGTGCTGAATAATATGACTGATACTCAGTGTATATAGGAACATGATAATTCTCTTCTGCATAAATTTTGTAAAAATGCTATAATATTTGCCATTAAGAATGGAAATCCAGCCTAATGCATTAAGAACAGAAGAATACAGATAAATCTGTACATGATAAGAGCAAACCATGTTCTTGTATTGCTGCAGTTTCACAAAAAATAAAAAATAACTAAAAGGATTAATAGAATGAATCCCGTTAACAAAATGCTGGAGCCTTTCAGAGACTTTTTTTATTTTAAGGCAACTGTTCTTTTTAGTGTAACTAGAGCAAAATTTTTTACATAAGGGAATTCATCATCCAAACACAAACTTAAGACGTCCATATAACAAATTTTGTACAACGGGGATCCTGCCGTGGAACATCCGAGAGTGCAGCATACTTGTGTTGAAGACTGGGACAACATGCATGATACTTGACACTAAGTAGTGAATTTCTTGAATGTCTAAGACAGCTAATGCAAACAAACAAGTGTCTAGACATTTAAAGATGCTCACCCTTAGCTTAGTCTCTCTAGTCTTTGTATCATCTCCCTCCCCTGAAACTGGTTTTCCAACCATGGTCCATTTTATGCAGGACAGCACGTGCGGGCAGGATATCTGCTACTGCTGTTCATAAAGTTACTTAAGATACCTGAAATTAAAAGAAATTCCACTGCGTGCATGTGGGGAGGAACAGGTCACCTGACGAAGTCAAGGAGGAGGTCTGCGTAGAGTGTTGAAATTAACACCTAAATAAGCTTGAGTACTCCTCAAAAGTGACTTTTTTATTTTATATCAGGACCATGTGATACGTTAATGTCTTCCCAGAATTGTGGCTACAGTATAACTTTCAGTAACAAATTGTTTGTATCAAAATCACCAGGAGAATTCTGAACTACCTTAAAGTATTCTGCTGGTTTAAAAATAAATAAAATTCTGTGGTTTTCTGTGTTTGCTTTTTGTTTGTTTTTAAGAAGAATATAATAGTTAAAAGTAATTCTGTCTAGCAGAGATCAGAAGCCACTAGCTGGAAGCTAGTGCTCCAGTGTTTTTGTCAGATTTTTCATTTGTGTTTTGTGAGTGGACTGGCAGCAGTGGAAATTCTTATGGTTTGTGTTAAACATCGATATATTTAGAGTACAGATATTTTTGCTTCATAGGCACTTCTCATAGTCTGCAAATTGTGAGTTATGTGTTCATTAGGGTGACAGAGCCCTGGCACAGGCTGCCCAGAGAGGCTGTGGAGTCTCCTTCTCTGGGGATCTTCCAAACCCGCTTGGACGCAGTCCTGTGCCCCGTGCTCTAGGTGACCCTGCGTGTGCAGGGGGGTTGGACTAGATGATCTCTAGAGGTCCCTTCCAACCTTAAGCATTCCATGATTCTGTGATTCTATGATTAACATGTTCTTGCTGCTGTACTGCTGTAACATTTATTAAGTACATCATGACTTGAAACTGTGTCAGGAAGAGTATACACTGAAGCAAAGAAGATGGAATAACTTCAGATTTATTAATTTTTCATGTCAGGACTAAATCATGCTTACATCTAGGAAAGCTCTTGGACTATTCTTTCAACTTTCTTCAAATTGAGGAAAATGCAGTGTTTCCTATAGAAATAGCTCACTTCCCTCTGGTTTAAAAAAAAAAAAAAAAAAGCCAAATTGCTCAGCTGTGCCTGTATGACGATTTTACTTGTTGTTAATGAATTGCTGCTTATAAGCTTGCACAGCTTCAGGATGCTCTTTCCATAAATGTAAAGCTATCATTTTCCCTGTGAAGACAGTCATACACTGCTCACCCTGGCTCACTCTTACAAGAGCAAGAGCAGAATCACCTAACACTGGCCTTTTTTCTTTTTTTTTTTCTTTTCTTTCCTTTTTTTTTTTTTTTTTTTAAGAACCAGGCCCTTAGCCCTCTTTTCACTTTGCTTCCATTAGTAGCAAATCCCCCTTGTCCTTTTTAATTTTTAATTACCATTGTCTGTTCACCTTTGTTTTACCCATGACATCTTCAATTTAAACAGCATCAGAGAGGTTGATGTGAACAGTTTTCTTTTCAGCTTAAGTGACTGCAGCTCGTTTAGTTGTTAATTATGCAGGGAGGTTTGCATGGCTGCGGCTGGTAATTTGAATATGCTCCCAATGTCAGGTCTGTGTCTGGGCGGCTGAGCTTGTAAAAGGATTATGATGTATATATGGTTCATGGCTAAGAGGGCTAATGAAAGTACCTCATTTAATCAAACACAATTAATTAAATGAACTTATGATATTAACCCATCTTTCCGTGCATGTATAATTTATATTAATTGATCTCCTGCATTGAAATTGGCCAATCAGGTAGGCTGCTGACAGCCTAAGGAAGAAGGAAGTACCATTAGCATTAGTTTGATGCAAACCGTAATTGATGGGTCAGTGTGTTTTAGGGATGTAGCAAAAGCTTTCTTAATTGTCATAAGAAGTTCAAATTGATTGTGTCTGCATTAGTACATAAATTTAAATTGATTAATGTTTTGTTCTAAAATTAATGTCTGTACGGCATGGGTGATACAATGCTTTATTTATTGGATTCATTAATGCAGTCTCGGGAAAAATAGTGTTGAAGTTAGGTAAGGGCGAGAAGATCATTAAGGATGAGTTCAGTGGAGCCATGCGGGAGACGGCATTCCGACACGGAGACCCAGCCCGCTCCCAGAAAACGGTTGCTGCACAGCACTGGAGAGAGACCACAGAGGTGGATATTTCATTTAAGGTCTTTTAAAGACATTTGCAACACAGAGAGAAGGGGGAGAAAAAAGCAAAACAAAACATAACAATAAACAAACAAAAAACTCACAAATATAGGGAATGAAGAGAAGAAAGGTGAAGAAAGCGTAGAGCTGGCTGATTGCCTTGCATGTTGCTAAATATCCCAATAGCCCAGATCAACACTGTCCAAAACGCATTGCTTGTAAACCTGTTTCATACAGGCGCTGCAGCTAGCTTGTGCCGTGTCTTCAGCTGAACAGGAAACTGAAATTACACCACAGCAGGTTGGTTGCAGAATCGTTTTGTCTGTCTCTGTTCTTTATTAGCCAGCATAGGAAAATGCCATATGTATTTTAGCATTTGACAGTCCCTGTGTCTTAATAAGTGTTTGCCTTGCACGTGCCTGATTCTTGTCCGTGCTACAGGACCCGGGATTTTGACATGTTTTATAGAGCAGCCAGTTAAATATAGTTTGTCCTCCTTATGCTACCTTACTACACCACCTTATATTTCAGGTTATTTCACTTTTGACATGACAATTTAAAGGAACAAAAAAGAATAGGAGATCACTGAGAAGTCACTTTAATTCATTTATAACCCTGCTTTTTTTCTTACCAAAGGAAACTTAACATCTGTTTCTTATAAACTGATTTAAATAGAAAATGTGTAATGCATCCTTTTACCAAATGGTTCTTTCTTTTATTGGAGGAATAAAGCAGTTTGACTGTTCTGCTTTTACTACAGTGCATTCATGCTCTTAGAAATGGGACATCTCCATTTTCACGAGGAAACATTCTGAACTTCACACAGTAGAGAGAAGATTATATATCTTTCTTTGCTGTCTCACTGAAGTATGGTACACAATGTATTATTTACAGGCAGTTTCCCGAATCTCTAATGCTTGACTTATATTCAAATATCACTCCATGTGGTGGCACTAGCGAGTAGCAAACATCATAATTGGTTCCTGGAGCACGAGCCTTCCTTTTAACTTTTTGAGATTGTGTTAATGGGTGCCTTGCGCTTGTTTTCTATTGCCAGATTTTAAGGATAGCTATTGAAAGCTAAGTCATATTGTTCTGAGGCAATAGTGATGAAGTGATGAGTTTTGTCATGTGCAGCAACGTTGGTAATACTTTTGACAGTTTGGGCAAATTAACTTCTTACTACTTGTTTAAATTATGTTTACTGTTCCTGTTTTATTTGCCAGCTTTAGAACTGCAGTGTATACAATATAAATAAAGATGTACATGCAGACACAGTTCTCATATTTCAGGTGGTAAAAAATGGTGCCGTAAATTTTCATGTTGTTTACACCTTTGTCTGAACTCCTCCACAGTATTACAGTTAATTACTACTGAAAGGAGCGTGCTCGTCAGTGTGCTGCTTTCTGAGCAGAGTGGGTTGTCCTTTGCAAAGATTTTACACTAATAATGTAAGAATATTTGACCGAGAGCCAACATCAAGTGGAAAAGACTCGTGCTGTGCAGAAAAAGCACAGCTCTCCTTTGCACCTTAAGAGTAAAGGAAATGGGAAAATAAAATGGAGAAAATGTATTGCTTAAATAACAAGAAAAACTGAAACTAGTCTCTGTGCTGCCACATGATGCACCAGACAAGAAAATCACTGACTCCAGGCATATCATGCCAGAACAGAGTGAAAATGAGCATCTTGGGAATCACTATCTTAAATTAAGATACTTTCTGTCATTTTTCCAAAGTCAGAAAGGTAAAAAGAAAAAAAAATGCCTGCGTACTGGTTGTGTGTGTGTGAGAGAGAGAGTGGGAAAGGGGTATTGGCTTTGGAGCAATAACGTTGCTTTAGCTCAGCAGCCTCGTGAATGGGTCACAGATGTTCTCAGAGTGGAAATTAACGTTATTTTTTAAAAACCACTTAACTATAAGCAGAATGCAGTGTCACTCGGAGTAATTATTCTGTTAATTGTGTTGTGGTTTAGGTCGCAGCCAGAGCTGTGCTCTTTGCTAACGATAGTGTTATGTAGACTAAAGTGTGAGAGGTAGAAGGGTAGATTATTGCCTGCCTTTCGAAGCATTTGCGGCGAACCCAGGATAGTTGAATAGCTCTTAAAAAACGGGTTGGAAAATAATACAGAAAGAAGAATATTAAATAAGTAGAGAACTTGTCATAGCTTTGTAAGGTCTTGTTACCAGGTCTGATCCTTTTTTCTCTGTTGTTGAGTGGGAAGAATATCCATACTCAATTTGTGATGAAAAAGAAGTCTTAGGGATGACTGTGATGTCTATGGCAAGTCAGCCCAGTGTGAGTTATTTTCTTTTTCTTAATTATTATGAAAAATATATGAATTTGGTTGGCCATCTTCACCTTCAGTTGAACAATGGTGCCATCAGTAGGTGTCACTGCAGCCAATCAGAATTACCACATATAGCAGAAAAACAAAAGTTCACTTAGGCATTAAAAAAAAAAAAAAAAGTGATTCAAAACAGTGAACAAGCACTGCCTCCCCAGCATACTGTAGAGTGTATGTCAGAATCTGGAGGTTTAAATATAAGAAATAAATTAATTTAGCTCTACTAAAATTGTTGGCCACTTATGGGAGAAAAAAAAATAAAATAGAAAGCCCAGAAGGGGTTGCACTGGGATTTGCAGGTAGGGTATCAAAAATATTTTATTTTAGAAAAATCAAGAAAAGAAACAGTTATTTAAGAAACAAAGGAGACTTCATATGTAGTGCAAAGTTTTGTTCAACCGCAGATTAAAGTTTAAAATAAAATGACAGTGTCATCACAACACACAATATTTTTTAATCTTTAATCTGATTAAGAATACATCTTGTGTTTGTAGTCATAAAAACTGCTAGAGATACAGGTGATAAATACGTATTGCTAGAGGAGTATTAGCTCTTAATATAGGGCTCACAGGACAGAAGGGCCTGAATTTTCATGGCTTAAAAACTTAAATTTATCAAATTTATCTAAGTCCCGAAATGTTTCATTATATTAAATAAGGAAAAAAAAAAACAATAATATCTTTTCCAAAAGAATTATAACTGGTTTCACATGCCAAAAAAGAAAAGAGAATCAAAAGGGTCTAATTACATAAAATGTCAATATTAAACTTTTTTTCAAAGCTTTAAAAATTATTTCCAGTCGTAGCTTTAAAATTTACAAGATAAAATGTTTCTCTAGCATTGCATTTTATATTTCCACAAATATCAGCCTACCTTTTAAGTTATCTTTTTTTTTTCATTATAATTTCAGTAGCATAAATGCCATATGAAAACATTTAGTCTAAATTACAAATGGAAAATAAAAATGAGTGGTGTCCTAAAGTTGTAGTAGTTAATAGGAACGGGTTTTAAAATAATGTAAGTCTACCTTTGGTTTGGTTATTTCAAGTCATACATTTAAAAAGTTAGTCCATTCCTAGACAACTGCCATCATTTTCTGAAGCATGTTATTATTACTTAGTTCATACAGTAGTCATTTATTATTACAGAGACTATAAAATGAGACTTTACTGTTTTAGTATTGATTGTCTAGTCAGTTTACAAGAAGCAATAATTCCAAATATTCTCACTTTAAAAACACAAAACAGGATGAAAAAAGCAGAATTAAGTGAAGTGTGATCACATAATACAATGTCTGGCCATTTACTTGGTGGGGGGGGCGAGGATGGGGAGATGATATATTAATACAGTTATGTAGAGAAAGCCCGGATTGTTTGGCAGAAGCACAGGATCAAAGGGAAGGCTGGAAAACCTTGATTAATTAGAATTGTCTGTTTGGGAGAACGGAAATGAAGGAGTTACACTAGAATTTGATGTTCTTTACTATGAAAAAAAAATAGTCTTATGTAGCCTTATGTAATAAGATTTGATTAGGCAAATCATTGACAATAGATCAACAAAAATGATTTGTATCTCTTCCTCTCTTAAGGACTCTCATCCAGTCTGGACAGTGGTTCAGCAGCTGTGCTTTACTTGAGAAGGAATAGCTTATGATCAAGTATTTTCATAGTATCAAGTATTTATCATAGTGACTAAGCAGTTATATACACCAAAATCTAATACCTGCACAATATCTGTGAATAACTGATAATAATGTGTCCATGCATACTTGTGGGGAAATGAGTCTTAATATTGTATACAGCAATTCTTTACAAAAAAAAAAAAAAAAGTGTTTCTTAAAAAAATCGCTAGTCACTCTGGACACGTGAATGTTTTGCTCTTTGTCATTTAAGGAATCCTTTAAGGCTAATGTGTATGTGCATATTAATGGCTCTGATATGTGCGGGGGGAATACCACACTTCCATGATTTCCTTCGTTATGGTCATTTAGGTGCTAACACAGTCGGCTGCCTCCTGTGCTGCTGTGGCTGCCTCCCATGCTGCAACAAGCAGCTGAAGTTTGTCTGTATTAATGTTCCCTGCTATCATACCTGAAGCAAAAGAGAAAGTGAGATGAAAGAGATTAGTTCTATGGCTAAAAATTGGTTATCTGCAGCGTTTCATGAAATTTGCCCCGAAGGGAAACTTTCTGGATAGTTTTCTTGTTACTTGACACAATTCAGTCAGAATCATATTTGTTCCTTTGTCATGTTACTTTAGCATGGTGCGCTGAGTAAAGGGAACAGGTGCCCCCTTGTATTGATCAGCTATCGTGGCAGGGAGCTATTATTAGATTTTGAAGGGGAAAGGGAAGGGTTGAGAAATGAAGAGGAGAAAGTGGGACAGGTTATTGATGATGGTAATAACTGTGCTCACTGGTCTCCAAACACCGAAGCTGTAAAGTTGGCCAGATGAGGAGATCAGTACAGATATGTTGAAGGGATAAGACAACATGAAGAAGTATGGAGCATAGCTTCTTACCTGGCAGAGTTATTAAAGTTTATTGAAGGAAGATGAACTGTTTCAATATGTTAAACACTTGAGGCTGTTAAGAGAGAGTTGCTGTCACAGACAGAAGCATTGTTTAGGAGGTTTGCTTCTTCCTTCCTTCCTTCCTTCCTTCCTTCCTTCCTTCCTTCCTTCCTTCCTGTCATTTTTTAAATGAGTTTGCTTCAGTTCATGTGTAGCTGTATGCGACATAGCTATCCAGAAATTAAAAAAAAAAACAAACAGAAAAGGGTGATGGCTCCCTTTGAACAGGAACTGTTACGGATTATCACTGAAAGCTGACTTCACTTTGTAAATGAAGCAAAAGCATAGGATTATCCACTTTTAATGCAAGAATGTGCATGTAAGAATATAGTATACATATATATCATCTCAGCATATCACCATATCCATCTGTTTGGTAGGATGCTTCCTCAGATGGAGCTTTTGGTCACAGGCAAGCTTCTGTTGTATTTTGGGACCCAAGTATGCTGATACACAGCTTGCTGTGTAATGAGATGTACTAGCCAGCAGAGACTCAAAATAGACCCTACATGATTCAGAATAGAGTACTTTTACCCAAACAGTGACTGTAGTATAATTAATTTGGTGGTAATAAAAGGCAAAAATATAATTCTGCATTCTGCTTGATAGTAAGAAGTGCACTAAATTAAGAGACAGTGAACTCTCAACAGTAAATTTTGCTTGAGGGTTAAACTCTCTGTTCTACTGAAAGGTCACCACATGATTCAATGTTTTTAATCCTTCCAGAATGTAATGACATTTTAGGGGTTGTTTGCAAACATATATCAGAGCTGTCTATACAAAATCACATTTGATTTCAATGCATGGAGAAGGGATGTTTCCTCCATTGTGTATAAAGCATGTGTTAATTTAAATTCTGTCATTGGAATTTGTTTTACATATATTCTGGAACAGAATATAAACTGAGACTGTTGAGAGGTATTTAGTTTCACTGCAGATAAAAAATAATTATTATATCACTGAATTTCCCACCATGGCCAACTGCGTCTTCCTTCTTAAGTGAGCCCCTGTAATTTTAATGGGAATTACATGACAGACAAATTTAGGAGGGGAAGAAAAAGGCTTTTTATGAGTCTGTAGTGTAAAGGTGCACATATTTAAGGCAATCCCTGTGCAAAGGGAAAGAGAAGCTAGCTGGCTTGAGTGTATCTACTGTGCAGAATGAACTTTGTGCAGCACTCCCCAACCTACCTCCTGAGAGCCCTGCTCTCTTCAGATAACCCTGCATAGTATGTCTGACTGAGATCGGTAGATTTTAGTGCAGACTTTGGAAACAATATTGCCATATTAGCAGGGCACTGCGTCTAATCTAATAAGTACTGCATTTCAGCAGAGCTAATTATTTGGGCGTAATACTCCCATCAATGGAGCTGTGCTCCTTCCGATTTGAAAAGTAATGCTGGGACCACTGAGTCACTCAGTCTTGTTCCCAATCTTGAAAGGAATCCTTCAGTTACCCTTCAGGAATATGAGGTGCCAATAAAATGCCTGTATCACATATCATATTGAAATCTGCCTTTTTTATTTTTTGATAAGTCCTCTGCAAAAACATCTTTTAAAACAGAGACAGGATCTTATCAATATGTACAAAAACCTGAGGGGAGAATCTAAGGAGGATGGGGCCAAACTCTTCTCACTGGTGGCCAGTGAGAGACAAGGGTAATGGGTATAAATTAAAACACAGGAAGTTTAATCTCCATATGAGGAAATGATATGGATCTGTGAAATCATTTGTTTAGTTAAAAAGGGGGATTTGTCATTGGAAGACTGCTTGTGAATTGTGTCAAATTCACCAACAAGCTACAGCTAGAAATGATTTTTTAAGGGAGAGGGTATTGCTAGCTTCGTTAAACTGACAGAAGACTTTTTCTTATTCCCTTGTTCCATGCACTTGGTGATTGTTCCATCACTTGGGTGATTAAGGCAATCACCCAAAATGCAGCTGTTTTTACACTTCTCCAAATTTCTCCTTAATCAGTCCCTCCAACACTCAGGGAAGTGTTATATCCAGCAAGCTGAATCACTCTTCTCTCTTGTAAGAGTTTATGCAAACTGGAACATTTTTGATAGAGAACAGTGAGAGGGTTTCTCCTTGGAAAATCCTCTGTTTAGCTTGATGTAACAACAAGAGCTTGTTGTAGCACTTGACACGGAATGGAGCTCCTTGCATGTCATGAGCACATTAACTGGTGCAGTGATGCATGGATGCAGTTTAGTAAGGGAAACAGTGAGGCCCAGAATATTGTCAGATTTCTCAACAGCAGCTCATCTGCAAAACAAAATGGGGACCGCTGGCTTAGGGGTTAGGGCAATCTTTTAGAGAGTGGGAGAACTAAGATCCTGCCCACTTTTTGTTTCATGAGAGAGGTTTCATAGCAACAGACAGTAGCAGTGGTGAGAAGGTTTCTCTGCAAAACAAAGATAGATCTTCTTTTCCAGACAATATTTCAGTTTATGTGAAATAGAGTAGCTACCATAGGAAGAATGAAAGTATCTCACCCCAGAATACTCTGTCTTGTCTTTGTCACGTGACTGGCGCTGAAGTTCCCTTAACAGAGGAAATAAATGAACCTGCATCTCCACATATTGGATTAGTGCTCCCATTGACTGTCAAATGCAAGGAAGTGAGGAAGCCCTCCTATTGTCGCTGTCCACAATGCTCATCCTCTGCCTCATCCTCTTAGGAGATAGCCCTCCATTTCTTCTGCATTTATTACTTGTGCCTGGAAAGGAACCTATAATTTCAGACAAACAAAAAAACTTTATCTCTTTGTTTTATAGCAAAATCTAATCTAGGGCAAATTTAGATTTTTCTTATGGGCAGAAGAGAAAAGCACTTGAAGTAGCCGAATGAAAAATCAGATAGTATACAATCCTACTGCATATGTGTAAGAGCTTTTATCAGGAAAAAGTTCTTGATCAGGGATGCCAAGAACAAAACAAAAAATGATTCCTCAATCCAAATTTGAAGTTAATTTTAGTCTTTTCTATTTTACTTTCTGTACTTCTATTTGAGAAATGGAGCAAACTGAGAAAGGCATATTGTGCCAAATTCCTATTGCAGTGTAGTGAGAGACTGCCTGAGGGAAGACGGGTCTTGTGTTCCTTGCCTTGATTTCATGGTGTTGTGTGTGATGATGTGGTAAGGATAGCCAGACAATTTACTTTGTGGCTCCAGAATAAAGGAAACAATGATATACCGTTGTTCCTTTTTCATATAGCAATGAGTAGAGCTAAGTTGCAATTAAGTCCACGGTTAACTGGGTGATGCTTATTTATGTACTATGTCTTGTCTTTTCCTTCAAAAAGCCCAATTGTAAACTGATGTGCAGGAAATAAAATATACAGGATTGTGCATCTTTTTATGTAGAGCTCATGTAGCCATAGACCTCTATTTTGCAATCATTGCTGAGTGTGCAGGAAAAGGTGGAGAGGGTTATGGAGGTGCTGGTGTATGTGTGAGGCATGCATGAATTGGGGGAATTTAATGAGCTAAAAATTTGATTTCTGAAGTTTTAGTCATTGAATTCCTGAAGGCTTTGCATTATACAGAGCTGAAATTATGATATCAGAACTCTGTTTCTCACATATGGAGCTTTTCATCCCACATCTCTCTCTGTCCCTTGGATCACCATGGAAAATGAAATGAATACTCCTGCTGTGCCTATTTATGGAAGGTGTCCCAAAGTGACAAAGCACTAATGACTAAATGGAGCATTCAGTGAAGGAACAATGATTCATACACACAAAGAGGAAACAGATTCTCTTAGACCTATTGATAATACCATGCTAACTAAAATCTCTTAAAGGAAAACCTACAAGCTTATTGTTAATACTGGTATGATTGAATTGAGTTTCCAGATTTCAATTCACAGCGGCCAAAAATCATTGCATTGGTTTTGTTTCCTACCAAGGAGAGAGTGCCTGGAAGAAAAGTTTCATTTTCTTATCACTACTGTATAATTTATATATTTGGTAGGAGTATATAAAAGTTTTGCACAATATATCTTTTTTTTTTTTTGAACATCACAATTTTACATCAGCACCAAACAGAGGTTAGTTGTGTATAATCTGTCTTGTTCCTTCCACTTCTTTCTCACTCCTCACTAATGAGTAATATCTTTTAAACTCTTCCTCTTAAATAAATTGCTAATTTTTTCATAGGCTCTCAGAGACTTCCTGTGAAACAGCTTTTCTTCCTATTTTCAGGTTTTCTGCATTTTTTTTTTCTTTTTGTCTTTATTTGTCATATAAATGTGACTCACCTCTATCTAATCATGCTGAAAAAAACTAGTGGCTGTACTGTTCAGTGATGCAAAAAAAAGGACGATTTCCACAGTGGGCAAAAATATCATTTCCTGTGTAGTAAACCTGCACATCTAAACCACTGTTGGTTTGGCAATTATGCCCTTAGCTCTGACCAGCCTGCAAATAGGCATCATGCCATTTGAACAGTAGGGAAAAATTACAGGCAGCCAAAAATCTGGCTCAAATATGTTTCTTGAGGGAACAATCCCTGCTAAAAATACTCCTATTTGTCTGAACTCAATTTATACACATGCTGATTTACCATTAAAAATGACATAAGAGATAACTCTGTTTCTTAAACAGAAAGATCAGAAGAGCCACAGAGAGAGGAGAATAGTGCTAACTTCTCTGGTAAGAACTGTCTTGAGATGCACGTTGATAAGGTGAACATTTGGAAAACATGCTCTGGTTCTGTGCTTCCTATGGAAGGAAAGGTTTGTAGTCCCCAAAGGAATGATAAAAGAGGGTAAGGGATATACTAGACAAAGTGCCCACGTGGAGATGGGCTCCATCCATTTCCTTCTGGACTAGAGGCAAGACAAGTGAACCTTAGGAACCAAGTGATTAGTCCTGTTTGCATGCATGCTCTAAATACCTTTGAGTTTTGTGCTTTTCCTCCCTCATTCTGGCAGTCTACTAGCTGGAAAAAAAAAAAGGTAATTATAAGTCCTGTTCTGAAATACCTGATATGGGTCACTGTTTGTAGCAGATGCAGGATTAAAGGTAGTGTAACAGTGATGATGAGGCAGTCCTTAAAATCCACAAATTTCAGTGCAGCAGCTTGCATCTGAAAAATAGAATATAGTACTTTGAATTATCCGTAGCAATATTTCTGTATTTATAATGTATGCTTTCCCTTGCTAGTTTTGAACTTTCTTTAAAAAAAAAAAAAAAAAAAAAAAAAAAAGTATGTGAGTTTCTTCTAATTTGTTAGGGAAAGTTTCAGTGGTGTGTGTGTGGTATATTCTATACATATTTTGCTCACAAGTCCTTAACCACAAAATGGCATTTACAAACCAGAAATGCATAGCTACTACCTTAACTTTTTCCATTTTAACCAAAGTTATTATATATTTCATTCTTTTATTCTCCTCGTCTTCTCCCCTCTTTTCTTTAGAGTCGGATTATTTGCTTATCTCTTTGCTTTTTTTTTTTTTTTTTCCTTTGGGAGGAGTGGGAGGGTGCACAATAATTGCAGACAATAATTGCAGCTTCTTTGCTTCCTGGATGACCAAGCACAGTATTGTTCTTATCTGAAGAGGTATTCTCATGCAGGAAAACTGACTTTGAGTAACAGATCCTTCAGCACACCTACTTGCGTCCATTTCCCAAACTGGGTAACCTGATTTACAAACTTGGGAAAACTCCCATAGAGGAAGTTTGTTAATAAGAATTTACATGTGAGTGCGCAGCAGGTGGCTAGTTCCTACATGAAGAGCAGGGTCTACTGTGATAAATCATATGTAAGCTCAGACCTTTATCAGCCAGATGTGTACAGCTGAAATGGTGGGACCCTCTAGCAAATGACTCTGACTGACTCATGCTTTTCATCAGTATTATGAGAAAAACATTACGTAGTAGCTGTCTATTACATTATTTGTGTTTTGCTCTGGCTTACTTTTATAGCACTTACTGTATGCGGATGCTCTATTAATCTTTCTATATGAACAGTTTCTCTGTTTAATTAAATTGGGCCCAATGAGGCAATGCATGGTCCTCTGATATGCTCATTCATCTTTATTTGATTCTTCGCTGACACGTTAGTTGCCCTATGACATAGGTTAAGTCATTGAGTGGCCATTACCTCCTCGTTTACTCTCTCCTGTTACTCCTAACCACCTTCCTGAAGTCAAATCCAGATGATTTGTGCCAATTTCATGGGGGCACAAACTGGAACATCCGATAACTTTCTACATGGCTGACTTTATACAATCTTGCTCGCACATCTCAAGCTGCTGTGTCTGTCAAAACACAATTTTTTCCCCTCCTCCTTATGGGCTTTGATAGAGCTATGAGTACTAGAGGTCTCAATTATAAAATGTCATGACACTGCCGCACAATTTTTTACAGTAATTTCACAGTGTCACTTTGTGATTATTTCAGGATGGCTTTGAACCATGACTGAAATGAATTGTGGCCCTTAGTGTATTGGGTGATACAAATTGTGAGCTGGTGTGACACAGAAGCAGGCATTGTTAGGAATAAAGTCTCTATGAAAAGAGGGAAGCATGTATTTTTCATAAAGTCACACTACAAAAAGCAAGCAAGGAAGGGACAGCAGGAGAGGAGAAATAGAAGAAGAGATAATTAAACATTTACTGTACACAAGAAGAGGCTGTGCACCTTTAATTCACATGATCTCAGCTCCAGCTTTTTTTCTGACCCTACCAGCACAAGCAATCCTAATCTGGAATTTCACAGTGAACCTTCTCAAACTGCACTGTGAGGTTGCCTATATCTTGGCCTATATCTTTTCCAAAAAAAAAAAAAAAAAAAAAAAAAAAAAAAAAAAAAAANAAAAAAAAAAAACTTTAAACATCAAATGCTTTAAAAATACATAGTGAAGAGTTAGATAAATAGTTTATCAAACAAATGTTGGTCTTGGTAAGCAATCCTGTCACTTTATAATAACACTTTGAGTGGTTTTAAAGCACTGTTGTTCATATAGACTGAGTGAGTAGGGAGACCTCCCTCCTGTTTAAAACAGCACAGGGGAGCAAGCTGCTGCTTACAGACTGAGGCTTGTGAGGGAGATGATAGAAAGGGAAAATAAATGCTCATCGTTCTTTCGTCCTGTGACCAATTCAGTAGAAAGGGTAAGTTTTGTGTCAATGTGCAACCTCCTTTTGCTGCCCCCAAAAGATGGGGGGAAGAAACAAACCCAAATTCCCACATTTTAGAATAAGACAGTTAACTGTTCAGAGAACAGCTTGGTTCCCAGCATGGTTACAAGGGGACCCAAACCTAAGCAGGGGGAAGCTGGGACAGCGCTGGGCCAGGCAGAATGGGTGTTCCTGGAGATCCTCTTTTAGATTTCTGAAAGTTGCTAAGGATACAGTAAGATGTTAACCTACGTATCTCATCCCAAAGTAAAGCAGCCCAGTGCGATACAGAGAAAATGCTGCAAAGTAATCCTTAAGGTTTTTTTTTCTCAGTTCCTTTTTTTTTTCCCTGCAGGCATTTAGTAAGCATTTTCTTAAAAGGAAACAACTAATGTCAAAATTAATTCTTATTTACACTTGAGGTTGCATTTCAGCTAAGAAACAGACAGAAGATGAATAAATTTTATTTATGTCAGTGCCTTTGAAAGTTGTACTCATAGATTAATAGATGTACATGTACTCTATAAATTTAGCAGTCTAACTACCTTTTAACTATCATAAAATTTGTAATGGTTTGTGATGGACCTGAAATAGTAACAGTCCCAACCTCAAAACCCATTGCCAATACACCATTTTTTCTAACTAGAAAAAAAAAAAAAAAAAAGGCAAAACTCTGTCAGAAGTACTAAACGTTGAATTTGGTTTATTTTGAGACATGAAAATTTCTAAAGTCTCTATGTGGCTTTTACTTTTAGCCTTTTAAAGCCTGGAGTAGGCACCTCACCATAGTAATGAGGGAAGTTCAGGAGAGATCCTCTAAGCAGCCTGAATTCAAGTCAGTCTGAAAAACTAGTGACAGTAGGACTTGCTAGTGGTTTGCTTTGCTTTGCTAACTCAAAGGTTAGGGATGACATTGGGCAAGATAAAATAAAGTTTAAGACTTCCTCCATTTATAGTTTTCTTGTTCTCTATCCCTTTCCTTCTCTCTCTTTTTCCATTTCTGAAGGCTCTCTCATTCTGATGACTCACCTTAACTTTTTTTCTAATTTATGTAAGGATTTTCTTGCTTCATGTTTTTGAGAATTATTACAACAAGTAAAACAAAAACAAAACAAAAAGATTGATTGTATAAATGATATGTACTGTAAGGAACAAGGTTGACAGCAAATGTTAAATGGCATTAAAAAAAATGAAACAAAAAAACAACTATCATCTCCTCTCACCTCCCACAGTGCTTGTTTGATGTAAAGTACAAATCACTTGTTGCCAGCAAAAATGGTCATCTTGTTTAGACCATTTGCTGTGTACTTTCACCCAGCACCAATAACATTACTTTATATTGCAGTTTCAAGCATTTTTTTACTGTTACATAGAACATGGATAACCTTCTTGCAACTAAAACTCCTGTGCAATCTTACAAGAAAACTCAATTAATCAATTAGAATACTTTACTCAAATTACAGCAGAATTATGTGCCTCTGTTGCTGAGAACCATTGGAACTCGCGGTGCATTACATCAATTAAGAATGCTTAATTTCCAAATGGCACAAATGAACAAAGTATGAGTCATGGTGAACGTTTACTCCTTAAAAGCTATCAGTGCTAATGGTTTTGTAACCTTTGTAAATTTAATATGGGGTTCATTTATACAGCAGTGAAACCCATGGCGGTATAATATTACTGCTCATATGCACACAGCTTTATGCAGCCACACACTTAATTGCATAAATAATAAAGATAGGTTTTGAGGTAGGCATCTGCTTACACTATTTTTTTTGTGCACTGATACGATCACAGCACGCTATCACACCCTAAGAAGTGCACTTAAGGCAATCAATAAGTAATGATTCATAACATTCTTTTGCCTCAGTTAAGTTATGATAAGCAAAGATGAGGCCAAGAAAGTAGAACATTTTTAGTGTCTTTTGAAGGATACCTTACATATTCCAGTATTCCAGTTGCCTTTTTAGAGTTTGATGTCTAACTTTTTCCACATGTAAAAGGGGTTGCCTCATATTCAGATATCACTAACTGATTTTTCTGAGAACAAATATTTTCATGAGTGAGTACTTAATAATTTTCATATGAATTATCAAATGCTAAACTGTTATGTGGTGCTGTAATGAGTTTGTTGAATAACTACACTGCCTGACAAAGGTATTATTCATAACACAGCAGGAGTAGTATTGTGTATATTGGCAGTTGTTCTAAATGGCACTAGAAAACCTATGCTACACTTAAAGTTCTCGCTTCAAGACTCTTGTGAATTGGTTTAACTGTAGTAGTAAAGACGATAGTTATGATTTTCTCTTCTGTCTTTCCTCCCCCAAATAGTGATTTTTTTTCTGGGGAACCAATCTCTCTGCCTTTTGGAGAAGAGATGGAGATCATAAACTCAGGAAAAAGTGTATAGATTTATTTTCTTTTGCATAGAATCTTCAATGGGATTGATGTCAACCATAGGCACCTCCATGGGGCCACTAAAGACATTATCAGTAGTGAGGTAATGGCAGTGTGAAGGGCACAAAGAGTCTTTTTCTAGCTGATTTTTCAAGGACTGAGGAGAAGACTGGAGCCTTCTCTAGAAAGAGCAAGTCCTTCTCTCAGTGAGGGTCTGGGTATCCAGATTCAGTAATTTCAAATGATTCCAAGTGAGATTTTTTCCCCACATCATTCTTTTGGTACTAGAGGAGGTAAAAAATCAACTTCACGCCTTTTATGCTTACACAGTTCAATCTTGCATATATTTTTAATGCCAAACCAAAATGACCCTGCAAAGCATTATATACTGAATCATGCAGTATTTAAAACATTGGATTGACTAGATTTGCTTTGAGAACAGTGATATAACATTAAGAAAAAAAAAAAAAAAAACACACACACACACAATATACAGTGATTCCCAGTGCAGTGTGTAGATATTACTGAATATGGTGGTGGTGAGAGAGGAAGACATACTATGGAAATGTGAACATGAGGCTTGTTGCATGTAATATAAATGCAAATATAATTAATTTCAGTGAATTTAGGCAAGTTTTATAACAAAGCTGAGATATAGAATCTGACACTTCTTAAATCTATGCCAACATTTTTTCAGCCTTTTGAAAGTGCAGCCTCATTCTGTGAGGATTTCAGGTCAGGCGAGAAATATCCCTCAAGGTACTTTTCCAGTTTATATACAAATAAAATTAAAATTGTCAACAGCAATACACAGAAAATTAGAATATTTATTATGTAATATGTTTTAAAATAAGCAACCAATCATTAAATGTGTTGGTAGTCATTATAATTAGATTAGTCTTAGTTAACTAATTCAATGCTTATGTGAAATTAAATTCC
>VZSV01000021.1:7769922-7787373 GCA_013398735.1 Nothocercus julius | reverse complement strand
GCAGGTATTTTTACATTTTGTCTATTCTAGTTCAGTGCTTTTCTGCATTTTCTTTGTAGTCTCCTCTCCAAAACTTTGGTATAATTTGAATGCCCAGTTTAGATGGATGGCATTCATTGAAAGATGATCATCGTATCTAGAAAGTGCCTGATTACCCATTGAACATCAATATTCTTCGTTAAAAAGTATTGACATGTCATTAATTGTGAATGTAATTCTTGTGTCATGCCCCTAGAAGTAATATATTTGAATTCCAAGTGCCAAGCAACTTCTTAAATTGTTTGTGTGGAAAATATTGAGCACACTAGAGAAAAAAAAGCTTGAACTAGATTACCTTTCTGTGAATCTGGTGTTAATACGACTTAAATAATACAGTCGTATTATTTAAGCAGTATCCCTAGAAACAGAAACTGATCTGTACTTTTGTCTGAGCAGGCAAAAAAGTCAAACATCAAATTTGTATCCATATTTGATTTTTTCATTGCTTCTGCTCACTGAAATCCCTAATCTGAGCTGTTTATCCTTAACATGAAACAATTAGCAAATACGTGTTCAGGGTTCAGCCTTGAACAAGAGCTCAGACTTGCATTAAAGTACACAGATGAGGGCGCGAAGAGCCATGTTTTCTTGTGTGTAATTGTCCCCTGTATTTTGTTCTCCTCCAAACATCTTGCAATTGAGATAGAAAATTAGGTTATGCTGCCAGCATTAGCCCTACCTCTACTAAGTAATCCATGTGGATTCCATATGGTGGCAAGCTTACCCTGCGGAACGGGAGTGGCTACGGGGCAGCATGCATACTATGCTTCAAAGAGACATCAATAACCGAGCTCCCCACAACTTGCCACTGAGGTGATGCACAGCTGCTCCCAAAAAAGCGTTATGCTTTAAAGTACCCTTGGATCTATGACAAGAATAAAGAAATGCCTCAGACTAAGAAGAAGAATAAGAAATACAGTAGGTATCTGAGATGCCTTGGTGTTTTTGACTGATGGACAAAGTTTTCTCTAAAAAAAAACAAAATATTCTAGCCTTAACCTTTTAGGAAATACAGTAGGTGCTAAAGACATACAGAATACAGTATGGGAAAAAAATGAGGACTTTGAACAGGATGGGTAGTTAAACTTTCCAGGTTTGTATAGTGTGCATATAATCCAATTAAAGTGAGCTATGTGCAAACCATAGGAAGAAAATAATTGTAGAAATGATTTGTGCTTCAGAATTATCTGCACGCTGCTTTGTGTACTATACCTCAACTTCTTTAAAGGAGGGATGCAAGTGATAAAAGATGGGATGGCATAAAAAGCATAGCATATTCCTTCATGTATTGATGATATAGTGCAGTAAGAGTTGAAAGCACTGTTCAAATACATAGTCCTCTGGCTTTTTCTACAAACAGCAAATTATGTGTGGAATCTGTTTGAGCCCTGTTCAGATTGCTCTATACAGATGACGAAAAGTTTGGCATAAGAGGCATAGAAAGCTAATTTACATTTACATTTTAAATGTTGTTATTTATCATAAAGTTCCAATAAATACTGAGAACATTTATATTTTAAACTAACATTTAAAACCTTTGCATGCTTCTAGAAAATGCACAATTCACCCGTTACCCTAAGTATTCATGGGTAGATTACCTCAAACTTGTGACTAAATCTTGAGAAGTGTTTTGACAATGCAGAATATCTCTAATTGTCCTGTAAAGAGAACATGGGGACTGTGCCAACAACCCCTTGTTTTCCACTTCACTAGTATCTTGTGTCACACTCATTCATTATCTACGTAGTAGCTGTAACAATAGCAGCCTTTCCAGGCAATTACATTGTTGTAGGTCACAAAAGATATCTACAAGGGAACTCAGAGTTGTCACTTTTTAAAAAATCTACATCGTTCTCATCTCAAAATAAGATTTGTTGTTTTGCTGCACCTATTTTCTGTTTCTGTGAAAAAAAAAAAACTTTAACTAGAAGAACATTCATCCAACAACTTAAAAGCCATGAAGTACTATACAGTATTTTGGATTTTTTTTGTAACCAGTAAATTGCTTTCCACTTTCAGTAGAAAGCTTATTACTGGATGAACAGTAAGATAGAGTAGACTGAAGTATTTATTTTATATATTTAACTGTTCATGTATTAGAGGAGGATTTCGCACAGAATCAAAGAAAGATGATGCAGCTCTCTTGAATAAACAGTTGAGATTTTATCAAAATATTTGATTCTAGTAATACATGATTGTTAGTCTTCTGCACAAGGGACAAAAATTACAAATGTGAATGAACATATTGGCAGCCTGCCACCGTGGTACAATGACACAGTGTAGCTGCTGCAGTTCCTTTGTATTCTAGCAGGAAATCAGTGTTTGTTATGTGGTGGATGGCATTTAAATGTGCACAAGTGGTTCATGGGGTATCAGTTGAAATAAATATTCAATCACAGATAGGAGAAAGCCTTTACAGCATTATACTACCTAAAAGAAGAAAAATTAAGTCAGCATAGAGTTATCAAGATAAGGGTAGTGGGAAAAGTGCGCTTTTTACTAGATAGTCATCAATAAGTGAATTAAATGATTCCCTTATGAGCACAGTTGTGTTCCCATTTTCTACTGAAATCTTAAATTCCATTAATATGCAGTAAGGTCTTAGAAGTAAGATGTGCTTGGCTTAGGTTGCTGTTGAACTCCAAAACTGCCCTACTCCTCTGTGTCCACGCTTAAAAGTCTGACGGACTCTTCAAACTCGAGTCCCATGCCTGAGCCCTGGCAATTGCTGGAGACACTCAAGACCAGCATCTGGGCTCTCATATAGCAACATGTGGCTGTGAAAAAAGGGAGCCAAGATTATCAGCTTAGGCAGGAATATCTCCCAATCATGCCTTTTTTTAAGTGTGAGATCATAATTTGTGTTGTAATATTCAGCAGGCATAAACAGAAGCTCTGCCAACAGGGGTTTCTCTTATTTTCATTCCCAACTAGTCATTTCTGCATCATGCTGCCCACCACATTCCCTTTTTCATAGAGCACAGATATTTTGTCCCAGACTAGGGAACAGAACTAGTGAACTGATACAATTAAAACCTAGTATTTTTTTTTTTTTGACTATGTTAATTCTCAGCCAATTCTTGTTTTGCTGTGGATGCTCCTTCAGGTCAATATTAAATAGCTAGAAGGTTGAAATGAGATGGAATGATTCTTTTGTTATTGCCAAATTCTTAGTATTGTCTGCTTCTTAGTATGCTGAGTCCTTTTTTGTTGCTAGCTTAAAATATTCTGTAATATTCTTTTAAAAGTCTTTCATCAGATTGGTCTGCTACTGTTGATGGTGTGTTTTTAGAGAAAATTCTCTGTATTAGATTTAGTTCTATATATTAGCTTTGCAGCTTTATTTTGATCGTGAAAAGATGTTAATCTGCTCTTCATTCTTGCTTTTATAAAGTTATTCCCATAAAAGTAAAGAGAATGAAGAGCTGCCTGTTTTATTTAAGTAACTACTGTAACCATAAGATGATAACATGAAGCTCTAAAAATTCAAATACCATAAGAGAGTAAGTCATGCTTGCAGGAAAAAAAAAAAATCACCAAAAACTCCTGCCTTAAGTAACTAGATATTTCTGTTTTGATGTTGATGTAACTCCTGCACTTTGGCTGAGTCATACTGCAGATGCTGAAATAATTGTCGAACATAACTTTTCTGTTTCAGACTAGAAAAAGAAGTATAGCTAGGACATTATTGATCTGATTATGTGTTTTTTAGAACTGTGTTCAGTGAAACATGAATAAAAGCTTCCTGTATGTTTTTGCAAAGTGAGATCCAGCTAATACATTTTCATGTTAGAGAAGCCATTAGATACAATTATAATGGGCCATCGTACTATTTGGAGAGAGTATTATTGCATGTTAGTGTTGTTTGTCTTCAACTAATAGACACAGTAACTGAGATGATACTCAGTTACTCCAGTACCCTGAGTTAAGGGTACTGGAAGCGTGAACATGTCTGGGGTACCTGGACAAGGAACAATAGAGTTACATGCAGCTGCTCTCCTGTATGATAGTCATAAAGCCGATCGATAGAAAAAAACTGCTGTGTGGGGGGAAAAGGGGAAAATGTAGAGATTCTCTGAAATACAGGAGGGCACCAGACAAGATTAGCAGAGACACCCAAGACCCAAATCAAAATGCTAAACCTTTATCTTTTGTAGGAATTAGGATTAAAGAGGGCTAGTTACCTCCAAAAAGAAAAGAAAAAACTCACCTCTTTCTGGGCTTTCATAATCAAGGAGAAGATTCCATCCTCATCAAATGGTAACACACACTTTCATTATGAATCCTCTCATCCCCTAATTAATCTTCTTGCTGCCTTTCAGTGAGAAACGCTCCAACTGCTGGAGCTCTTCCACACTTGCCTTTGCAAAAAGATTCTCCTCTCTTCCTCTTCACTTTTGCAAAGATACCAGGATCCAAATAGACTTTAAGCATCCATATAATCTAACTTTTATATTATATGCAATAGCGAAATCTGTGTAAGAAAGTGCAAGCCAAAGCCTCAGGTGGTTTTTTATTAGTGATTGCTACTGCCACAGACAATTTTTTTTGAGACTGTAATCTAGAAATCATGAGGAAGCATATGTTTAGTATTGGTGAAATACTGTTCCTTATTATGCAATTTTTATAGTTTAAAGAGAACTAGTACTGTAACTCTCTGTAAGGCTCTGTTGCTTTTATATGCTATGAGCACATATTAGATGTGCCCTCAATAAATAAGTAATCTTCTTACTAATTTCAGTAGTAGTCTTATCTCTGTAACTTCATCGGATTGTTATAAAGTACACAAGCAATGATTCCTGTTTTAGTTGTGATATTTTAGTTATTTTTTTAGATGGAAAAGCTAAAGATCTTTTGTAAACAGAACATTACAGTGGAGAGCTTAAATTGTTCTACTCTCATATTTCAAAAGTGCAAGATCTTTGAACTGATATTCCCTTTTGCAGGAATTCACCATTTTATGGAAGAAGCCTCAAGAAGTTTGCAAATACCTAGCTTATAGATGGCTATTTGTAAAACTTAGCAACATCCAGGCTTAAAAAAGCACATTGGGCTTAAAAAGCACATAAAATAATAATAATTCAAAAAAAAAAGTGGTTGGAGAGACATTGAGAAAAAGCTTACTTGATCATGATCTTAAATTCCAAGACAGCTTATTCTTCCAGTGACAACATTGCTGGTCAGTGTCACAGTAAGTTTCCAGTGGAAAACTTCTGGGTTTAACATACCATGTCTAAAGGATGTTATCATGTTGTACTAAATAACATTAATAGCAGTTACTTGTCTCCTTTTCTGCTGAACATTCCTAAAAGTTTGCAGAACTGTAACTTGAACACAGTGTTTATACAGATTATAGAAAACAACTTGAAAGACAAAATTCTGGTACAAATTAAAACCTAGTTTAGCTTTACATATATTATGAAAGTGGGAGGTATTTAAAGTTAAATGTTGGAACAGATCCACTTTGAACATGTTCACGTTAAAATTTTTATCTCATGTGGACTTGGAATACCAGAAGCGTTTGTGATTAGATTTAAATAGTTTGCATTAAAATGCAGACACTGAGTCAGGAAGGGGAGAGAGATGAAGCTCTTGGCTTGTTTGGGGAGCTGCATCCTGACAGAAGCACCTTGGGTAAAACAAAAAAGATTGAAGACTAAGCTGAATCTCCTGGCTGGTAGGCAGTCTAGTCCAGGGCTGAAGTGAGGTATGGAAACTGCTCATTTATATAGTAAGATTGGTCTTGAGAGTGTTTTTTTCATCCAGTCACTTAAGTGGCGCTTTAGAGATATAAACATGTGAAGATGTTATAAACACCAGCTATGCACTGAAGCATCCTACTTCCTAGGCTCAAGTATGTTGCATGCAAATGTGAGGGAAGAGAAGGAATTTTTCCTAATACTGGCTTGACTATGAAACCAAGGATTCTGCTTTGCAGCAGGAAGAGCAGAAAAGGAGCGATATGTGGATGCTTTCTTCTAGCCTGTTATCATTTAGGTCCTTTCTATTCTGGAGAGCTAACTTTTTACATCATTGCAGAATTGACTGTTTCTCAGTCAGCAATCGAAGTGCCAGATCAGGAAACCTTAGCATTTGGTTTCAAGTTTCCAGCTACACTGACTGCTTTAAGCAAGGTGAATTCTCTTATTTTCTGTGAGTAGATTTAATAAAGTTTGTGTTTTATTATATGTAAACATTTTCATTGTCAGTTAAACTGGATTCAGTTTTCAGCAGAAGCTAGTGAGAAAGACTGAATGGCAAATGGATTTTCATCCTGCAGAAAGCAAACAAACAAACAAAAAAAGCCCAAAGCAGATTTTTCTAACGAACGGGACTGTTTTGGGAAAAACTAAAACAGCATAATTTGGCTTGCTGACTTTACAACTAGTATATGGGCTGCCTGGTTCCCCAGTTTCCTTGCCTGTGAGCCACGCAAACCAAGCAGTAGATTGAGCATTCAAAAGGAAGGAGATTCTCCTGCTAGGGAGGTCACCAAGGACCTCAAGTAGCTGCTCTGCTTCTCAGTTCCTGCTACAGGAAGATGCAGCATCAAGAATATCAGCCAACTGTGGCAACTGAGACTTGCCCTTTCCTGTTTCCCACTGAAAGCTCTGGCACAGCTATGCAGTTCCATGGGAACATTCGCTATACGCAGTACTGTCAAGGATAGCTCCTTCTAAAGTAAATTAAACAGGTGGTTGCCTCTTTTGGGGCACTGTGGAACAAGTGCAGGTAGTCTACATTTCTGAAAAAGATACCTTGTTTCTTGTGAAACTTTTTTTTTGTTTCTTTTACGATCATATTTTAAATAAATCATAAAAATGGAAGCATTCAGAATTAGGGGATGCATTTGGACAATGGGGTTAAATGTGGCTTGTAATCAAAGTCTGAAAATTTCAGCTAAGCTTCTCTGAATGATAAAAAAAATAAGGAAAAAAAAAAGGGGGGGGAAAACGAAGTGGTTAATTTAGATATTTTATATAAGACCAGATATTAGGGTCATATATTATGTTTACATTTTAGAATATTTCTATATCAAAGGTATGCAGTAACTTTTAAATACAATCATTCAGTCTTGTTTACCCAGATAATCAGGTAAGAGACAGATAATTTCATTCTCCAAAGGTAAATACAGACTTCTGTTACATAGGGGTTTTCTCAAGGGGACAGGCATTACTCAGAGCAGAGAGAAAATAATAGGATTGTTTAAGAGTTAGGGGATTGAATGTACATAACAGCAAAAAAATCTTTCTCATTGGTCTATTACAGTACATTCAGACTCTTAGAAAATCACAACTATTGACATATTTAGAAGACAGAAGATCTGTATGGAAAAAACGTGCTCCAATTATTGGCTACCTTGTAATTAGAAGAAAGCAAAATCAAAATATTCATTGATAGGCAGTGACTGAATACAGAACTAGATGTGCTGAAAATATTGCTTTCATACATCCTGGAGCTGTGAATTAGTAAATTTATTGTTAGCAAGTGATTCATATTTAGAAGGAATACTTAAGAAAGATTTTACCTCACAAAAAAGTCACCTGTTGATATTTCTTCATTTTATACCATAAGGAAAATATAGAATCGGGGTATTTGGTTTGATATATAAAAGATATATATATATATATATATATATAAAGTAGCCAATGAAACATTTTTTTTGCTCTTACATATTAGTGTTATCCATATTACAGTTTGTCAGTAGGCAGTTTACTTTAAATTTAGAGGTTGAAACTGGAGAAGATCCTATAGTTTAACAAATAATCTGCTATAGGAAACTTCTACAGTTACCATTTCAAGATGTTCACTGGTTATAGCTTCAAAAGGGAGTTGAGTGGGACAAACAATGGAAGGTGAATGCGCTGTTGTACTCTTTTCCCAGAAAATAAATAATGATGGATTAACTTAGACTGTAACTTAGACTCTTGGCGTTTCTCATACATGGTAAGTACATAGCAAAGATAGAGCTTGTAGATGAGGAAATGAGAGGGAAGCTCGCTGAAAAACTGCAGCGTCTCTGTTTTCTGCGCAGGGCTGAACAAACACTTTCTGGTGTCCTCAGTCTCTGGTTGTAATTCTTGTACTTGGTGAAGGCTACTTTTGTGAACAAAGGAGGACGTGTGGTGTTTTTCAGGTTTCTTTAGCTGTTGGAGCAATCTTTGTCTGCAGTCAGGAAATCGCAATGAATTAAACCTGTGTAAAACAGTTTAGAACTAAGGGCGGTATTATTTAATATGCTGGATGCCTAATGATACTGACATGTATTCTGGCATTTTGACATAACAAAACGCTCAGTGCTTATTTGTATTTTGGATTTCTTTTTAGAATTAGCAGCTTCCACTCCAAGTCCATCCTGCCTACACTTCATTTCTCTTCAATGAATGCGAAACGGTTTACAGTGGTGTTTAGTCTTACTATGTCTTATAGAGCCTTACTATGCCATTTTGCCTTAGGCTTGAGCCTGTTCTCACATGGGAGGTTTGTCCAGCAGAAAAGGGCTAATGGGTGGGTTTATGCCTCCTGAAAACAGTGCACTAATGCCTTAAATTCCAAGCACCGTTTGAAACTTGGAGAAGCAAATGGTTACAGTTGTCTTATGCATGGAAATAAAGCCCTTAAAAGTTTGGAAGGTTGAGCCACATATTCGCACAGCACAATTCAACACTTCACTTAACATATTTGTTAGCTCTCTCCCGCTACCGCCAGTGTTACTGTAGTCTTTAAAAAGTGTGACAGAAGTACACTTCCACTTCAGTTAATGGATTTATCAAATACCTTATTTCATGCTTTCTGCTTTTGATTTATGAATTTTGATCCTAGAGACAAGGACCCTGTGAGTATTGATTGTGGGAAATGTCAGGCTAACAGAAGTTAATTTCGCTTGTACATGTGGAAGTCTCTGATTCTCTGACAGCGCTGTCTGCTGAGAACCAGCTGTCAGCCAGCCCGAGTGACACCGCGCCGTCACGACGGGGAGCCTGGCCGCCCCGCGGCCCGTGCTCCCCCGCCACGAGGGCGTCAGGCGGCGTGCACGCTCGCGCGTGTGCTGCACAGCCTGCATCCAGGCACCCAGAGGCTGCCCGGGAGTGGGTGGCACCAGTCTGGGTGCCGGGGAGGGAGGCAGGAGCTGTGGAGCGGATGGTGCATCCCTGCCCGCGGCGCTCTCCCCCAGCTCGACGGGCGGCGCGTCTGACGGGATAATGGAATGTCATCCTGCCAGCTCCGTGGCTGATTAGGGACGGTTTACTTATTGATTCGCTTTTTTTTTTTTTTTTAATAAATTATATATATTTATTTTTCATAGCAAAGACAAAGTATTATTTATACTTTGTGGACACTGGAGCAGCGTAAAGTAGACAGGCTCCTAATATTTCTTGCTCCTAATACTTCTTGGTTATGTTTGAGATGTGGTTAAAAACTTGAGCCATCTTGGGATGCATTTATTTTGACTACATGTGTTAGATCAGACCACATAAAAGCAAAATGATGAGCTAAAAATAGATAAAAAATAACAGTAAATGATATCAAGTCTTGCTTCTTCACTAGGAAACAAGAAATTTTGAATACGCATCCAACCACACTAGTGGTGAAAAGATTCCCACTGGTTTAAACTGAAATGGGCTGAGCTCTCCTGTTAGTTCCGTAATTAGCCTTTTTCTTGGCACTTTTCACTGGCCAAGAGGGAGAAATACCAGAGGAAATTAAAAGCACGCTGTTTGTTAGTTTTTGTCTGGTCTTTAAAATCAAATTATGTGTATATAAAATAGTATAGGACAAAATGTTAGATCATAGGAAGTGGTAATCGTCCTGAAATTAAGCAATCTAATCCAAGAAATTTAAAGTTTCAATTAGAAGAAATACAAAACTATCTATGTTGTAAAGCATAGAGAGCTAACCACAGGCACTGTTACAGTCTCATGTTTGAGCACTGTGAGAGGAATGGATAATAATCTATTCTTCCCTCAGAAATATATCTTTAGCTTGAAAACATAATCACCAGACTGTCTTAGCTTAGCACCAGATTAGCTTCACTCCAGAAAATTCAAGAGATTTTGATAAGTAAAGATGCATGGGGATGTTGAGAGAAAAATACCAAAATGAGATTTTAACATTTTAGATTTTAGTTTCACTTTTTAAGGAGTAAAGCAGCTAGAAAGTAGGCTAACTAATACAAAGTCATACCAAACAGGTACTGTGCAAAAACTATAGTGCCAACAATCCAGAAAATGAGGCTTGGAAGTCATTAGACGCCCTTAGTTCTTGTGATCATGGAGGAAGGCAGGGGAGAGAACTTTGTGGCTTCTCTCATTTATCATCATATTTGAAAATGGAGTACTTTCAGATTATGTACTGGCAGTAATCAAATTCTAAATCAGAATAATAAAAATAAGCTTGGTTATTTTTTGGCTGTTAGGCAGTTGGAAGAAAATAAGATTTTCCTGGAATGCTGGTCAAGCCATAGCCAAAGATTTTACACATAGGAAATACATGCAGTTTTCTCTTCTCCTTGAAACTATGTCAAATTTATTCACACATAAACCATTGGGGTTGAACAAAGACTTTCTTTTGTTTGGCTAGTACCTTCAAAACTAAAATAGCTAAACTCAGTCTAAAAAGGGATGCTTTGCAGCATGCAAATTCAGATCAGAAGATGCAGGTTAAACACAGTTGTATGGTGTACAGTGACATACATACCTGTTTAAAGAACTTTATTCACAGTGCCTGCCTGTGAACAGAAACAGCAACTCTTGGGACAAATGTTGCATCAAGACATAGCTAAAATAAAACTGTTGTATATACGTTACACATTCATGTATGTATGTACATGTGCATGTGTGTATGTATTCACATACATGCATGCCAATGCATAAACACCCTCGGTATGCCTGGTTCATAAACATACTTTCAAAGACTTTTTCAGTTTTGAATTGATTTTTTTTTGCTCCATGATGAGGTCAGAGAAAGTGTACTTGTACTATTGAAAAGAGTACCTAGTTTCTTTAAAAAAAAATGGTACATGCAATTTCTGCATCTAGGAGAATGGAATGGCATGTATTGAATCTATAACCGATTATATCATATGTAGAGAATAAAGTTTCATTTTTAAATGTGCTGTGATTTTCTATTTCAAGGAGGCTTGCATAAGTAGCTTCATCCTACCAGGTAGACTGATGAAAGCGACATTGCTGATACCTTTTTAAAAGGTTTTTAAAATTATTGACTTAGCAAATAAATAGCACATAGGGAATTGTGTGACAGTGAGATGTTACCTAAAGACTTTGCTGGTACTAGTGAGGAGTGTCTGGTGAAATCCATATTACTAGTGTGTCATCTGAAAATCTTACAGCCATTCTAAGGAAATCTATATGACACCATTTACTGCCTTCTCATGACGCTTTTCTGTGGAAAGAAATATGTCTATCGTTTTGTATAAGTCATTTCACAGAAAAAATATTTTAAAATGATGTTAATAGTGTTATTTAAAAGATATATTTTTCCTGTGTTTCTCTATCTAAAAGGAGAGATTCCTTACAAATCTAGCATAAAAGCACTTCAGAGGTTTAAAATACAGTTCAGTAGGTCTAAAATAAATTTGTAATGTCATGAGTTTACATCTAGTAATTTTGGATTTACTACAATAGCCTGGAAGTAGAAACCCAACATGCTACAGATGCAAGTCCACCCTTTGTGGAGATATTAGAATTATTTTGCTGTAATGCCTTTCAATTCATTTTGCCTTTCGCTTTTTCTAATTAATTGTCCCAAATCTTGACAGTTTCAGGTATATGCCTGTACTTAAATCTATTTGCTTCCAATTTTTCTCCTCTTTCTAAATGTAGTTGTTTTCTAAAAATTTCCAGGACAAAGCTGAAATTTAGATACCACTTAATATCTGATTATATCTCTGCTAAAAACAAACAAAAAGGCAAGCTACTCTGTAAATGCTAGTCCAAGAAAAAAAAAAAAAAAAAAAAAAAGTGAAATGGCAGTATCTTATTCATTCTTGCTTATTATTTGATTATTTTTGAAGGATTAAGCCTAAAAATTTGACTTAGCAGGTAGAAAGATACAGAAAAGTTTGTTCTTAGAAAGATTTCAAAATAGTCTCTCTAAGTGTGCTTAGTTGCCAGACAGCTGTCATAAACCAGAATGGCAATTTAGCAGAATACTACTCAAGTTCTGTATTGTTTTTTATAAAATTAAAAAAAATAATAATAATTTTCTTGTTTTAACACTCATATGTAATGCACACATCTAAGATTCATGCTGGTAGCACCAGAAATGTGCAAAACACCTTCTATTTTTAAACTCACCTGAACTTTTAATTTTTTTAAATCTTGGTGTTTCTTGTGTCTGTGATTTATATACATATACAGAGAGATATCTTTCTGTTTTACATATATATATATTTTTTTTTTATAGAAGACAAACTGAAGTCACGCATCTCTTTGGTCTGCCTTACATGAAATGCGGTGTTTGGGTTATTTCCCTCGGTTTGATTAGCAGACCCTGGCAGAAGAGAGACAATAATGCACCGGGTCAGGATACAATGGGGCAATATTTGCACAGCTCTAGTATCCTTCTCCGTCTTTCCTAAACGCTTACATGGTGGATATGGTTAACAAGCCCTACCAGCTGGCATATCTGTGCAGACATAATTGCACATGAATGGTGCGGGGAGAGGGGAGTGAGGGAAGAAATAAAACGGATAACAAGCAAAGGGAAAAAGTAGCACTGTAAACAAGCAGCATATTTTTTTCCCCTCCACAGAGCAAGCTTTTGTGGCTGGAGGCGGTATCTGTGTGCAGCCTGACTTCTAATCCATATCGCAAACAGCTTCCAGATGCCTGAATCCCCACCACTATTCTGGCATCTCTACCCTTCACAGATGCCTCTCTATGAGGGGGGTCTATAAGTAAAATTGGGTGTATTTTACTAATCATTCATTTCCAATCTTCCTGAAGGGGAACTTTTATTAATAAACTCTTTTCATCTGTCTCTTTGATTAGGAAGGAGATAATCGCTTAGTCATGTGAAAGGGGGCAAAAAAAAAAGACTGCTGGGGGGTCGCCTTTTTTAACATGTGCTCGAGTGGAAGGAAACAAATAAAAAACGCAGAACAATGCGAGGACTAAATGGTTCCAGTTGAGCTTGAGCAGCAGAGTGGGGCTTGAATAGAAAGCTCGGCGGGCGGATTGGCCTCGCCAGGCAAGCAGAACTAATTCCTCTGATCCCGGCTACTTGGCTGGCAGCAGGCACGTCAGCTGGACCTGCGCGCCCTGCCTGGCAGGTGGGCGCCGGGGCAGAGGGCGGCCAGGAGCCCACAGGGTGACCCCGCACAGGATGCGTGGCCACCGCAGCCGTCCGGCAGGCAGGGAGGCAAAATTCTAGGGTTTTTTTCCCTGCCACGGCTCATTCCGAGCGCATCTTCCCTCTATGTGCATCCATATCATGGGTTTGGTCAGTGTGCAGTGGACGATTTTGAAGTATTTAACACTGTAATTTGAATAGATCAACGAATTCAGGCCATCAGCTGATCTAAACCAACTCAATGTCAATGACTCACCTGCAGCTAAACAGATTGGTAGAGCGTCATATGCATACAAGTTTTAGTTATGAAATTTTATTAACCTGATTCAAGCAACAAAGGTCTAACTCACAGGTTTCAGTTAAAATCAGATTTCTTCCTGCTTTCCATTCCCTTTCTCACTAACCTGGCTGCCACTTGATCTACATGATTGAAAACAAGTCTCTGTTTTTATCTTTGTTAAATCTTGCCCAAAGTAAGTTGTACTTGGCTATTTTTAAAATGCTGCTAAAGCTGACTTTTTTCCCCCCCACTATTCAAGGAAATTTAAATTTAAAGAAATGCAGATGTTTGCAATAGTAAGAACCTTCCAACAAGATATTTTAAAAAACACACAATTTTGTGGAATTCTTTGAAAGTTCAAAGTTAAATATTTGCTTAGATCATTTTCTGATTTTGTCTCTAAGACCACAGCACTGTAGTGTAGATCTTCTCAACATTTTTGTGCCTCCCAAACATAAAGCTAATTGTGGAGTTCTGACTTTATTATGTATTGCCCTATAACATTGCCTTTAGCTTTTCCAATTTCTATCACTATACAAGTTAGTAACTGTACTTCTTTGGAAGAATGATAACTGCATTATTGAAGTTCGTGCTGTTGAAGTTCGTGCTGATTTGAGAAAGTTATTGACTGCTTCAACATATCATATAACAGAAAATTGAATATTTTCATTGTTAGAAGGTTTTTGTGGGTAATACAGGGGAATTATAAACATTTTTGAAACCTCTAATTTTTTATGACTTCCAAAGCATCTCTGTTTCTTATGGGGACAAATACCAAGTGTTTTTACAGAAAGAAAGAAAGTTGGCAGTTCACCAGCATGGCTTAGGATACTTGCATAAAAACATACATAAGGTCACTTGTCTAACTCCTGCATCTTTTTGCTAGTCTGTTAACTGCTGCCTGGATAAAGGCCTATTTTGACCAGAATTTCTACTTTGAAGCTTAGAATCATTTTACAATGAAAAAGTGTCAAAACAAATGTGTAACTGGAAAGGCTTGATTGCCATGGATCAGTTTAGTTTGAAAATTCCTAGCCAAATCCATTAACGAGTGTTTGAAATATCAGGAAGAATAATATGTTTTCCCATAGATGAAAGGGAAGTGCATGCCAGAATTTAAAGCAATCAGTGTTTCTGATTATTTTTTCATCACAAGTTTAACAACACTTGCCTGTTTTCTGAAATTTTTGACTTTAGGAACCGATATATAGGAAAGAACTGCAGGTTACAATTCCTAAAGAGAACGCATTTCTAGCAATCATAGCCATAGACAAAAAGCAAAGAAATTGGACCTAAATGTTCAGGCAGTAAAAGAGTCTCGAAAAATGTTGTTTGTTTGTTTGCTTTTAATTTTGCAGTTTTTCTGCCTCTCTTCTGGAGGCTACATTGTGCTGAATCGCAGGTTTCCAATAGCTCAGATTAACAAAGGGTAGAGATCATTAATGATGAAGTTATTGATAGATGCAGAAGGTGGCAAAAAATAATCTCCATCTCTCATGCTTTTGGCACCGCGATGCTCGGAGGAGAGGCAGTGCATGAGGAGTCCTCAGACTGAGCCTCCCCAGCTCCACCTCCAACCCTTGTTGGGGGCCCCGGATACTGCCAGGTGGATTCAGAGATGGCCAGTCTCTGTCAGAAACCCAGCCACCGAAGAAGCCCGGTAGGCAGCACTGGGCTATGAAAGGACCCCTCCTGATGGTTTTCCATGCACAGACCGTCCATGGCGGAACTACTGGCGAGAGCTGTGTTTCAGGGACTGGATGCAAGCACCTTGCTGCTGCTTACAACATGCGAGCTGGGAAGGGGAAAGGACGCACTAGAACCGCAACACCACTGGTGACAGAGTTTCTTAATGCCATTTTGTGCAGGCACTGGCTCTCAACCCCCCTAATGTGCTAACTTCAGTAAGGGCATTTGGCCTCGTGCTCACTTTCTAATTCAATTCAGATTATTTTTGTATCGGTCCACTGAGTATTACATATATCTTTGTGCAAATGCTAGTTTGTGAGTGTTTCAGCATTACTTGTGTTCTCCAGCTTGTATCTTTAATTAAGTGTAGTAAGAGTGTGAAGCGTAAAAGACAAAATGGGGTTAGTGAAACCTTCTTATCTTCGTAGTTCTCACATCTTCCCAATCACAGTCAGTTTGATGTTTGGCCTTGTTTCTTCACCATAGGTTGAAAAAAAAAAAAAAGGGTCCAGCTTCCGCTTGCATAGTGGAAAAGGGCTGATGATCTCTTCAAAGGAGACTAATGAGTTATGTAACTTGCTTCCAGTGAACGGAGGCTCAAGTATGTGTGATATGGGCACATCAGAGCTCCTGGTCTGAGTTAGTTACGGTTTTGATTCACGAAATGGGATGCAGGTCAATAGAGGATGAGGCCTGCAGTACACAGGGAATACTGCTAATTGTATAACTTTATGCTAATTTAGATAGTGTTGCATTTTTAGGGTGGTCAGGGTATGGCGTATGGAGAAGATTCTGTTTTTGCAGCACTTCTGCATTTCCTCTGGCAGACTATATATAGCACATGAAATATTCACACATAAGAAACTTTTGCTCTGTGAATTTACAGGATTGTGACACATTTTCTTTAGCTGGAGAAAACTTCCCTGGAAAAAAATATGCCTGTATCCCAAAAGAGAAAGTATATCCAAACCATAGAGCAGGTTGTATCAAAAAGCAAACAAATAAAAAAACCTAAAAAAAAAAAAAAAAAAAAAAACCTTAGCTGACACAGTGTAATGACAAAAAAAAAAGATATTATCCTGAAAATACAGGTGCTATTTGCCTACTAGTACACACATAGTCATTTTCATTGTTTTTTATTTTAATAGGCATGTGTATTCCTGTGTGTAGGAAAAGGGTCCTGGTTAATTTTTATATATGCTAAAAAGGCCTTTGGGTATATTTTACCTTAATGCTTTTTCCTTTGTTTGAAAAAAAGAGCTCTCAATCAGAAGGCAAGAGATTAAAAGTAGATTGCAGCATGAGTGCTGGCCCATTCAGTTAAATTCACTGTTGGTAATAGGTATACCAGATCACGAAAAATAACAGGTTGTTTCTTTGCTTCTAAAGTTTCCTCCTTTCAGGTCTTCCTGAGAACAAAAGGGGACTCTTTAAAGAGTGGTTTGAGATTTGACTATAATAAAAAGTTTTGAAAGTATACTGAATATCCAAAAACAATTAAGCCTGTTACAGTACATGGTGACTCACTGGCATTGTTTTCTGCTTATGCGAAAGCTGCTGCCTTTGGTAGAACAGTTGGTTTTTGGAGTTGTGCTGAATAACATCTATGCTAGTTTTATGTCTACCTTTAGTATGCCCATAAAAAAACACAGCAGAGTTGCTTTATATACAGAGTCAGTTAAATGAATACAGTAGCTGATTTTCAAAATTGAATCACCTGGTTTCCTTAATATTTACAGCTTACCTTAACACATCAGCAAGTGAGGGCCTTTGTGGTTTTCATTCACTCACTCTAGACAGATTCATTTTAAATCAGTATTTTCAGATTTGCTGTGTTCTTGTGTCAGGTCTATTAGAAGTTATGTTAATGCTGTCTTTCTGTATTCAGCCTATGTGGAAAAGACTTTCCACTGCACTCCTCTCTTCGATTAAGCGTGTGATGTTTGAGTAACTCCCACACTCTTCTTGGTTAAGCTCACTCCTGTTATTTCAGGGAGTTTGATTATTGTATTTACAGCTCCCCTCTTGCTAAACTCAGCAGTAAAGCTAAATTATGTGGCAAATCATACCACAACTGGGAAACACAAGATTTCTTTTCTTTTTTCTTCCTTTTCTTTTTTTTTTTTTTT
>VZSV01000021.1:7756296-7769167 GCA_013398735.1 Nothocercus julius | reverse complement strand
TTTTTTTTTTTTTTTTCATTTCTGATTTACTTATAGTTTATTAAGCATTTAAGGATCTGTTTAGAACATACACTGGGGTACTAGTTGGGTTGTAAGGTCAGCTTAGCAAAAGACACACAAAACTATATCCCCTTGATAAGAATAGTATTATTGTGCATGCTTGTCATAGAGCAATTTTTCACAGTGCATAAACAGTAAAACCAGCACTGTGAGTGACTCAGGGAGTTGAAACGTGTTTCTGGAATTTGTTGAATTGCACGCTATAATCACTTAAGCTGCTTCAGGTCAGTTAAGATTTTCTAGCGTGTAAATACACATACAGTAAACTCTTTCCAAGGCATGCTTAAAGCAAAAGTATATGTGTGATAGGTCCTATGCAATTCCTGTGAAGTCTGTCCTTTATTTTTTTAAATCTTATCTGTGTGTAGTTTGTTTAAATAAAGATGTAGTACCAGATTGTAAAGATCTTCCATAAATCCCACTGAAAGAGGTAAGAATCATTCCACTGAAGCTTACAAAATTTGTTAGGCCAAGCGAGCTGTAAACTTATATATATTTTTTTAAATTAAGTTAGTTTTTCTAATTGTGCACTGATTTTTTTTTATTGTAATGTAAAACTTGTCAGTGCTAATACACTTTAACTCTAATTCTTATGCATGCAAAACACTTCAGCTGTTCCTCTTTAATCAAATTAGTTGCCTGATACTTTAGCAAGCTATTCTTTGAATTTTGTATGAACTGTTATATCATACTCTTAATCAACAAGATGTATACTCTTATCAGTGTGCTTTACATTATGGTGGGAGACATCGATTAAGATGTTCTTAATGGATTATCGGATATTATCTCCTGTGCAATTTGTAGAGAATTAAGTTAATAATTTTCTGATCTGAGATCCTAGAAAATTTGATTTTCTCTAATAAGGTATGATTTATAATCAGAGTAGACAAATGATTAGTTTTCTGTAGGGTCTGAGGATTAGATTTCTGACTGCAATTCAGACATATAGATTTAAAAGAATACCGATAAGAAATAAATCAGATGTTTATAGAAACTGTGGCATTTTAAATCAATAGAAACTTAATAATTTCAAATACCTCTTATGCTAAAAAGCTTTTGAGACAGCATTAGCCAGCACACTTCTTAAGACAGCAAAAGACAAGCCTGGCAAACTACAGCGTAAATATTTCAAAGCTCTGTTGAATGGTAGAGCATGCTATATAATGTATTAAAGTATAAGGATCATATGATTTCATTTCAGATAAAACTTTAATTTTATTCATTGGATTCCTGTTATTTAGGAGTTATCTTCTCCTACATAGCTTTAGAGTTAGTCATGAACTGTCATCTAAATTTCATACTTTTAAGGACGATAGGTGTTGTTGCATGTACTTGTAAAGTCTAGTTAGCAACAAGTTAAAGAAGAAGAGATTAGATCTCAGGATAAACCCTGCTGAAAAATGATACGTCAAGCCTGCAATTTTGCTTCTACTTTATATAAATTTGCTTATTTTTTACTCTGAAATGAAATGCCCTGTGTACCTGAAACACCCGGTTGCAACACTTTATGCCATCAGCTGAGACAGATATCTTTCTAATCTGGTTTTATTCAGTGAGTACTATTCATTTTATGCTGAACACTTTATGTGTGTTCCATTGTAAAGTACATTCCTATTTATAATGTTATTATGTAATACAGTACTTATTATTAAAACGTCAGTATCAGTCAAAACAGCGATTGTCTTTAGTTACAGCAGGCAAATTATGTGCCCCATTTTTACTCATGACTCAAGGTAATTGCTGAAAGAAAGTAATGATCATGCTTTAAGGAATGAGGTGGGCATGCTGCCGGTTGAGTTGGGGAAGTTATTTTGAACCTGTATTTTGACTGTAGTGGTGTAAAATATTGAATTGGTTAGATTTCTCAAAAAGGGTGAATTAATTAATCTAAGTTGCCTAATTATTTAATGGTAAATATACTTTTCTCTTTCCATATACCAACGGAAAAATCTGTTTTGTTCAGGTCTATATATGCATCCTTACTGGGTTAGTTCATGTTTGCATTACAGCTTAATACTGAAAAACTGAAAATCTAAAAAAAAAAAAAAAAAAAAGGCTTTGGAAAGTGTGATTACTCCAAACAATTGATTCAGTTCTAAACATCTGAAACAGTATACAAAACGACAGCTGCATTTGGGTAAATACATCAAATATACAGAAATGTATAAAACTTAATCACGTCATTTATGGTGAGGCTGTTAAGCTGTAAATTGCATTGGAGAACAAGTTAAAAATAAGGGAGTCACCTTAACAGTCTGCCCATACCACTCCTTGACATTAGTCTGAAACTAATTCTGCATCAGCGTGAAATGAATTGGATTTGGTTCATAACCAGGACTTGAATATTATTTAGTTCTTATCAGGGCTACATACAGAACTGTGGAAGTGTCAGTCATAAATCATGTTTCTTAATGGACTTGCTAGGAAGAGAGAGCTTCTTGTTATATGGTCAAGAGGGAGTACCTTAGTTTAATCAGTTTGGTAAGTGAGACACATACTGCGTCTCCAACAAATACTATTGCAAGTTATCACAGAAAAAGTTTTACAAATTTACAAGAAAGTCCCCAGTTATAGCTTCTAATTGGGGGGAGGGGGGGGAAAGAAAGGTTGTTTAACATTAATGCAGGGTCTCTGTAAATTCTCCAGGCTTTTAGGGATTCTTACTGATCTGTTAGATAGGAAACACAGGTAGCTTGTAATTTTTAGATATTTCTGTCTGAGGGTGTACAGCCCCATTAATGATGGAAAAGCAAATGTTTTCTGACCCCCAGACCAATAATAGGAATGCTAAAAACCTGAGAAGCACTCTCTGTAGTTGCTGTATTGTCTAGCTTGGACCTGAACTTAAAGCCTCTGGAAGAACACGCTCTTTCGAGACAGTCTTTGGTTCTCCCAAGTCCCCTCATTCTTAGTTGATTAGCAGATCAGTGTGCACAAACAGGGAAAATATCCAGACCTTGGAGATATTTCGAATGGGTAAGTTATTTAGATGAAAGCAGTTTCTCTCTTGGGAACAGACTAAAGAACAAATCAAAACAAACAAACAAAAACATCCAGGGGAATTCTTCAATCCTGGGAGGTAATCCTTTCCCAAGTATGTTTATAAAATAAGGCGAAGTAATATAGACATATTAGGGATTTTCAAAGAATCTGAATTGAGTTTGTTTGAAGATCCCTCTTCTTATCTTGAATAAGGGTATGGCAGAGCTATCTGAAAGACAGACTCTGCTCATTCTCTTATCACCCAGGAGTATCCAGATGAGATCTAAAAAGACAAGTAAAGCAAAGGATGAAGTATTAATACTAGTTCTGTTTTACCGAAAAACAGCCAATACACAAAGACTACATTCTTTGATCAAGACCACACAGGCTGTTAGTGGAAGATCTCAGGTCTCAAATACTATAAGCTTTATTCAGGTGCTTGAGGAGGTGCATTTTTTATCTTTCAGAGTCACAACTGTTTCTGTGGCCCTACATGGATGAAGAAGACCCCAACAGCTCACTGCATGGTGAGCTTCTTTTGTTGAGACATATTAAGAGCATAGGCTTAATCCACATTTGTTGTCCAACCACATTTGTTTTTGTAACTCTGATTCATGAATTCTGAATTTATTAATCAATTTAAATCCTGCTGAGTGTCGAGGAGGATTTTCTCAAGAGAGGGATCATCTCTGTTAAATTAGTTATGACTAGAATTTACTGCAAACTAAAGCTGAGCTAGCTTTAATATGGGATGAAAAGACCTTTACTCAAAAACAACGACCCCCCAGATTTTCCCTTTATGAATCACACATATACATAGTTCAAGGGCAAACCCTTGATTGCTACAGATGGTAGATGATGTTGGCTTCGCAGGCAATTGCCTCCTTGTTTGGATGCTAAGCCTAACATGGGTAATGGGTGATGCCTGAACACCCTTAAGATCATTGGAGTTTTGCCATTAGCTTGGTAGGGCTAATAGCTAACTCAAAGTCTGGTTTGTGAATTACTGAATTGAGGCAGAACATCAAAGATCTCTAAGCAGCCATTTGTGTTTCCTCTGCCTAAGGCTGACCCTTGCCAATTTGGCTGCATTTTGAAATAACACCAAACTCCAGTGTAGTAGCATTGTCTAACAGTTGGATCCATAGCAAACCACACTTCGCTAAACATTAGAGATGCATTAGAGATTATAATTAGTTTGTGTGGTTATTTTTGTACCCATCATAGAGCCTCAACCATTTTGAGCATAGTCACTGAAACTGTGAAATAGCACAAGTCTGTCTGGCAGTAGACAGTGGGGAACAAAACAAAACAAAAAAATCCCAGCAAAAGCTGCAAACAAAACCAGTGCACATTATGCAGAAATTGCCTTGGCATGCAGGTCATTGGTGATTTCATTTGTAAGTAATGTTTTGATTGTCACAGATTATATGTTGCTCTCATCCCCCTGACATTTGTTGTACAGCGGGATTGATTTTTGTGCTCCAGTATGAAAAGGTCACTTTGATCAATGCAGTGTAATTGGCACTAAATTAGGATCATATCAGGTTATTTTGCTATTTAATGATGAAATATTAAAGAATAGCATGGGAAGATTGCAAGCACTAAAGTGCACTTTAAACCTGCTGTAATGATGTTTTATTTTGTGGGAAAAATGGAGAGAAAAACAAGTAAAGTGCAGAAAATGACTGTGATATATTGGAAGAGTGGCCTGGAATTATATATTTTCACTTGAAATAGGCTGAAAGCCCCAGACACAAAACACCAAGCCCAGCAGTCAGTCCTGAATCTGTTATACACAGGGAGTCCTTCTTTAGAAGTTTTAATGATGATTGTGCTCATTATGTAGTAGTTACAAGTGTTAAGTCTTTACAATCTGCATATAATGACTGACCAAAAGTAGATGGCTGACGCACTTAGTCCGTGAATCAGGGCAATACTTGAGATCTGTTTAGGTACTGTTAAACTCAAAAGCAAATAATTAGGCACATGCTTAACTTACACCTGCACTGGAACAGGTATAAGCACAGAAAGTACTTCTCAAACCAGCATGTTGCAAATATGTTGAGATTATTCAGCAGTACTGAGCTCCCGAATTTCTTGTTCTTAAAACTCTTTCATAGTTGTTTTATTTTTGCTGCTTTTTATTGAATCTAGAAGTTGTTTATTTCATTCCTCTCTCCCCTTTAAGAAATCTCAGTATTATCAGTATTTGTAGAACAATATCTGCAGTGTGGAGACAAGGTTAACATCTTAACCTTTTAAGTTTGTACTCCAGCTAGATAATGTACTTAAGGAGAGTGAAGCACCAATGAGATTTCCTGCAACACTGGCTGCCTTTAAAGAGTAACCTTTTGATTAAGGTTTTCTAAAGAGTGAGTGCAGAGCACACCAGTACTCTTCGGCATAATGGTGAAACTCTCCTAAGGTGGGAATTAGATATCTGCATTCATATTTAGGCACCAGGTTTGATACAGCTTAAATGGAACTCTGAATGCCCAGATCCCAGGAAAAGAAAAGAGAAAGCCACAGCTTTGGACAAATTGTTAAGTCAGTTCTTGAAAAATTCAATAGGATTTTCTAAAGTAAAATCAGTAGACAATGGTTTAGGTTTCTGTGGGTCATCCATTACTCATTCACTAAAAAAAAAAAATTGGATATCATCTTTAAAACAATGGTGAAATTTGCATCTATTCATTAGTACATTAAAAAGAAATCTAAGCATGGGTTTATGAGTCCCACAAGCTCAGATGCTTCCTATTTAATGAGGATATATTTAGAACATGTTTTTTGTCAATATTTTTTCAGACTTTGCATCTAAAGTAATGATAAGCATCATAAGCAGTGTTAATAGTGTGTGTTATTTTCTCCACTGTAAATACATGCACTCTCCAATTATTCCAAAATGTTGCTGAACAAGAGCAAGCAGCATAAGATTATACTTTTAAACGCAGCTAATGTTGCAAGAAATTTGTTTGAAGCTTTCTTGCCATTAAGTATATTATCTAGCTGCTGCATGAACTTCAAAACGGCTAGGATATTAACCTTGTAGGCACCATAGAAATATTATTCTAAATCTATCAATAATATAACACAGTAAAATGGAACTAATGTAAGCCCAGAGTGGCTTGCCTTAATTTATTTGGCAGGCAACGTTTTGTTTAATTAATGCTTAAAACTTCTCCCACTTTTTCTTTGCATTGTATTAAATACTCGAGCTACTGGGCACAATTTGGGTTTGGCTTAAAATGTACCTCATAAGAGTTATTAAGAGAAGATCCACCAAAAGGAAAAAGAACACACACTGGACTTGAGAAACATTATGTATATGTGAGTGATATAGTCAGAAGAAACACTGCTTATTTTTCCTCTGAAAGGATTGAAAAGACTGTATTCATGATCAAAGAAAATGATGGAAAAGCATGTTGAGGGATTATGGGAGCTTACTGAGGGAGAAAGGTGTAGGGAGACAACCCATTCGAGATTTTTTTTTTTCTTACAAATAGCTGGGGCAGCTTGGGCATATCCTACCATCAAGGCTGTAATGCATACTGATATGTGCCATAGTCTATATGATTTTCCATTGGTAAATAAGAATTTATTGCCAAACAATGAAATAGAATACAAAAGAGAGAAACTAGAGATGTATCTTGTTGTATTTTCAGTGTCTTTTCCTTGCTTCATTTTTTTCCTTAGGAAAAAAAAAAGAAAAAGAAAAAGAAAAAAGATTTAAGGTACATCTTTATGTTAGGAAAAAAAAAAAATTATTGAGGAGTCCCTTTCCTTATTCGAATAGTTAAAAGAAAAATGATTGATTTTGAATGACTAATTTTATGTGAAGAGGGAGGGATTCTAAGTGATTTCTCAAAGTTCTATCAATCTTTAAAAATATATATATTGTTTCAATAAGAATATCATATTGGTTAAAAGCATTTTAACATAAAAACAGTTTATATAAAAAATGTATGGGAACTCTTAAAAAGGTTTCTAAAACAACTCACTGAAATTGACCCCTGATGTTATTTGTAATCTAATCTTTGTGTTATTTATTTGTCAAGAAATGCACGTGAATTCTATGAAGTGATTTTAGGAGTTGAATGACCAGATTTTTCATAGGCTCCATGATACTGAACTTTAAATATATAGTGGCATTTTTCACATTTAAATTTTATACTGTCATAGAAGTCATTCATTATTAAAATCAGAGATACATACTTTTATAACATACTAAAATTAAATTAATGCTGTTAAAAAGCAAAATAAAAGAGTTCAGTTCTGGGATATTTGGTCAAACTGCAATGAGTTTTCATTTGTTTTATGTTAGATTTCTTAAATTCTTAGATTAAAAATAATTTTACTTACATATTCGCCACATTTTAAGCTTGTAATTTAAAATTTTTATTCTATAAAGATGAAACACCATAGTAAATGTGGAACAGGAATAAAATTTGGGAAGTAGAAATTAAGAAAATATGAACTTAAAGACCAGTGTCTATAGCTATATCACTACAGCTCTGGCTGTATCACTTTTTTTTCTGTGTTGGATGCTCTATCCTTTCTTATCCTCTCTATTAGTATTGATAATAAATTTTTTCCAAGACTAGCTCTTACATGCCTCTATTCAGATGAAAAATATTTTCACCACTTTGTATAATTCTATCCAAAGTTGATATTGTTAGTGATGATTCCTTTAATTTTAGCCCAAAGCGTGGACTATTTGCACTTTCACCTCCTTGCACTTTACAGATCAGCATGTTCATCTGTTTCTGTCATATTTGTTAGGAGAGTTTGTGACATCTCAGGAATTGCTTGCCTTTCTCTCAAGAGCCAGGTGCCTGGAAGTCTGAAAATCCCCTTCAGAAATGTATGTGAATATTGTTACTTTTTTTTTTTCACTTTGTTTTCTCATCTGGGTGCTGACAGCTGTCCCCGTTTGCTGCAGCTGCTGTTTTATTCTTTTCCAGTTAAGTTATTTTTGCTGTGTCCGTAACGCCGAGGCACCGACACACTCTCACCTGCGCAGGCTGAATCTTCAGAAGGACCCCGTAATTTACAGTAATTTACGTATGGCTCTTTGGTCCCATTTGCTTCGCGCAGGCACATTGCCTGGGCCTGAGCTATGAGGCATGATGTCATTTCTCCCGCGCTGGTTAGCACTTACGCGGTGAGTTGTTAAATGGGTCAGTGGGTGAGCAGCAAGGAGAGGCGGCTGTGCAGACATCTATCAAAGCGGCGCGCTGTCTCGCGCCCGTGAAGAGCTGCCGGCCCCGCTCCCCTCCACACCGCGCAACAGCCGGCACCAGCAGGGAAACAGCCCCAAGCCCCCGTGCGTAGCCCAGGTAGTAGCCACAAACCCTCAGGGCAAGTGCCCCGTCCTGCGTATCCTCCTAACGCCTGTCTCAGCAGAAGCGCTGGGTGCACGAGGACCCGTGCGCGTGGCGGAGCCGCAAGCCCCGCGGCCCCGAGAGCCCCCTGGGCTGCAGCAGGGGCCCTCTGCCCACGCTGGGGAGCAGTAGTGGGGGTTTTGGCCTGGCATCGCGTGTAGGCACCGCTGTTGTGGGGGGGACAGGAGAAGAGCAAGCCTGGGGAGCAGAAATGCTCTGATGTCTGTCAGCGAAGGAGCACAGGAGCCCACCAGCAGCATCAGTATGAAGAAACGCAAGCTCCTGTGATGGCAGGATGTCTCTTCCCGTGCCACCCTGGTTGATGCAGCATCTCCGTATGCTTTTCTGCTGCAGGCAGCGGAGCACAGCTTTTCCAGTTTTTCTTGGGTTATGGTTTCTCACCAGTTCTGGACAAGACCCAGAGGGGCCTGTGCTTCACCTGAGCCGTCCTAAGTTGGCGCTCCAGGCAAAAGCGTAAGGAAGAAATCAGAGAAAGGACCTCTTGGACCTGAGGTTCTTTTCTTGCTGTTGCAGATAGTCACAGCATATCATCCTATCCATAAATGTTTTTAGAGTCATTTTAAAATTAGCTTTGTTTCTTTACCCATTTCTGCTCACAAAAGACTGACAAAAGACATATTTATTAAAAAAAAATAATAAAAAGGAAGAAAGCTTTTTTTGCAGTCGCCATTCTTCTGTGTTCAGTATGTTTTGCTGAGGGCATACATACAGTCTTCAGAGCAGTTGCCTCTCCCTAGGTCCATTCCTTAACATAATGCAGGAAACAAAGTATTAAGCAAAGTAGGGACAGATTTTGTTTTCCTTCTTTTGTGATGTGAAACATTTACAAGTTTTGGTTTGTTTATTTTTCTTCACTATTTAGAGTTGTAATGGTTATCTGGTTTTGGCATGTTGGGCTGCCTGCCTGTGTAGCATTTGGGTTCAAGCAGGTAGGTCAGTTTGTAAGGAAAAGCTTAAATTTCCAGTAAATGAATGCTTCAAAAATACTGCTTTCATTTTTGATAGAGGATCTGCTCTCATGGATAAAATGAAAGGCTCTAACTCCATCTAATGTTCAAAATGCTGAGCACTCAGCATCTGTGTAGTATACTTGAAAAATATGACAGCTTTCCTCAGAAACAAATATTCTCTTTACCATCATGGTTGCACAACTTAAAAATCACATGAAGAACACTCATAGTATGATGCAATGTAATATAATGGAGCACATAATGGTGATAAATATGTTTTTGCTTTCTTTTTTTTTTTTTCTTAATGTTGTTTTAATGCACTGGGAATATCGAATTCTTTTTAATGAATCCACTCATTTCAGCAAATTCAAGGAGAAAAGATGCAGGTTTTTGTAAAATTACAGTGAAATCAGCAGTGATGAAACAAGATTAATGTTGTTGTAACTGTGACATTTTCAGCTTATTCCTCCTAGCATTCCATCTGCTTTTATAAAAAAATCAGTACTTACCAAGAGTGTTATAAATACTGCATTTGTAACACACTACACTTAATTTAAATGTAAGCATGATGATTGAATTACTGTGCATCTCAGGCAAATACTGTACCAGCAGCTGCTGCATGTGTGTCTATGGATAGAGCCAGTACCTGTAAATGGGCATGCATGGACACACGCAGAGGTTTTCTCTTTAGAGCATATCTTCCTGTATTCGAATACAAATTTGAAAATCTATGAACCACGATAATATTAACTCCCAGTTTCCTTGACCCCTCGTAAAACAAAAGAAGAATGAGTGTTTGGCTAAAAGGATTCTAATGATGCCTTTGGACTCTTATGTTCACGTAATGACTAGTAGAAAGATTTATATGCCCTATATAGGTATAATTAGACACCCACAAACCCATTGACCCTGGTGAGGTGAAGAGCTCTCCTGCTTTTTGTTTCAGCAGATGAATCAATACTTGCACGTTTTACCACTGTGGAGTGAAATTGAGGAAATGAAAATCTGGTAATTTTACTCCCAGTGCAGTCTAGACAGAGGAGAGCAGTTTTAGTCTTTGACAGGAAGATCTATTTCCAGTTTCTCAAAAGGCTAGTGTCAATTTTGAAACTTCTCTTATTATTGATTTTCAGTTTTGTTAAAAAGGATGTTTTATTAGAAATATTAGTCCCAGTTACAAAGTAAGCTTATGTCTGTTTCACAGGTTGAGGAAATCATGGTCTAATTTCGGTCTGAATCACAGAGTATTTCTGCCTCTCTGAAGAAGTTAATTTCATTGCCTCTTCTAAATCTACATAAGTCTGAAGAGAACTCTGTAAGGACTGCTGTAGATTTATCTAGGAAAGGCAGTGAGTATGTAGAAAATACATAGCCAAAAGGCCCTATGGGATAAATACAGTTTGGCAGCATTATCATGCAATATTATCCTTATTTAAAATACGTTGCTTTTAGAACTTTTTTAAAGAACGGTCTAAAAAAAAAAAAAAACAAGAAAGAAAAAGAAATATTTTAGGGTGGGCCCTAAACCCCAAAGTGATGTTACTAGGTTGTAAAGTAAAAGAATATCACATGAGAAATTATGCTTAACCCAAAAAATAGTAGATCTTAAGCATCTCAGCCTATAACGTAGGAGAAAATATTGGCAAAACTCATCACATTAACAGTTTATTTGCTGTGGCATATGGTACAAGTGCTGTATGATGTCTTATGTATGACTAATAGCTATTTTTTCCATTGATTGCATGATCTTCTAAAAAGAGTTCACCGATTTTAATGCTCTCTCACTCGCTTTTCATCTGTAGCATCATGCACTGTGTCATGCACTGTTGTTACTACAGAGTTTCATAATGTGATGAAAATACATACGAGAGATCTGAGTAAAATTTCAGCAGAATCAAAAATCCTTGGGACCCCTTAAAGACAAAATAGAAGTCTTTTTATATGTACAGACTAAGCAGCTTAGGATTAGAATAGCACAGATGGTTCAAGTATTAACTAGAAATTACTTTTTGCACACACAAAAATGTGTTGATAAGTAAGCTACTATGGAAATAAATAAACCACTTTTCTAATTTATTATGATAACAGGAACCAGTTCATCATGTCCCTTGTTTTAATATTCTGCCTAGGAGAAGGAGAAAGTGCGGTATTTTAATATATACTAATTTCTGAATTCTCTGAATTACATTAGTATTACCTTTGGTTCACCATTTGACTATGCTTATTCCCTTTCCCAAAACAGTTCACACTGGAAATAATCTCTAATATTTGTTTGCATTTCTTTGTGCCTTTAACAGAACCCTGAGAGAGTCACAGCTTTTGAGGAGGTAGAAATTGATATTAAATATGCATATCAGGACAAATGCATTTTCCTTTTACAGCTGGGTTTCCCATAATAGAATTTTACTGAAGCGAAGTAAGCTTCAGTATTCTCAGTCCCTGCTCCCACAGGGTTGGTGAAGGTAAAATTCTGTTTTACCAAATCAATCAAAAGAAGGTATTAAAAAATATATATATACAACTCTCTATTTATCTCTATTATTCAGTCAAAGTGGAACTTCCTGCAGGGATCATATGGGTCTTTATTTGTATGTGCTTCAAAAAAAGTACTAGTATGGTGTCTTTGGAAAAGCGTTTTAACTGATAAGCTGCTGTGATTTTTTAATTCAAAAGGCTCAGTTCCTCTACTTTAATTACACGTATTTATTTACCATATTTTCTCACATAATCTTGTGGTCAAAAAAAAAATTCTAAACTATTATTCAAGTTCAGGGGACGAGTGCCTTTATCTGTATAAATAAGCATGTGGTTAGTAAAAGTATTTAGAAAATTATGGGAACATGATGTTAAGCACACTGATACTTCATCAGTATGCTTTTTAAATGTGTTTATGAGATGTATTTTTAAAAGGGCTAGTTTAGCCCAAGTACAGAGTAACTTCTTCAACTAGATGCTAAGTGTGCTGGGTAATGGCAAATCACCCATCAGTTATTTGTTGAGAATTTTTTTTTAAGCTCCTTCATGGCAACTCAATAAAACTGCTGGTTTTTTTAGGTAAAGTAAAAATACCGTAGATTATTCCTACTAGTAAAGAAATGTGCTAGCATTCTCTCTGCCATCTGCTTGTGGTCATTCAAGATAGATACTTCTGAATAGGTAATTGGAAACCCAAATTCTCTCATTTTTTTTCTGTGCATTTTGTATGTTGCTTTGAAAGCAGCACTTTGTGAACAGCAATCAAACACAAGGAAGATTTTCCGTTTTCCCAGAATAAACATGACTTGTGCTCAATATTTAACATATTTTATAATATAGTTAGTTCTCTTTCAAGTATTATTAGGTAGAGAATGGCATTACAGTACATAAAGTTATCTCTTTCTCATACATGTGTATTGAGAAAAACCTTTTATATACAGATATATATAGATATATATCTATATTATATATATAGATATATATAATATATATATATAT
>VZSV01000021.1:7747671-7756280 GCA_013398735.1 Nothocercus julius | reverse complement strand
AATATATGTATATTTATTGTTAAATAAATTCTCTCTATATAAAGTCTTATATATATAAAACCAGTATATAAATCAAGATGTCTATTTATTTAAATAGATGGAAGCTAGTTCAAAATTTGTGCCCTTCACCCACATATTTCCCCATGTTTAAGGGGCAAAACATGTTGTGCTGTGTAACAAGTGACATTTTAGTGGAGATTAAGGAAAACAGCAGGGAAAGGAGAAGCGACGTTTCTGTGAGAGGAGAAAACCCCGAGTGAGGTGTGAGAATCTGCCCAGCAAGAGGCTGGAGGGACCCAGCCCTGCTGCTGACCTGGCTCGGGGCTTTTGCAGCTGCAGCTCTTTCAAGACTAAGCGGAACCGGGGCAGTGAGCAGCCCTTTTTTCCTCCCTGCAAACTCATCAGAGAACTGTGTGCTGTCGCCTGCCTGCGCAGTTTTCTTTAGGGAAAGAGTGATGCAGGGTGGAAAAATCAGAATAAAAACCGATGTCCTCTTAGCAGCAGTTGCTACAGTCTGACCCCTACTGAGACCAATTAGTTAATACTGATTTCTGCACTTGAAGTGCAAAGCTTGTCCCCTCTCCAGCCTCATGCAGGAAGGTTTTATCCAATATCAGTGTCTTTGCAATTGATGCACCCCATCTTCCCCCACACCCTTTTATTAAAAAAAAAAAAAAAAAAGAAAGTAGAAAAAAAAATCAAATTGTGTGTTTCTCACTCCTTATAATAACTCATATGAAAGCTTAAACAGAATTTTTGTATTTTTAGAAACAGGGCTAAGACTGGATGTTTTTAAGTATTCTTTGAAAATAAATCATGGTATAATCCATGTTTTCAGGGAGGCAGTACCTGTTTCTGATACTCTAGTAAGGGCATATCCAAAAATTTCTCCTAATCTTGGCAGACATTTCTTTGCTTCAGAGAGAATGAAGCAAAATGGGGGTCCTGGGTTAAAGTGAGGGTAACAAAGATGCAGTGAATATTAGGAATAGCAGAATCTTGCCTAAATTTGCCATTATGTTTTACACAAACGTGTATATTCATAGTCGTGCAAGTTTAGAAGACAGTTCCCATTCTCAAATGTTTATTTTCAAAGTGTTGTCCCTCCACAACATCTATGTGAGCCCACATGCATGTTCTTGGCACTTGAGAAAAGGTTTCTCAAGGTAGTGGTTATCATACAGCACACATCAAATTCTTTAAAACTGATTCAGGCATGACAAACTGCAAGAGCTTGACTGTCTTGTAAATAATATGTTAGAAACATATGTTAATTATATAATTGAACATCACTCATTACGGCTCTTGATGGACAATGGAGTGAACAATTCATATCTTTAAAAGTCCATAATTATGTAATTATACAATAGTCCATAATTGCAAATAATTGAGTAAATATATTACAGGAGATTTTTTAAAAGTCTGTGTTGTGCAAGAAATGGTGTAACGGGAAAAAAATATGTGGGAGTAATATTAATGGCTGTAGTGAAATTCAGCAGCAGCTGGGGAATTCAGACTAAAAATGTTGGATGGTGCTGAGCTCCCACTGCTCTGCCCGTTGGCGCAGAGGGTCCTGAGGATGGTGCACGTGCTCATGCATGGTATGTGTCATGTCACCGTGGAGCCCAGCCATGGGCTCCCTGATCCCTCCCTCACTCCAGAATCCTCTGGAGGCTAATTTCTGATCTGAGAAAGAGGAGACTGGGAGAAAGCAGACACCCTGAGAGGAGACACGTGACTGCTTAGTAAAAAATCAGAAAATATTGTTAAAAAAAAAAAAAAAAAAATCTTCCCATTTCTCTGATATTTACCCCTTCTAAACTTTTTCATCTGTCTTACAAAACAATGGAGCATTGAGGTGTTGTACTAGGTGTAGTAGATTTAAAAAACAATTCCTCACTGTCTTTGTTATGAAGTAATCTAGTAGCACTTGTCTTTAATGTTCTTAGCTTCTCTTTTGCACATCTGTGTTCAGCTGATGAACACTTTTCAGATAAAGTGGATAGAAATTTTCACTGTAAGCCTGAGAAGATGAAAAGGGATTCTTGATATACTAGGTCTATCTTTTTTTAAAATCTTTTTTTTTTTTTTTTTTCCTCTACATGGGTGGACTTTGCAGTTTAGTGCCTGAGTGTTTTGTGATAAAAGGTTCAGATTCATAACTACATTTTGAATTTGCCTGTGTATAAGCCTGTGTTCTCCATTACAAAAGACTACTGCAGGTTGCAGCCCTCCACAAATTATCACGCAGAAAGACAATTTTAGCTTTACTATGGGTTTGACTTTATAAACAATGTTTTTATTTGATTTCTGGGCACCATAGAAGTCACTGCTCTGGGGTGAAAGAGTGAATTTCAAATACAGTCAAAAAAGTTATGTAAAAAAACAAGCTTAATGTCCTGTAACTGATTAATCAATTAGATTAATAAATACTTCTGTTTGTTTTTTTTTGCAGTAAAGTGGATAAAGACTTCAAATAAAGAAGATTATATCTCAAAACAACAACAAAGCAACAGCAGGAGGACAGGATCAGGTTAGTTCAGTACAGAATCATTAATAAATCATTCTTTTGTATACATAGGTTAAAGAGTCTGGGGAATTGAGGTCTAAAAATTTCTTTCACTTGATGGAATAATAATTTAAACTTCTTCTGCTTCTGAGAAATCTCAGAGGAGCCTGGAGTTTACAGATGAGATTTGCATTGGCTGAAGAATACAAGAATTTTCATTATTTTAACTTCTCTTGGGCATTTTTTCCTCTCAAAAATGATTGTTTCCAATAGATTTTTGGAAATTTGTTGTCCTCTTCAGTGCTAATTTCTTGAGAGACAGCTGCAATTAGATTGTTTGATTTTTTTGAAAGCTCATGGCTTTCTGTTCTTTGTGTAAAATGATTGGTATCCTCCAGTCTTCTTATGGCATTTATCTTTCACTTTTTTTTTTCCTAAGTACATTTTGAGTTGTCTTACTCTTTGGCATAAGTATCTGTTTTGATAACTTTCATTTTTATGTGGCAAAGTGAGAAACGTCAGTTTTAGCTGCAAGAGAAAAAATTGTGCCAGGTTAGCTTTGGTGAGTTAAGTTTCCATGACAGGAACTGCTGCTGATTTCCTCCACATTTCTCACTGAGATCCATTCCTTAATTTCCATCATCTTGTTTATTTATATTTTGGTGGGGTTTTTTAAGTATGGAATTGAAAACATTGTTATGACAAAACAAACAAAACAAGAAATTTCTAATCCCAGTTTAGGATGCATTTTGGTGCTACTGTCATGAAAGCTTGACTATGAGAAAATGCCACTGTATCTATAATCAGTGTTGGTATGTTGGTTTTGACAGGAAAGTTTAAAACCATTAGTGTTTAAAAAAAAAATGACATTGAGCTGAAACTAATACATCGTGGTGAAAATACATCATATTCTTTCTTAAAATGGAGAATGGAGGCATTTTCTGTGCCATAGGGATATCTGCCTGAACACTTGTTAGTCTCTGCCTACTTCATACAGGCTAGCCCACATGCATGATTTTCCAAACAGTAAATAAAGCAGCTTCTTTTTGAGTTCAGTCAGCAATAAATAGTATATGCACGCGCACACACACACATACACACACACCACTCTTTGTGGACAAGCTCTTAGGCACCTCTTTATGAGCTGATTTTTTGTTGTTATTCTCATTGGATATTCTAGTCCCTTTACAACTGTAGCAAAATGCTTTTACAGTATTCTTCATTTGGGAAATATGATAGGTAATCCCAATCACGCAATTCACAGTCCTTTTCAGAATGAGAAATGAATCTATAGCAGCATGGGTTCAGATGAGAAGAATGGAAAAATGCATCCTATAAAAATATGCTTTGTCTTTTGAATGTTTTATCTGTACTGTAAAAACTTAGTTTCTTTGAGACACTTTTTAAAACAAACAAAAAAACCCGCATATTTTTCATTACAGCTACAGTTAATATTGTATAGTATTGCAATAAAAGGAATGCACTTTGTTTGTGCAGCCTGGACAAACAATAAACAATATGCAGTCCCTACCACCTTTTTAAGTATGAAAACAGCTCAACTGTGTTATCAATCTATCTTCCTGTCATGTTTTCTGTTTACATTTCTGCCTTAGTACTTTTCTCACTACTATAATTATGGTACTCTTAAAGGTGAGAAGTATTTGTCGCTCCCTCCTGTCCAATAGTAGTAGAATGTACGCGTGATAAAATTTTAATGTAAGCTGGGGGCAGCAGGTGGATCCTTTGTTGAGTTTGGAAAGCCTGAGTTTATAATGATTTTTTTTTTCTTTTACATTAAGAAGTGTTGATTTATATACTACAGATTGTTACAGATTGTTTGCAAAGTTTGGTCCTCTAATGCAGTCTTGTCTTGTTGCTCGGTAGCATGTGTATGCTGTTAAAGGTGCTGCCAGAAGAAGAAATGCGGTTGCCCATTTAGTTTGGCAGTTTAACGTAGAACTGCAAACATGACAGAGATCTTGAAATATATTTTAAGGTTGTTAATGCAGTCAAAGAATTCCAGGAGGATATGTTCCTAACTATACCTTAGTTAGAAGGTAATCCAAATTTGTATGTTGCACCAGCGGAAACTTTTGGGGGACATGATTTCATTCCTTCATATAATAGGTTCTGATTAATTTAACCACTGAGCAATGGATGGTTTTACTTAACATTTTGGAAAGGGCATTTTTTTCCCTAAGCTTGCTTATTGCTACCTTCAAACTGGAAATTTGCTTGCTTTCCAGTGATTTAGCTGCTCTCATTCAGGTAACAGGAAAGACAGGGGTAGGTTTCTGTTGCAGGAGCTGTCTGTGTTACATAAACTGGAAAATGAGTGGTCTTCCCCATACTTGATACCTTCTTACCTTGGAAGTTTTCCTGTATGGACACTATACACAGCTCTCTGAAGATCAGGCAGTGATGAAGTTGCTTACAGCAGCAATTTTGATGTAGCAGATGAGGACTGACTGACTGCAAGTGGCTCTCCATAGAGGCAACAAATGTGGTCTCAATGCTAAAATTAATATGTTCCCATAGAATTTAAAAGAACATGCCTCAGCTCGCTACATATGTGGAGCAGGTACTCTGTGTCATCACCATGTCTATGCCTAGCTTAACAAGTGTACAACAGCAAATATTAGCAGTTCAGGTCGCAGTTAATGCTGATTTATTTGGAGATGATATAAATTTGGTCCATTTCATGTTCTGAAAAGATGAATTTTGATGGAGAAAGTCCTTTGTATTTTTGGTACTTGAAAGACTGTTTATGTTATCTTACAAAGGGACATAACAATAAATTATGAATGGAGAGAAGATGGAATATGCATTAAGTGTACTAGAAAATAAAATATGCATAAAAAATGCTTACATTCACCCTTATGAATGAGTGTAAACAACCCATCAATTCTTTAATATTACTGATAGATAGCAGTTCCTGATAAGAAGGTAACATTAAGACATAGTTGATACATTAATGTTATAGCTAAAGTATAGATCTGAGTCAGGCTGAAGCAATTTTAGCACCATAATAAAATACCTGTTGCTAGTCCTTGACAAATGCTTACTTCTAGCATCTCCTGCTATTTGTCATTCAAAGCAAAAGGTTGTATTTCTTCAGGAACTAGTTTTACAGTAAAATATCAGTAAAAAATAAATCTGAATCAGAACACAGATGTATTAATTGAGACCAGGTTTTTCAAATTGAATCTATTATGGTTGTGTTCTCTGGCTGTATAAATAGCCCTGCCATCAAAAAACAGATGAATAGAATCAGGATAAAGGTCTGAAATTAAGTTGGCATGATCAAAGGAAAGATCAAAGGCCTCACTGTATTTCATAATTCTTAGTTAGCAGAGAATGATACCTGTGATGTGAGAGAGCGAAAATATTGCTAGACAAATGTTTTCCTGGCTCATCCTACCTATCAGCAGGTAGGCTTTGTTTCTACAGCCCTGATGAGGAATCACCTATCATTCCCTCTCTTTTCTTTTCTCCTTATTCCAGAAGGCTTTGGAAAATCTTTAGAAAATTAAGACAGAAGCAGAAATGTCAAGTAGAGCTGCTTTTCTAGAGATAAATATGTGTTTGTTTGCACACATATATATGTATACATATATATGTATATACACATCTAAAAAAAATCCTTTAATATATTTACTCTGCTGGTAACATGGGATAGGGCATGTGGAAATATTTTGTGAATGCAATCCATATAGTTCTGAATGGCAAATCCCACTGAAGCAAAGATGATCTGTATAAGTAAACAGATTCTCATAAAAGTGATGAGATGTAGTTAAGAGAAAGGAAAAATTAGGCTGAATTTCAGAAAAGCAAAAATCTTTTGGTTATAGTTTTGTTTTGCTGATTAGTTATATTGAAGTGTGGAATAATCTGCTAAGGGAAGGGAAGAACATCTAATGGAACAATCTAAAGTCATTTGGATAAAACTTTATGGTTTTATAATTGGAGAAAAGCATTGGCAAGGAGAGCTTTTTTTGTATCTTATGAATTTTCTTGAGAAAATATCTTGTATTGAAAATAGTTTTACCAGTATTCATGGCAGGAAGATGCTTTGCTTTGTAAAAATGGTCTGAAATAAATTCTTCTGTGATTTGTACATCACAGTCTTCTGATGGCCCCTACTTTTCATTCTTTCTGTGCTGAAAATACATAATGCAGCAAACCAGGCTAGGCAGGTCTCCCTCTCCCTCAGTGTCTAATAGCTGTGTTCAACATTTTTTGGTCAACAGCAAGAGAATTTGATCAAGAATGTATTCTGAGGATTTTATCAAATAACTTCCATAGACAGACTGTATATAGAATGTGCTGATTAGAAATTTAAAATACCTTTTCAAGGCATAAATAATTTATCTATTTATTTATTTTATAATCTTGCATATCAGACATTTTATTAACTCTTACAAAAGAAATGAAATGACTTAAAGTGTTTGGAGAGATAAATTAATTAAAGTTAACCCTCATCACTTTAGGAGATTGAGTAGAAGGCAGAAGAATTCAAAGAAATATTTGCAGCTGAATATACAGTTGTAACAGTCCTTATTCCTTGTACTAATAAATATTGCAAATGTGTCATAGAAAGAGTAGGGAGGGTGGTGAGTGACACAATGCACTTCACTTGTGGGGAAGAAATAGTAATAGGTTTTATTGATAATGACAATGGTTTCATGAGGTTCTGTGGCAAGGTCACTTATTATTTATTGCATGGACGTTCAAGATTCAGACAGAATTACGAAGGACACCCTCCCGTTGGGTCACGAGGTTCAGATTGGACCCTCTTGCTTTCCAAACTCCTTCTGAGAGGAGTCTGGGTGCGGCTGGATCCAACCCTAGTCCCAGACCTGGTCAACAGTTTATGACTAAGGGATTTGTGCACAAAGTAAGGTTTACAAGTTGAGAAAGAGAGAGAGCACACTATAGTCACTTACCACGAATCTGCAAGGATCTCTTAACCTCAAGGAGCATCCTTGAGAGGCGTCCCTGCTCAAGGGGAGATCCCGGCATGCAGCCCACTGCAATGCAAGGAGAGCTCAATGGGCTCTCGGGCTGTCCCCGTATTTATGGGATAAGATGATTGACTTATAATCATTCTTTCAATTCAGAAATGACTGTTGGCTGGTGTATGCACACTTAGCCTTATCTCCCCATCAGGATGCAGCCATCAGGACTGTTGTTAATAGTTAATGTCTGAGTAGGGGAAGAAATCAGGGAGGCAACTACCAGGATCAGATAATGTGGTAGTTAACACCTGAATAGAGCTATGTGTGAGAAGTCAGGTTGAGCTGGGGAAGGAGCACATCTGTCACAAAATGTTTTTGTGATGATTTTCTTTTAGTAATGTATTGCATGTTTTCTGATCCACAGAAACAGTGTGATGAGACTTTACACTGTGTATGCGGTAGCTTCTTCTTTTAGTCTAGCAGAAATCTGAAGAAGCAGGTAGGCCACTCTCTTTTTGTAATCTTTACGAATTGAACTCTTGTGCTAGGAAATAGCTCTACATACTTTTTATTTTCTCAGATACTTTTAGTAGATATATATTTCCTTTTTTCCATTTCTTCTTCATTGTAAAAAATAAAACATTTGAAATGTGTTACTTTGATAAATAACTATTGTGCCAGGTAAGAACTTTTTAATACAAGAAATCGCAGGTATTATTATGTTAATCTGTAGTGTATTGAAGAAAAAAAAAAGAATGTTTCCATTCACTATCTTTAAAAAAATGACATTTCAATTGATGCATGAGGCACTGATGTATTAAAATTTCTCTATTTTTGCGTTTTTGAAAAAGTTTTTCATGAGGACATTCCACTTCAGAATCTAGCATTAAAGCTAAACATCCTGGAAGTCTTCTTTAAAAATATGCCACTTTCACAGAACAGATTAGTGTATGCTGTAATTCAAAACAGTTTAGTACATGCCGTGATAAAGCTAAAATGAAATATATCTATTAAATGTTTGCTGAAATAAATGTGCTAAAGAACGTACTAAGATGAGTTATTGTTGTCTAAAGCTATTCTTGTATTATGGTACTTCTGTTGAAGAGAATATCTTCTTAAAATGCATCCTAAAATGAAACTTT
>VZSV01000021.1:7680171-7742671 GCA_013398735.1 Nothocercus julius | reverse complement strand
CCAGAACTGGCCCAGGGGGTTCTTTACATTATACGTAAACACACGTATACACATGCATAAAGGAAAAACAAAAGTTTTTATATATATATAAAAAGAACAGTTCAGCTTTCATGATATATTTGTAAACATAAAGCGTTAATTAACCATTAATATGCATATTTAATAAAGAAGTGATATATGTTGTTACGCAGCTCAAAATTCCAAAGATCCTTGTGCATTTGTAACTTTGGAATATTTATAGCCTGCATTTATTTTTAACTCTTTATAAGATGTTTGCAGTGTTAGATCAAATAATTGCATATTGTTCAGGACTTTGAGTTTATTTTTATTGCTCATAAGCACTGCTTAAACATTGAAGTATCTGAAAGTATTATCCTGGATACGGTATTGCAAATGAAATTTACAGTCCCAGTTTCAGGACCAAATTCACTGGCCTTATGTAGTATTGTACTGGTCAAAATAAAGACTTTGAAAATATACATTTTTTTTTAATGTGATGAAAAATAGGTATTTCAAGGGAATTTTTGTTTCTTTTTTTAATATAAATGCTGAAATCTGATGATCTGATTTTTTCATTGCACAAAAAAAATACTCTAATTCTTGTTAATTTTCTTTATTTTGTTTTTAGGCTTGGTTTAGTCAAAAAGAAACCAAAAACATTTAAAGTCAGATGTGGATTTTTAATGTCTGCATTTTCGTTTTTAGAAGGTGAGCTCAGAAATATTCAGTTTGAATTCTTAATAGTGTTCAATAAATTAGGTCATTCTGCTATGACTTCTTTATTCTTCCAGTAGTCTTTCTAACACACATTTTGCTTCCCTAAAAAGCAAATGGCCATTTCAGTGGTAAGGATGTGCTGTTAAGGATGCTATGCAGAAATATGAACTTTTGTTGAGGTTTTTTTTTTTTGTTTTTTTTTTTTTTATTTGTGGAACTCTTTATAACACCTTCATTTTAATATAGTTTACACTCTACTTTTTTTTCTTATAGATATTAAAGTATTCTCTCCTAAAAGAATTACCTCAGTCCCGTTATGGATAAGGTGGAGTGCAAAATGAAATATATATACATTTGTACAGTCTTTTCTTGGGCTTCAAATTGTAAAATACAAAAGAAAAATCTTTCTCACTCAAAAAAAGCCCAAATGAAGCTCAACAATGACAAAAGAAAGTTGCAGTTGTTCATCTGCAAGTATATAACTTCCCAGAACATGTAACTTTCTAGAAAAGCTTAGCTCCAAAGTAGGTACAATGGCTTGGAAGAACTGAGCAATCTAAAGGTCTTGAATACCGTGGACTTCTATCATGGTTAGTCACTTCTTATCTCACTGTTTCTGCCACCTCCCCAGGTTATTGGGCAGAAGTTATCAGATGTCTGCCCTTAGACCTCTAATTAGTGATCACTTAGGGAATTTGGCTAGCTAGTCCTGTTTTAATTATGTTCTCTAGCTAAAACTTTGCAGTCAGTTCTTTTTGAGAATGATGTTAATAGGATAATGCATTTTGACATCTGGAAAACAGCAATTTTCCCTAAAACAGTTATATAGAAATGAATTTAATTGTAATTCTCCACCTTTTTGGAAAATCTACTGTGTTATATGTTCACTCCTGCAGCTAAAAAGTTAGTGAAGGAGGCTGTAAAAGCTCTGCATATGCATACGATTGTATTTCTAGCACAAGGACTGAAGATTTCTGGGAAGTGCATTTGGGATCAGACTGGCCTTTCCAACACACTCCTGTAAGAGGATCCTCAATTGCTTAAACTGTGAAGCTGCCAGGTAGAAACCTCAGGTGAATTTGCCATGTGTATCATAGCAGCTTTGAGAGTTTCTTAATTTATGCTTTTGATTAATGTAGCCCCTTTAGCAGTCTATCATCCTCAAGGCATGAAGACCGGTTAAAGTCACCTTTGCAGACTCTCTTAGGAGTGTGAGATGTATTGCGCCTTCCCAGGTGCAGAATCTTAGCTAGGATTTTTGAGCAGCACAAATGCTCCTGTGGAAGTGAAACATGTCCGAATTATTTTCTCCAACTTCGAAGAGTGTGCACCTTAGCTAATATTTTGTTATTACCTACATGTTAATTCACAGTGTTCAGGTATGAAGCACAGAAGGAACCACCAAGTACTGCATAGAGAAGATTGTATAGTTTGGCTTGTATAGTTTAAAAATTCAAGGCTGTAGCGTAGTAGTTCTGTCTCTTGGGAGTGTTTCAGATTTGATTTGAAACTTGTTTATCAAAGTATCTTTTCCTGAATGGCATTTTGTGTTAATGGGGTTTGAAGAACTCCATCCTGAGGGCTGTCCGCTGTATAAAGAGGAGACAGGATGGTACAGTATATAGCCCACGCTGTGTTCTTGTGAGGCACAAGGCTGCTCCATATTTTTCTATGTAACTATATTTGGATTTAGTATCAAAAATTTCTGCTTGTTCATCCCAGCTCCAGTTTCCAGGTTAGGAAGCAGCAACAGCAGTGTTCCCTACCCAACTAACCCTGATGCCTTCACTAGGTTTTTCCCTTTTGTAGAGGGCACATCTGTAAAGTGGGTGCCAGAACAAATGCCATCAGACATCTCAGGATTTCTGATCGCTGTTTAAGCTGTCGTCCGCCTGAGATCAGTTAGCATAAATGTGAAGTAATTTGCAGAACAGTTTGTGCTTGCATTTCATATAAGCAGAAGTTTTGCATTTCAACAGCAAGGATTACAAAAGCATTGCTTTCAGGATCTCGGAATATTCTGATAGTCATATTTAGTTTCGCTTTCCAAGAGCTTCCTCAATGACCTGGCAAATCATGTATGTTTTCTATGCCGCAGTGTACATTTAATTTTTATTTTCATTTTTTACTACTTGATGAAGGTGATAGTGAAAGATACTGTATTCTTTCCTAGCTATGGTGTCTGATCTGCACAGTGGTGCCTTCTAATGTTGCTCGGGAAATTTTCTGGTATTAAAATCTAAACAGTATGGTAAATTGCTTCCACAGGTGTTACTGTTTTACATGCAGTTGTTAGCTGAGAGAGTACAAGACCTTTTTTTTTTTTTTTTCTTCTTCTTTCTTCTTTTTCATGCCTCAAAGAGGGAAACAAGGCTGTTTGGAAGGCTGGTTTTATATCCTAGGGTTATGCATGATCCCATTATTCTGAAACACAAAAGTCTCTGCACTAACTTGGGTAGAATTTGTCTGATCTTTTGCTGTTATAACTGAGAACAAATGTCTTCTGTCTCTGACAGGAGGGGAAAAAGAGATAAGAGGTGGAGATGGCTGTAAATCAGCCCATTCCTGTGTTGGAAAATAAAGTAGTTCTAATTCTCAACAGTCTCTCATTAAAAATGACATGTCTCACTTTATTACTAATTTGTTTAACAGTGAAAATATATGCAGCACTTCATAAAAAACAATGTGAGACACATCTCTTGCCCATTTTCTCCCGCTCCACAGAGGCCTACCATCGCCTATTTTATTGCTGTGCTACAGTGAAATAAGAACTGCTAGATCATGACAGTGTACTTCCAAAAATGTTATCAAAAACGAAAAGCTCAGTTCCTTATTGCACAAGTGTCCTCTTCTTTTTGAATTCTGACTTTTATTACAGGTCTTAGTAAGACAAACTTATATGAGGCATCCATGTAAGAAGGACACAATCAAAAAAAATCATATAGTGCCTCACAGGAGCAGCTCTGTGACAATACAGGATTCAGATATAGGTTCTATATCTGTGTATTTACACCCTACAGCAGCTAAATAATCTATTTTTTTGTTGCTGTTGTTTGTTTGTTTATTTTGAAACACAGGTAATCCTGTGAAACAATTTATTACACAACTATTTATTGTGTGTGCCACACCAGCTAAGTGGCACTGAAATTGAAGAATGCAGGTCTTTTGCAATCAAAAGGATTCCAATTAAATTATTTGTTGACAGAGAAATGGGAATTCATCTGCTTTTATATTTGCATATCTACTGTAAACATTTTGGGGAACTGGCATTTTTTAACAGCGTCTTAGAAAAAAATTGACATTTTGATTTATTTTAGAAAGATAACTTTAGTTGAGGAATTTCTCACATAGATGCTTTATACTTTATTACAAAAAAAAAAATTGATATTAATGTATCATGTGATTCTTTTCAAAAGTATGGTACTTTGAAACATTCTCCACCACAGTGTTAAACCTGCATTATTAACATAGAAGTGAAAATCCACCACAGACATGTAGTGCTATATATTTCCAATGGGACTTTTTTTGTGATTAATTCTTTTGCGTTTAAATGCTTTCACTGCCTATGTTTCACTAGCTCAGGGAAAGGTAAAGTTGCCTTATTTTTTTTGCAAAAACAATATTATGTAGTTAGTTTCTCATTTTAAAAAAATCCTTCTGTCTGTTAAAAATGAGTTCTAGTAATATGTGAAAAGTTTCTCAAAGTTTCCTCTCAATTAAAAGACTTAATGGAGCTGAAACAAAAGAAAAAAACATTTCTATAAGCTAGGACATTGTTTTAACATTTACAGGAAGAAAGATTGTCCCTTTGCCTTCACGTAAAATACTAATATAATGGCAATCAAAAGATAATAGGTGTCTATGTGAAAAAAAGTTAGCCTGTAGTAGGCAGTGGCATTTTTACAGTGCAGTTACCTTATCACAGCCTAATGCAAGCAGAAATATTTGTGACCCATTTGGTAACAGTACAAAGACCAAGTTCATTTAGGGCTTATAGTCCTGTTAACTGCATCTACCATTAACTGTAGATAGCAGTCTGAGAAACTATAAACAATCTATTCATAATGTGATTGAGGGGATTTTTAAGGGAAACTTCCTCAAATACGCTAATCTGTTATGAGTCTGACTAATATAATGAATTCTAATCAGGTGGCATCCAGCTGCATCCTTGTCTAGCTCCTCCATTCAGAGATCAATCAGATGGATGTTGGGCACTGACACTGGGAGCTCTAAGGATGGAAACAAAAAGAGGCTCCTCTTGCCCCTTACAGAGTTTTGTAAGAATATCTTGAGAGGAGTCAATTTAGTAAGAGTAATAAAAAAAAAAAAAAAAAAAAAAGAGAGAGAAACTTGTCCATAAAAAACAAGATGTAGGTTTGCTACGGAAATCTAGGCAAATTTTAACCAAGTGAAGTGCCTGCTGGGAACCTGAACTGCACTGATATAATTGGATGCAGCTGCATCATTTAGCCCATTTCACAAACAGATCCACAAAAGATTCTTCATTGGAAGAATAAGCATATATCATTGCAGACACTCTGAAAGAAAACAAACAAACAAACAAATATAAAAAAAGGGAAAGCAGCAAATCATAAGCCATTGCATAACATACAGGGAAAGTGTAAACTTTTTGCATATTTAATGATATAAACCTCCAAAATCCAAATTCCACATATGTACCCCACATATTCTTGTCTCTTGCCCCCTTCAGAAAAAAAAAAAAAAAAAAAAAAAAAAAGGAAAGCCTAAGGAGATGGGAGTGGCAGGTTAATTTATGTATCCTTTATATATGTGTGTATTTACAGTAGAACTAATACGAAGTAATGCTCTGGCATATCACAATAAGGTCAAAAGCAGATGCAATGTAAGAAAGTATGATGAACATTTTACTGAATAGTGATATCATATTTTATTATACATTAATATCTGTAGCAAAGAACAAGCCTTTGTTTTCGGTGAAGATACCTTCTCAATTTGGTACTGATTTTCTTCTTTCCCTCCACATTCATGCAGCATATTTTGACATTCACCAGCTCATGCTTTAGGGATTTGATAGCTCAGAGCTAATGTGTTAAACTGAAGACACTAGTTTCTTTGTATCACCACCAATACAACCATCCCTGCTGGCTCATGGAGAAGCAATACAGAATATATCCTTTGGTAAGTTCCACATATGTGGATATCTGTATAAATCACTGCAGAAAGGTATCACTCTCCATCTGTGTATCATGATTAAACTTGGAAGAACTACAGGACTGTTTTGCACCCAGATTCCCCCATTGTGAGGGGAATCATAGAATCATAGAATGCTTAAGGTTGGAAGGGACCTCTAGAGATCACCTAGTCCAACCCCCCTGCACACGCAGGGTCACCTAGAGCACGTGGCTCAGGACTGCGTCCAAGCGGGTTTGGAAGATCCCCAGAGAAGGAGACTCCACAACCTCCCTGGACAGACTGTGCCAGTGCTCTGGCACCCTCACTGTTAGGAAATTTTTCCTTAAGTTTCTGTGGAACGTTCTTGTGACCATTTCCTCTAGTCCTATCAGTGGCCACCACTGAAAAGAGGCCGGCCCCATCCTCCTCACTGCCTCCCTTGAGGGCCTTATAGACACTGATCAGGTCTCCTCTCAGCCTTCTCTTCTCCAGGCTGAACAGGCCCAGCTCTCTCAGCCTTTCCTCATAGGGCAGATGTTCCAGGCCCCTGATCATCGTTGTAGTCCTGTGCTGGACTCTCTCCAGCAGCTCCACATCCCTCTTGTACTGTTGAGAACGAGCAGCACTTTCTGCATAGACAGCTATCACTCCTGCTCAGAAGGTCTCCCTGTTCTGGCTCTGAAGGTCTCCCTGCTGCAGACTCCCATCTTTCCAAGCAGTTCTGTGGTCTCTGCTGATTTGGAAGTGGCCACAATCCCATTTTGATAGTTGCCGCTAGAGGGATCCCTGCTGTTGGGTCTGTTCCGTGTTTCTTCTGCTCCTTGCCTGTCCCTAGCTTGGGGAGGAAGGCCAGAGCAGTGAGGGCCTCACTACTGTGATTTCCTTTCTCATTTGTTAGATACCTCTGCTGAGTCTGATAATGTAAATGTACATTATTAATTTTTCCTTGTAAGTTAGTTTAACAGTAATAGGGGTAAATTATATCTATTCATCAACTATTAATTCTTCATCTCTGCCTGTGGCACCAAAGATTCCCATCTAGAGTCCCATCCAAATACTAGCTGCGATTACTTAATTTCTGAGGCCAGAAATAATTGTCTGCGTTCTTGCTATAGCTTTGCTCCTGTCATTACTAAATTACCTGGTAATTATTTCAGTATAAAATAAAAACATTGTGTATATGTAAGTTGTATGATAATTACTTTCTCAAATTTACACCCTCAGGAAAATCACTAGATATCTCTTCAGATATGATGGAAAAGGATAAGTGATGAACAGACAGTGATTATGAAAGTGGATGTCTGTCTTTTCTTCCTGAGCCAGATCACAAGATATATTTTTCCTTCTGCTGAATTATTTCCATTGGAGTGCTCAATTTCACAAGATGTATGGTAGAAAGTTTTTTTCTTTTTTTTTTTTTTTAATAGAAATCAAATTAATCAGAGAGGATGAAAACATTGAAAAATTGCTAAAATGGTTTCAAGCCTTGTCAGGGAACACTTCAGCTGTCACTGCTACTGTGCTAACATTGGGTGGTAAGAGAAGAAAAGCCTTTACATTTCCTTGTTTGAAACTTCTTGCAGGTCAATAGTGACTGAAAATAATTACATTTGATTGCAGCCTCAGTCCAGTTTCTAGTGGACAAGTGTCCATGTCACAAAATCCACCATTGCAATTGGCAATAGTTGGCAGGCTCAGCAGAGAAGCCAGGGATTGAATGGGCATTGAAATTAAACTATTCTCCTGCCCCTAATTGTGGTCCTTTCAAGTCATAGTTGAGCAACATTGTTTGGGAAAAGTTACACAGCTCTTGGCAGTACTGAACTTGTCCTGTGGGTAAACAGAGCATTTCTGTCTCCAAAGTCTTAATCTAGAACATTTTGAAGCCTTAAAAATCACATCAAAGAGTAGAAAAATGTGGTGTTTTTTTGGCTGTGGTAATATTCATTACTTTCCGAAATATAAAACTTAAAGCTTAAATCAAGAATTCTTCTTTTATTTCCAAAAAGTTTCATGTCCTGCCTTCAAAAAAAAAAAAAAAAAAAAAAAAAGGAAGAAAGGTGAGTTTTTTTTTTTTTTATGAAACCAGTATTATTATCTCTGATGTGTTTTGGTAGAAAAGTGGATTACCTTGCTTAAGTGGATTACCTTAATGTGGATCACCTTACTTAAATAGGGCATTGTTGACCTAATTGATTTGATGACACCCTTGTGATCAAGGGCACGGGTGGAGCTACAGAGCAAAATGTGAATCAGGAATCATTAATTTCTCATGGATTTCAGTAGGAATCTATGCTTACAACCTGATGGATTGGTTTCTTGGATTTATAATTGGAACTTGACATTAAAAAATGATATGGACCCTAAGAATTTTAGCTTTCTCCTTCATAAAAGGAGTAGTAGTTGTCTATTTTTTTTTTCAAAAGGAAGGATCTAAGTCGATAAAGTATGTCAACTTCCAGTATGCTCAACAACTGCCATGTTTTCTAGTCTTTTGAGGGAAGGATTGTTGTCTTCTCTTTTTACTGAAGGATAACAACTTTTAAAATACATCCTTCTATGCCTTCCTACTACTGGTCTGTTTTTTTGTTTATGTTTTAATGTAATTTCAAAGCTACTAAACATGGGTACATTGTGAAATATGGGTCATTATAATCCATCTGTATTCAAACTTTCAAAAAGTGGCAAGTGGAAGACAATGCCTATGAAGCTGTGCCTTTCACTATGGGCCTACTGGAGCTGCATTCCAGCTCTCAGTTCATATTAAAACATTCAGAATTGGAAATTCCTGTCAGCTTTAAAAGCCTTTTTTAGCAGGTTTAGATACTTACGGATCTGTGGGTGCTTGTTTAGCTCTTCTACTTACTCCTGCATTTTTTTTCCTTTCAAATCTGTAGTCAAATAATCAGCTATTTGGTGCTCTGATGTGACTACACAGATGGAATTTGGCTACAAGATGCACATTGATGCACACAGATCTTGGGGAGACATAAAGGCTAAGTCTGTACTATGATATGAGGCTCTTGGTAGAAATGAATCTGGATATTTTCTGTGCTGCTTTTGTAGTAGTGCTGCCAAATCTTTCTTTGCAATGTCTCTCTGAACTTTGCTAAGTACTAGTTTTAGTGATTTATTTCCTATTCCCATCTGAAGGACTTAATTTCTTGCAGTTATGTTACATTTGGTGAAGTAGTTATATCAAAGTTCTGAAAGTTGGTCAGTGACCCCCGCCATGTGCCAAGCATATATGTTAGTGCTGTACCCTTGAGGAACAATATGCATACAATCCCTGATCCATTCTGTTACCATTTTGGTTTGGGGGCTTTTTTTTGTATGTTTGTTTTTATTGGGTGGGTGAGAGCATTCATATTGTTCTAATGTCTTACTTGTTTATAACATGCAATAATTAAATTTATAATTGGGAGCTTTTAATGATACATTAAGAAGTTTGCAAGTGACTTGTTAGTGGAACCAAATTCTAATTGAAAACAACTTTCTCAGTGTTTTTGCAGCACAGGAGCCTGAAGCAGAACACCAAAAAAAAAAAAAAAAAAAAAAAAAAAAACTCTTTGAAAACATTTGATTTGTTGTTTCTTGTTAAAAATCTAAATGTAGATTCACTGACCATTTGACAATTTGCTTAATGCATAGTCTGAAAAGAAAAGGTGTCTAATGCAAATAATCAGAGAGAAGCGTGGGTAATAGTAAATAGTACAAGTGTTTAACTGTAGGAGATGCCTCCACGGGTCTTCAGTTATTGCAGTTTACAGTGCTCCTACCTGTGGGATCACTTTTATCAATGAGATGGAGCTCATGCTGGAGCCTTGCTCTAATCAGCTGCAATTCAGTGCCAAAGCCACTGTGTGAGACCCAGTTCATCCACAAGAGCTCAGCCACGCTGGGCAGATGGTCTGCCGCAACCTGTCCAAGGGACGGAAGGTCCTTTTCCAAGTGTAGAGGTGGATAAGCCACAGTTCTTCAGCCAAACCAACTATGCTAGTGTTTTCATCACTGGGGACTTGAATTTGGCACCTAAGTTAAAATGCTAAGTATTAAAAGTTTATGTCATCTGCTGGAAATAAGGTTTAAAAATAATTTAAATTTCAGAAACTTTGTCGTATTTGGAGGAGTACTATTTTTGAAGTTTAAAAACCTTGAAAATTGTGTATTAGGAAGGTAGTTATCTGAAAACTTGAGTAACAGAACAGAAACGCTCATATAGAATTATATCCTTCTGATGTTCATTGAATGTGTTGCTGAGTTGCTGGTCCATGCAGTGTAAGCTGACAGTACACATATAATTGTATATATATGGGCTTTTGGGGTATGGATATATGTATCATGAAATACTGTCTTCATACTTGGCCCCTACATAGCTTCTTTCATAAATATCCCTCCCATGCACTTCACTGTTCCTTTTCAGCATGTTTTGCTTTGGGGTCAACAGGACTATGTTTGGTATTTTTTGTTTGTCAATGAGATAAACTCCAAAGTTTATGCTTTTCTGTCCTCTTGTGCTCTGTCTGACAAGGCAAGAAGATTAATTCTATAATACATCCATGGCTGTTTTGCTTTTGTGGTGATACTTTCAGAATCGTCTGCCTACATTTTGATCTCTAAAAGATCCATTAAGGCAGAATTCTGTCTTACCAAGTGACATTTAGTGGAACTTCTCTGAGAAAAGAGATAAAGAGTTTGCTAGGGTTTAAACACAGAAATTAATGATTATTTTCTGATTCTGATTCAGTAAAGACATATATTTATTTAGAAAACTAACACAGGGATTTGTGTTCTTCTTTTTGCTTGATCTTTGACAAGCAGTTATTGACATTTTACGTGCAATATTTCATTCGCACACACTGGATACCAAACATTTGTGATTTTTTCTAACACAAATACAGGAGGAAGTGCTGTATCTGAGGGACTGTCATACGCACTGAAACACACAAAACTAGTGATTCTCTATATTGCCATGAAATTATTTCTGGTCAATGGTAGCAATTTAATCTGTAACCTATAAACATGTATCCTACGCAGTCTAATGCCTTGGCTCTTTTTATCTATTTATTGCTATGTGTTGCTCTGAGCAGGAAGCATGTTAACAGTATTGCTTATATTTGTACACATATTTGTAGTACTGTTCTCTTTTACTAATCTTAACTATTCAGTCAGGCATTCATTTATTCTTTGCAAAATATAATATTTAAGAGTCCGAAAATACAAAATCAAGTGGATGAAGATAAAGGTTATCTGTCTGCATTCTCACTCTAAGAACTGCTGGTGAGATTAGCTAAAGAATCTAGAAATAAAAGTGCCCATTGACCATGGGATGTTAATAGCAATTAGTCATCTAACTTCCTTAAATATTCCTCATTTTTTAAAAAAAAGAACTTAGAAGCAATGTTGTAAGTTAGTACACTTTAAACTTGAAATGTCATCCTTTTAAATAAAACAATGTTTTCCTCATCATAAAAAGCCAATTTAATTTGCATCTATTTTTAGAGTCATTTTATGATTTATGACAGTCTATCTTTAACATACAATATTAAATATTTGAGAAAAAGATACTCAAAACATATATATATGGATAATCCCATCTACTTCTTTTGGTTGTAGACCAGAACAACGGAAGAGTCATATTCAGTCTTTGGAATGGTAGTGGAACATATCCACAATGTAACTCTCAGACTGCAGGAACGAAAGATAAAACCCAGAGCACCCAACGAATTTGAGCAAGCCCTTTTTGGTTGTAGTGCTGTTATTCCTAAAGTTGAAACAGTGAAATGGGGTATGTCAGACAAACTCTTCGTAAATTGGAAAATAATTTTTGTTCTGATTATTCTTATTATTCATTTATGTAACTTCATAAAGGATTTTGCTGAGCACAGTTTCATATTTGACTTTCTTTGCAGGGCATCTTGTGTCAGAGAACTGAAAAGAACTGACTCTCTCAGTGAGACATTTTGAAGTGACTTGCATAATTAGAGACAGTGTTGGCAAAATTAAATTAGCGAAGAACAGTGGTAGGGAGTCTGTACTGTGGTGTACGTTACTAACTCAGAGGTCATATGGAATGATCAAGCTATATGGAGCCCAAGATATCCATCCAGTGGTCCTTTGTGTTAATTTTGAATACTTCATGTCATGAATACTATCATGAAATTAGGCAACTGTCTGAGGTCGTGAACATCAACTTTTCAGCATCATTTACTCTGTAGCTTCCTTGATGGAGTTTCCACAGACTATGATGATTTGCTGCTCCACTGTGATGTTTATGGGCTCAATAAAAAAAAGGTTCTAAAAAGATTATGGGCACTGAAAAAGGAAATACAACCTTTTCTGCAGGAGCACAGAGCAAAACAGGCTAAACATTTTTGGGATTTCTTGCCTGCCACAAACTGATGATGATTCCCCATAGACATTCTTACTCATTTTATACCCTCAACAAAAATCTTTAGGGCTTAAATAAAAATTTCAGATATATAACAAGCCATCTTCTCTTTTACACTAGAAGTTTGGTGTTTTATGGCAAGATCTTAGAAGACAAAGACTACCTTACTTCTTGGACTTTAAAGACCCACAAGACATAGTTGTAACTGACTTTTAGGCCCAGCTTTCACTAAAGTAATCAGTGAGCTAATGCAGACCTCAGATATTCCTTTGTTCTACATCTGAACTTTGCACAAGTCTGATCTGGTGACAGTTGCAAGTAGAGAGAGAGATCAAGAGGAGGACTCAAAAACTTGCCCTGGTACAGCTGTAGTTTTTTTGGGGTAATTTGCAGATTTAATGGCAGTTTACTTTTGAATCTTTTTATATTTTACTGAAAAAAAAAATACTCTGTCGCTTCTTGTGCCTTTTCACATTTAATTAGTCAAAGAAGTTATGGAAGGCTGAATTCTTTCTACATCATCACAAGTTATATTAGTCAGGTTCCTTTGTACCGTCTTTGCAACAGCACTCTCATGAAGGGAGGAAACCTCAAATTTGACTATCATTTCCACACTGACTGTGTATGATTAGAAGAGGGAAAAGTGTTTTTACTTGTGGACTGAGTTATTGTGGAGTCTTTCTAAGCATCAACAGCATGTGTTTCTGCAGTCTGTTTTCTCTATGCAGTCATACTTAAATGGATCAGGTTATTCTTGCAAAGTGAAGGAAAACAGTAAATACAAAATTGTCTGCAAAGTTACACAGAGCTTTCGAGGCTGTGCTGTAATTTGAATTGCAAACAGAGTTGGCCTGAGTGCATAGCCTATGTTAAAGATCTTAAGTGCAAAGCATGCAGTGATTCCTAGAAGACAGATGATGGGAGGAAGATATTTCCTGACTCCTCTCTGCTGTGTCACTGGCAACTGAAATGGAGAGAAATTATTCACTGTTGGACTAACATCTCTGAAATTTGAAGAAAGAAAGTTTCTTGAGTCTACCTCTGCAGTCTGTAGAGCTGTCATGCTTTCTCTTCTTACTTGTATCCAAAAATAAGGTCACACCACACTCCCTGTATTTGTGCATCTTCAAATTTCCGTACCTGCTTTCACATCCATGAGCAAAAAAGCAGGCATGCCTACAAAAGAGCTGACAGAGCACTAGAGCTCAGCAACTGTCTGGCACTGTCAGCTCTCTTATTACCCAGTTCTGAAGACTTAGATTAAGAAGCATGATTTCCCTCACAGTATCAATATGGTTGATGTTTCAGTGTAAGTTTTTTGACCCAGTTTGACCCATTTAAATAAAATATATGAGACCTATGCTGGTATTACTTTCTTGACTACAACATATTAAACATATTTCTACAAGTTCTTCTAAGTTATGTTTGTGAATGATACTTTTTATCTTTTTTTTCCACTTGTTTTAATACTCAGTGATGATTTATTATCATAATACTCCTAGGGTCCCTTTCTCACCAAGTAGAGGACCTGTATGCTTATATGTGTAAATGTTACGAATGTGTAAGGACATTCATGTGTAAATGTTATGAAACAACTAATGTATTTTGAATGACCCTTTCCAATGTAATCATTAACACATCAATTTGAAACCTTGACTCCGTTTTTCCTTGCATTTTTATCTTTTATTTTTTTTTTTTTTTAAGTCTTTACATGTATTTCCAGTATGGGAGATTATGTTAATGTAGTGTCACTGTACTTGACATATATCAAAAGAGTTGTCCTTTAGGAAAAATGCTGCATCATGACTTTGGATCATGTCTGAGTCATAAGATCCAGGAAAATGTCAGACATGTTATGCTTTTTCTGTTTTATGCAGTTCTAATGTTTGTTTAAACTGAAGGTTCAGCGCAATCCTGTGTCAGCTGCTACAGAAGGATCCACTTAATTGGCATCCTAGAAACACGACAGGCACATTTTAAGTAGGGTGATTGCTGGGGAGTACATACCTAGCAGTTCATATCAATTATTCTGGTTAATGGAACACGTAGTTTGTTTAATTGTCATGCCCACTGCTATGGTGTATCTTCTCCAGGACCCTTCATAGTCTAATTTGTATGTGCCTGTGGTTCAGCAAATAGATAGCAACAGTGGAACTTGTGTTTGTGCCGGCTTACATGTTTTTACGTGTGCAGGATCGACCAATGAGCATTTGGTGGCAGCTTTTTGTGGGTGGAGTTCCTATGGAAACAAAAAAGGATGTTCTCTGTTTGCTTCTTGCTCATTTAGTTTGCATTAAGTTCAAGTGGTTTAAACATAAACTCTTAATAATGTCAGCTAGTATCGCTAAATCTACTCACAATAGATTAGATGATAGATGTGAACTGATACTTCTGAAATTTAATATTATCATTATTTTGCAGTGTACAGCCATTCTTCTTACCTCAGTGATTCTTTCTGAGCATCAAATCAATCCACTGTATTAATGTTTTACTCTTGAATATTATGGTCACTAACTTGGTAGAAAAATATAGGTATCTGGAATTGGATATACATACTACTTTCAGTAAATATTTAATGGTCAAATTTGTGTTTTCAGCATAACATCATTTGTTAATAAATGGTATTCTGCTATCTTAATTTGAGATATTCAGAATCGTAAGATTTGAATCTAAGGATTTGACATGAATGTTCACAAAATTTATCCCACTGCCCAGTTCATAATCGAGAGCGCTAGAGGCAAGATCTTTGTGTGTACATTTGAAAGGAATATCTGGGCGTGTTGTAATAATTAGGAAAGGCAGAGATAGTGATTGCCTGCACTGTACTGCATATGCATGGCATCTCATCGTTAGAGCTGAGACACTATTTATTAATATTATTTTGAAATTATTTGTATGAAATTGTGGCAATCTAATCCTTCTTTGCTTCACAGATGTTTCCATTATATGGCTATAGATTGGTACACATGCACTATATTAATATGATACGTAAGAGTTTTTTTTTTTTTAATCCAGGATAAAAAGTTCATATAGTATTAGCAAAAGAATGGTTGCTTACTTCTTTCTTTCATTTACTTAAGCTTAACATATTGAAGGAGTGTGTCAAGTATTTTTTGTTTTTTTTTCCTCAGAAAGATTGAATATGAATCTAGCATGTAGATGGCATGTAACTGCATTTCCTGCATTGTTACTATATTGATTTCATCTGAGATTTAATCACCCAAGGTTAGCATTTGCTAGTAAGATGTGTGTATATAGCAGTCTTGCTCAACGGTTACAAAGCTTACCCCTTGCCTCATGTGCTTCCTCTGTTATTGCTGCACCATATGTTCTTTACAAATCCAAACGGAAGAATCATACGCACTAAAGTTACCTGGGAACAACAACAGACTAAAGCTTTATGCAGTTAGAAAAACACATGACAGCATTTCTCTTGCCATTGCATCTCAGGACATTTTCTCTGCTTCTCTATTATGCCCATATAAATAGTTATCTAGCTAAACTTCTACAGAACAAATTAGGGTTATCCTTTTATTCTGAACATACTTTTTCACTGTGACTACTAGTGAAACAACCTATGAAACGTGTGAAATTACAGTTGCTTCATCTCCCCTGATGTTTACACAGGCGAGAAAGATTTTCCCACACTTGTGTGTATCTATGATTTAACTACAAATGACATTGTACCTCTCCAACATTAACCCCTTAATCTAGTACATTTCTACAAATAACCACCTGTAGTCAATTCTTTATTCATAAGCCTTATCTGTTGTTACAGTATATAATCTGTGAGAATGCCCTAATTTTTATCATTCTCTAAGCCTGTCATCATGGCTGAGACAAGGCTTATCCCTCTGAGCAGATGAGATTAGTCGATCATGTTGAAATCAGAAGAGGGATTATAATGCTTGTAATACACTGAGTCAAATTAAATGCATTTTGTTTGTACATCAGAAGATCTTGTTGCTAAGGCTTTGGTGTCTTCTGCTGACTGTAATAAATTGCCAATAAAACATATGAAGGCTGAGGGTGGGCATGGGGATGAAAAGTCAAGCAAAAAGCAGAAACAAATCAAAGATATTTGTTTTGTTTATTCAGCCTGGTAAACTAGGGGCTTAACTGCTCTAATGTCACCATCATATTGTAAACAATGGGTTTTTCACCAAAGATGAACTCTGATCTAAACTGCTTGCTATCCATTTTAATTTATCTTTGATCAACTCCAAGAGCATCTCTAATTCTGAGTAACTTCTTGCCTCTTCATATTTCTTCTTTTGTTCTCTTTAAAGCATTTCCTTTGTCCTGACTGTTTTGGCAGTATGCAGCATAAACACACATGCTATTTATGGGCTGCAGCCCGTAAGGAAGGACACACTGAGGAAGATATATTAGAAACGTAGCCATAAAATTATGAATCAGTGGGTCAGGTAATTCTTTCTTCTACCCCAGCTGGTGCTCCTGTCATACCAGAGAGGTAGAAATCAAGAGCTGTTTTTAGAGAAAGAAGCTACTTCCCATTAATAGCCCACTATTTTTTATTTGGTTTCCTCTGGATAAACATTCAAAAGCTTGGATATTTATCACAGCTTTCTCAGGATTATCTGAAATGCGTGAATCACGGAACTGAGCTGGAAATATCAAGTGAACGAGATTACTCATGATATTTCAAGCACTTCTGGTTCCAAGACCCAGCTGCAAATTTGAAAGTGAAAAATATTATCAGAATCATCATGAAAAGCAAAGGAAAGAATTAGTTGTGAATTGTGCTTCTAGCAGGAGTAGAGGTAATAATACTTTCTTCCTTTTTTTTCTTCCTTTTATTTTCTTTTGCATAAAAGAGTGAACTCTATTCATAGAATTGGTTTCTAGGTAGATATAAAATATGTGTAATTCAGTTCAAATGTTCCAACTTTCAGAAAAGACGATTACACTAGATATCGTGAGAAAATTTTAGTTGTGCTCGTAGTACTTTGAGGCAGTAAATGTAAGCTTTTTTCTATCAACTGGAGGAAGCAGTGTCTAAATTGAAGAGTCTTAGGCTTCTCCCAAGTTTAGCGGTCTTCGTATTTTGGTGGATTCTGGAGGAATGCAATCTCCTGCATGCCTGTTGTAAACAAAGGCTCTTAATTATCTGAATCTCTTGGAGCCTATAACACAATCCTTGTGGAGCTGTATTAAATATGTGAGAGCTATGAGATTTCTGCATAAAGTAGCTTATAGGCAGCTTGGACCACACAGGTTTGCTTTCATCTGCAGGCTAGTTTCCATATGTGAGTTAGGCTGAGCTCTTGCCCTGCCACCAACGTAATCCTCCAGTTGGTGACCAAATCCATCCCTTCATGATCCTGAGAGTTCTTTGATAACTCAAAAGCAATAACAACGTCTGTGCCTGCTCATAGATTTTTCTTCCAGAAACTCGCATCTATTTGAGGCCTTTTGAAAACTAGCATGTTTTATATGTGCAGGTGGAAGTGCAGCCTTCCTTCTGCCAGCATGACTCTGTAATAGCTAGCCTATGTAAAAATGGGACTCTTCTCCTATTTATTATTCAATCTTTTGAGATATCTACCATTAAATAATAGTTTAGAATCCTGCTCAGAAGTCTTCAGTCATTGCACCGTATCATAGGCTTATTCCTTTAAAGGGACCTGTGTTTATTATGGTTTATTATTACAATTATCATTATATTTTTACTATTATTTAATAAATTCTGAGGTAAAACCTCAGAATTAAATTGTCTTGAAAAAGTGGTTTTGAGAGCTTTTCTGAAGCACAGGAGGTTAGCATATAGCAAAAAATTAAATGAACTGTGGCATTTCCAAACATGCTATCATTTTCTGTGTGCTTTTAGGTAATTTTCAAGATAACATAAGTATTTATTTAAATACTTCAGAAGAATACTTTTTCTCTGGTTGGAATGATTTAAGCCCTGACCTCAAAAAAATGAGACAAACACTTAACTGCAGAGATAGCAAATGAACTTGTTGACTTCACTGATTTTTTTGTCTTAGCCTGAAGAGGTTACCCAGAGATTGCATATTTTTTTTCAGCTGGAGGCAGAACTATTGATGTTTCAGGTATCTCTGTCAACATAGAATGGTATGATAGAGATCAAATGGTAGGAGTCAACTCATAACCCTGAGAGTGTGCTTTGCTTGCCTCAAACCTTCTATCCACTTCTCAGGTCTAGTTCTTTTTCTAGTCATCCTTTTCTGCTTTCCCCTGCTTGTTCATTGCTGCTTCACCTATTCATTCCTCTTAGTAAATACTGTTTTAGTCTGTGGTTTTTTTTGCAATTACTTATTCTGTATTAAGTGAAGTAGGTAGAAAGATGGGATGCAGGGTTTTTTAACATCTGCTACACTACAGTTGTTGGAAAAATATGATATGTGTTTGTTTCCTCTCCTCTCCTCAATATATTCATCTCCTACCCAACAAATTGCTTTTCATTGTTGTCTATATATATGTGCTGTGCTCTTTCAAAAACCATAAAAAAATTCCATCATTAACCTGCAGTGAGTTTACCAGCTTTGACGGTTCATTCTCTCTTTTAGAAGTTTATGTGATAAAAAGTATGCTATAAATTGCACAATAGGTCAATCTTAAAAGATGGATGAAAATAAATTTATATTAGTCCAGGCATTTATGTGAATGCAAAATAACCTCTTTGGTTTCATTAGTTCTAATATAGAAATGCCATGGGTATAAATCTTCTCATTTCAGTACGTGCATGGTTCATTAGCTAAGGTCAAGAGGATGATTTCTTCCATAGTGTTTAAGTATAGAGTTAAGTACATACAAGTTTGTCTAGGAAAATCTATTTTAGTCACATATAAGAGACCATATACTGGATGATGCATACGCACACACATAAATATATATACATATAGCCAGTGCCTAATTTCTGTCACTTAAGTTTGACATCCTCCCCAGTTATCCTCCCTGCTTCATTTTTCAGATATGTTTGCAAAAATTTTAAGGAAACTTGAAACGGTATTGCAGCGTGCTTAATTTGGCAACAAAGATTAGCAAGTTACTGTCCAGTTACTGGCATGAGCAAGATGATCCAATGCTCAAAGTAAAGTATGGAGTAAAGCTTGCTGGAAGATCACACAATGATAGAAAGCACAGAAACAGTAAGAAAGAGACATTTCCACTGCATGTGTTCTCTGGGCCCTGATTATGAAAAGACTGTTTGTTAATCTTTGTGAGGAAGAGACACACTAGGGTCTAGTGGAATGACAAACAGTGAAAGAAGGTAAAAACCAAAAGCTGATAATCGGATCTGAAAACAAACAAACAAACAAACAAGCAAACAGAAACCCTCCTCCCCCAAATTCTTCCTTCCTTCTTCCTCCTCTTGCCTCAGGAGAGAAAAATAGAGCAACAACAAAGACGAACAAAGAAAAGAGACAATTTCTGATAGTAAGTTGCCTTTCATAACTTGTGTGTGTGTGTGTGTGTGTGTGTGTGCGCGCGTGCAGTGTCCTTGACCTAAGTAACAAATATTCCACATGAGCATCTTTGTCAAAATTCTGTCATGCCTTCAGCTTTATGACAGCTGCTGATGTGATTCACATCCACTTTAAAATGTCATTCAAGGAGGTATGTAGAATTGGCTGTTATGCCCATCATATTCAGTGAACAGATGGCAAACTCCCTTTCCTCCCCTTCCCAGTCTCTTTGAAGAGTTTGGCTAGGGGAGCATGTTGTTCCTTTGACCATCCAAGAAAATATTTTTGTGGGTCAAAGTAGCCTGTCTCCTTTTCTGGTCATGCCAGCCCAAAGCAGTGTGCTAAGTGTCCCTCACCGTGGATGTCAAACACGTGCAAGATTTCTGGGGCTGCAGAACCTGGCACCGCTCCATTCTCGCCTCATCTTTGCCTGCAGGAGCTACAAGTCTCATGGCCCCAGGTGCTGGGAGGAAGGATGAATATCTGGCAGATGAATATCACCTAATAATACCTGGGAAGAGTTCCCTGGACAACCAGGATGCAACATAGAGAGTCCCCTTCCTTCACATGAGTCGCTTTCTGGCATGTGTGCATTGATTGCACCCAAGTCTCCTGGTTGGAATGAGTGAAACCGAAGTGCTGGCCTGCCAGACCTTTTTCAGCTGTTTTGTGTGGTGAGGAGCGCAAGTCACAAAGGTCCAGTTCAAATCCAAATGTCAGTTTTATGGTTTGCAATGCATAATTTTGGACTTGTTTAAGTTTTTCAAGCCAATGCAGAATTGGTGTAATATTTGATATTACTTGACTTAGGGTCATAGAGAGCTCGCTCTTGTGAGGCTGGATCTGTGTGTCTTGTGCAAGTGCAAAACACGTGGAAGTGTTTTTTGTGTTTCTGGAATTATTTCTTCAAGTGCTTTAGTCCATAAAATGCATATTGTGCACAAATTATCTTTTTAGCACCTGAAAAAAAATCAAATCACAATCCAGACAAGATATTTTGCTATGTTCCATGAGTAGCATAACATTGCTTTTCACTACATCATTTGCAGTGATTTATTTTTAGTACTGACTGCCATACACAGTAGGTTTTAATGGAATTTTCATTATAGAGAGCAAGGGAAAACTGAACTGGGCTTGTGTACCCAAATGTGGCCACTAAAGGGAAGTTTAGAAAGGGCTTTTGTAGCTCTGCAGAGTAACAACACCCATTCTCTTCCTCAAACAGCCTCTCTGCTTCATAAATAATCTTTTAACTTCCTTAGAGAGGGAGATACTGATTAAGGAAAACCTTCAAAATTAAAGTGCAGTTTAGTGTCTTCCAAAAAAAAGTGCATCTTCTGGGAAAAAGAAAACGGGAATGAAAATAAATCAGTTTACAAATTGTCCTTGGTCTAGCATCACTCACTTCAACAACCACAGCTATGCTGAAGTATCAGTCACTGTCATTTCTTTTAGCATGCATCCCTTTCAGTCCTGCTGTCAAGCCTCCAGTTTGCTGATGACATTTTCCCTTTGCAGTGATGGGCATTTTGAATATGCAGAAACAGCAGTAATAAAGTGTAGTATGGATTTCAAGGGGATTAGTCCAAAGCAGCTATCAATAATTTCTGATCTGACAGAGGTGATAATTGAGGTAAGCTGTATAACTTGAAGATTTCAGTTTGGTTAAAATCGCCCTATTAGCTGCTTAATAGTGTTATTAGTGAAATAAATTAGGCTAGGATCTTCCAAATAACCTTGGCACTGTGTATATTAAGTATGCTCAATTCTATACCAAATGCATTCTAACAGTGCATTAGCAGCAGCAATGGCTGTCATATTGCATAATATTCTGAAAGTGCTTGCTTTTGGATGACAAATCGTATTACAGACTTGAAATAAAAGAGCATAAATCTGTTTTCAGATAAACACATGACAACAAATCTGGTGGCAATTTATGGTACAAATGGCTGAGAATATCAGTGCCTTTTTTTGGATATTTTCACTTAGAGTGATAATGACACAGCCTCCTTTTAGCTTGTAATCTTGCCAAACTGCTTAATTCATCCTCTCCATATCAATATGGTTTCTAACACACAGAGCACTAAATCAGTACATTTCAAGTTTAGGAGCAGATTTTAAGCATGGTCGCTGACTGCTTCAAAGTACAACTATGAAAAAGACCCTAGAGAAAAGGAGTAATTTTTCAAATGGTCCTAAGACCTGCTAAATCAGTGCCAAAATCTATTTTTATGGTTCTCTCAGCACCATGTGCTTGATATCTAACAAGAGATGTGTTCAGCTCTATGCAGTGTATGACCAGGCATCTTAATATTCTAGGAACATAACACAAATGGAAGCATCATTTAGTATTTCCTAGTCCCCTAAGAAACCTTCCAGAATAATGAATGGAGAAGACTGGGAATATGGGAAAAGGAAGACTTTAATGCAAAATATAAAGACAAAATAGAAAAAAAAATGTTGGAAAATGAAAGCTCATACCCAGCATCTGTATGCTAGCTGTACAATGAGTAAGTGTGCAAGCCCTCATTTTAAGTATATAAAGGGTTTGTTTACAGATAAAAGAAGGAAAATGGTATTTTACATCTTAGTATCATATTCTATAGCCCTGTATAAAAATACAAGCAACATATATTGTAAGGCTCTATTTGTACATTCTCATAACATGGTGAAAATGGCAGTATTTTTTTCTGCCTTTACTTATGATGGCTACACAAGCATTTTGAATTTAAAACTCAGTACTGTATGTAAAATGAGGTGCGTGCTTTTACCGCTTGTCAAAACAATCCTGAAATCCCATTTTCCTTTAATAAAGTATAGTTTTGTCCTCCAGATGTATGCTTGAATAAGATGTCATAGTCTGTTTTTGTTCAGGATTGCACCCTGCTGATGTTCTTAGGCAGCAAGAAAATTACCTTATTGAAACATATTGCTGGTAGTGACTATAGTGCCAAATTTTGCATTGGTATTACACACATGACATATTCAGAGACCTTTGAGTAAGACCATGAATATCAAGTGATTGAAAAGATTATACAGGCTTTTTCTTTGGATATAAAAGGTTGTGGTTCTGGATGAGTGTCTTTCAGATCAATATAATTATGTCATAAAAACATGTAACAAAATGGTTACTTTGCAGCCTTTCACACTTGCCTGATTTCATACTGATTTTCTTCTGAGTAGAATTGTTTTTCTTACATTAGTTGCACAGTTGTTATTTTAGTGGAGTGGGGGTTGTTTTTAGAATAGTTGCATAACTGTAGGCCCACTACTAGTGTGTGACTATCCAGACAGCTGATATATGTTTTACGACACTTGCTTTTCTAGTAGAAAGATGCATACACTTAAACTACAGTCATGGAGTTACAGAACTAAGGATTAACATAGAAAGGCACATGCACACACACACACACACACACACACACACACACACACACACACACACAATTAACATACAAATGCACCCAAATTCATATGTGCTTGTGTGTACAAGGGAAAGAATGTTCTTTTTATGAACCATAAGTAAACAGTTTAAGTGTGCATATGTTAGCACTAAAATGAAGTAGTATAGAGGTCTAGTTCGCTTTGGCTAAAAATCCACGAATTTCTGGCTGTAGCAGGTGTTTGGAAGCTGCAAGCAATGTGGTAATATTAAAAATTCATGATATCTGGGTTAAATGTGTTATTTGAATTTTGTATTTTTCCCTTAGATAAATTTAGTTATGCATGCACTACTTTTGTGACCCTACAGAGTGATAACTCTCTGCCAAAAATCATCAGAGGCAACAATTTGGCTGTCCTGGTTGGCAAAACACTGCCAACTTAGAAAGCAAAGTTATGATAGTAACTCCTGCTGGTCACTGGAGTGGCATCACAGAGAGAAAGCTATGATTAGAGAAAAGGAGAATTTGTAAAAAAAAAAAAAAAAAATTAAAACCGTAGCTAGTTTCAGGTAAAAGATGCATTTGAGGTTGTTTCCCATTAATGTTTCACATGGCAGAGGAGCAAGCCCAGCAATCAAGAACGGCTGATTTTTCCACTGGCCTCATTTCTTTTGAAAAGACTGAGCTGAGCTCTTCACAAGGAATGATTCTTAATATTACAATAAAATTGCTCCATAAAACACTCATCTAGCCGTCATAAAACACTCAGCATATAGTTATTAACTGAGAGGTGGATGGCTATAATCCCACTTTGAGCTGCTCCAGAATTTTGAAAAGAGGGTTGAAATTGGATTAGAATTTACAAAGGAGCTCACTGGAGCCGTAGATCCCCTAAGCTAAGAAGGTGCTAGAAACTTGTTTGATATCTAAGCCCAAACTGTCATCTGAAAGATGTAATCTGGATCAGTCTCTGACAACTACTGGACAACTACTGGAGATGAGCTGGGTCACTGTGTATTATCCTACTGTCCTTCCAGTAGAAGCAGAGCATGCAGAACACCGAGAGCGTTGGAGTACAGAACCTTGGTCTGATGATAAATAGGAGTATGTGAAATGGTTTTCCATGATGTGTAGAAACCAGACTCGATGTCCCAGGAAATCTCTTTCAGAGCCTTGTTGCTATACACTAGCTGTTATGACAGAAGATAAAGGATGATCTAGACTTTGATTTCTTGATGAAAATTTTAGTACTGCCAACAACCTCTACAGAACAGCTTTCAAGGTTTGAACAGTTGGCATTAATTCACATTGCAGTATTGTGGTGTTTCAAACCATCACACTATTCTGAGCTGCTGGAACAAGAAAACACTTGACACATTTGCTCATTCATTATATAATACAAATGTCTTCAACATATTTAGTAGAGAAAATAGCTAAGACTCAGATACAGGATGGACAAGAGAGAATTAATTTTAGTTTAATAGGGGCTTTTCCAAAATTGTGGACTTGTTAGAAACGTAACTTCCTGTATGGTGTAGCCTACTGTATAAATCAGTCCATTCTCATGCTACTTAGTGTTTTACTCTTAGAAAGCACAAAACTTTACTGAATTACAATCTCTGTGCTGTTCTTGGTCCTTTTTTGGTCTATGTATTCCATCAAGCATCCTCTAGCTCAGGGACAAAAGACCTCTTTTGTGTCTGAACTCTGAAAAGGAAAAAGCAAAAAAGCAAGCACAAGAAAGCACTGCCCGAAGAAAAGCAACAGCAAGAGAGAAGCAGCAGCACAACAATAGAATAGCTTAGTCAGAGCATGGACTAAAATCTGTCTTTCAGCAATGAAGGTTTTAAGTTTGAATGAACAGGAAAATGTTCAGGAGACCGCCTATGTCATCGCATGGTGAGGTGGTAAAGGGCAAAACGAACTGATGACTTGTCTGCTTATTTTCATGGGGATGGGATGACAATCTTGAGACATTTTAGAATAAATTGTCATTGGGATTGTCATTTAGATATCCCTCCAAGATTGTGATCAGATATGGCAAGGGTAGGTGCTTCTGCAGATAACTTCTATTCCTGTCTGGGGTAGTAAGGAATGCTCATGTGTTTTACCCTCAGTCTATCCCTTCTGAATTGCAGAAGCCAAAAAGCACTGGCTCTGACTTACAGAGTGGAGGGCCAAGGGTAAGGGAGACCATGAGACCCCTCAACCTTCTGTATAATTCAGGCCATAGTGTTCCACCCAGTACCAAACCAAGAACTCAAGTTTATGCTGAAATGCCAGTCCAGCACAGGACTGGCTTTTGCCTTTATAGTATTTAGTCAGACTATAGCAATCATTATAAGGCAATATGCAGCATGCACTCATTCTCTGATTTTAAGGCTGGAGGACCTTTATTCCACTGATTTGAGCAAGAATTTAGCTAAGTATAAACCCTCCAGGCTCCCAGATTTTCTCAATCTTTGCTCACCATTTTAAATTGACTCCTTCCTTCACTATAGAATTGTCATTGCACTTACAGCTTTATGATGGTCATTTATATTTGGTTATCCAGTGGATGGTGTAGAGTAAGATAGAGTATGTTCACAACCGGGACCAGAGAAGTTGGCTTTCAGTGATAGTGGCTCAAATGCTCTGTAGGTTCCATGAAGCAGCATGAGTTGTGCTACATGGTAGGCTAGTCCTTCATTTCATATCACTGTTAATAGATTTTCGTGCCCACGTTATCATTCTACCAAGCAGCTCACAGAGGCAGATGTCTCTGCTGTACAATATTTGTGGCCAGCAAAAATTAATAATGCCATTATGTTTCCTACCAGTGTACTTCCCACACTGCTGTGTGTTCAGTTCTTTACAAAGCATAACCTACCATGCTCCTTGCTTCTGTAGATGTGGAAATGATTCCTTTAAATGTGCTCTCCCTTATAAAAGATCACTCCACTGTATTTATTTCCCTTGTAAATGTGTACCTCACTCTGTAATATCTCCTCCTGTGCATTTATTATTCCATTATATTCATTTTATATAAATTTAAGTTCTTCCTCACTTCCTCCACAGCAGAGAGATCAATGCAGTACATGACAATTTTATTACATCAGTGTATTAATTTCCTTTATAAAAGTAAATCATTCTGGTAGATTTTCTCCCCCACAAGAAAGTACTCATAGATCATTTCCTTGGGTTAATTCCCTGAATAAATAGAAAGTGTATCATTTTACCCTCTCTATAGGTAAATGTCAAAGTATTCTCCTCTACCATATATAAATATGGCATTTTATTCTTAGTCACTTCATACAGGCAGTAAAAATCTTACATGCAATGTACCGTGTGCTTATTTCTTCATAGCAGAATACGCATTCTCCAGTGAGCTGCAGCTACCTTTTACAGGACTTTGAACAAAAGCTACATGTGCATTCTGCAGATCCTCCCTCTCTTGCCCTCATTTTGCTGCCCTTCCCTTCTCGTCCTCTCTCCAGCCTTCCCCAGTTGGTTTTGTTCATCTCACAGTTTTACTGAGAAGTTAAATGAGGGGTGAGAGTGACAGCAGCGCTAGGGATGTGGACCTGAGAAATGCCCTTCCTGCTGCCTCTGAGCTGGCCGCTCATTTTCATTTAAATTCAATGTCCTCTTTGCATGCGCTGGGTTGATGGTGCTCCCTGCGCACAGAAGGACAGACGTCAGCCGTCTGTGCCCACCATGCTTCCCCACCTCCGTGCTGCACCCATCCCTTTGCTATTACTCCTTAACGTGGATAGCAAAATGACGAGCAGAGGGAACCACATTATTCTACTTCAATTTTCTCATTTTTTCTTTTCCCCTCTGCCTTCTTCTCTAAACCTTTCTTAAAACAGACAGTACCAAGACAGGTTTCCTGCTAAATACGGCTCCCTGCTATATAGTCCTGTTTCTCTGAGCATATGGATGAAATATATTTCATATTCTCTTCCATAACCACAGAATGTCCTGACCTGAGGAAAGGGTTGCAAGCCCTCAGCTGATTTCAAGCCAGAATTAGCTGATATAAAACCTGTACTTATTCCTGAAAGGAAATAGAGGGACATTTAATCATTTAAAAAAAGCTACAAAAGGATTAAAAAGCAAGCAGCCAAGCAAAAACATCAAAAACAAACATGCAAAGAAAAGAAAAATAATCCTTAAATGTATCTCTGAGATTTATGTAGCCTGGCCAGGACTAGCTTTTATCCTGAGTTTACTACATGGTCCCTTGTGTCTCCTTCCTGCTCTGTGAAAGGTCATAAGGCAGCGTGATACCATCTCTGCCATCTCCCTCTTCTTCAAGTTTAGATCCAATGATTTCTGCATGTTTTAGACACAGGTTCTTCTCAATTTTCCAAAAATCTGAAAATCTGAATAATCTTTTATATTACTTGTTCTTAGTAATCACCCAGAGATTGAAGTAAAAGCACCCCGGTTCTCTTCAGATAAAAGTTGTTTCTGAGGAAGAGGAATATGCTTATGGAGTATCATAGCTTATTTAACTTTCATTATTTGACTTTTATTATTTAACTTCTGTATTGCACAGATGTTTTAACAACTTGTACTGGAACCAGGAGGGTCGTGTTCTGACCTGCTTCCTCTAAATCCTCTGCTTGTACCAAATCAACAGGCAGCGTGTGGGAAAACAGCAGCATACCCGTCTCTTTATGCTTCTAGCAAGGCATTGGGCATACAAGAGGGTCCTAAGCAGCACTTGAAACCAGCTCTCTGCTTTGTTTCTTCAACCGTTTGCAACTGATTATTTTTTAAGTAGTTACGTCTGTTGCTGAGTAATCTCTGCGTTAGTTGTTCATGCCATGCCAAAAAAGAAAAAGAAAAAAAAAAAAAAAAAAAGTGGTCAGGAACCCCAGGTAGGAAAACAGGTCAGGAACCTGTTTTCTGTGTTTTTTGTGTCCAGCAATCTGCTCATGCTGTATTTTCAAAGCAGCGTTTTGCCTAATTCATATAGACAGCCAAGCTATCTGCTCAGTGCAGTAATTGGTAAAGTAGCTGAGCTGTCCCTGGAAATGACACGGAAAGAAGTGCCCTTGTGTGAGGTGTGTGAAAGCTCCTTGCGGGGAAAACGAGCCTCCGAACGCCACTCGCCCCTTAGATCAGTGGCCGGCGTGCAGCATGAAAGGGAGCAAAGCGAGGAAGCTAGAGAACTGAAAAAGAAAGTTCATGTAGCTTTGTCTGAAGAGGGAGTTAAAAAAAAAAAAAAAAAAAACAACGAACAGCAACCAACAACCTACAAAAGACAACATTCTACTAAAAAACTACAAGGCAAGTTCAAGCATTGGGGCCCTCACAGTAGGAAACTGGTCACATGGGTAACATCATGAAATTTTACTGCAAAATATCCTTTTTTTTCTTATTTGAAAAGACAAATTATTAGCATTTTTAAACAATTTCAATATGTTTAATGGCTGAAAGTTAAGCTCAAACTGTTCCGCTTACTGAATAAAGTGCTAGGTCTGTAAACAGGAATCTTAAGTTACCCCAAGAGTACACTCATTTTAAATTTTACTTGAAAGCGGGATGTACGTTTATTACAATTTCAAACAAAATGCTAATGCCATTAAACAAATGAGGTTTAGGCAAATTAACTGCATTTTAATATTCTGAAAGCCTATGATATAGGACATTGTGTTACGAAACATTGGCTAGAAGTATCAGTTGCAAGTGGGATTTTCATTGCTGTGAATCTCAGGAGAATATTTGTAATTAGTATCATTTGCCTAATACTTCAGGTTAATTAGAATATTTAATTGAATAGCTGTAATCTTCAGAGATGACTATATTATGATCAAATTAGTACCATCACAGCACACGCTGATCACTGCTGCAGCCTGCCTCACTTCTGCTAGCTATTCAGCCCTCTGGAGCGTTCAGCAACATAAGAAAAAATCTGTTTCTTACACTTTTGAATTTTAATGATCCATTTGAACTCTGCCATCAACATTTAATTATTCTAGAAAAAAAAAAGTCCCAACCATGGCTCCCATATGGCATGTTGGCAAATACACTTGCCCACATTGGAGTCTGCACCTCTCCAGCAGCTCTGTGAAGAGATTTAGCTCTTTTTTTTTTTTTTTTTTTTTGAATGCAAGAAGGCCTTTTTTAATAGTGTTTGCAAATACAGACCATATGAAGCTTCACAGAAAAGGTTACTAGGATACTATTGAAACACTATTAGGAACAGATGAATTGATTTTTAGAATGTGACAATGGATTTAATCCTGTAATGTCTACTACTGGACTTTTGTATTGTGTCCAAAAGGTTTGAAGGAGTCAGGTGCCTCTGTAACTAAACCTTGTTAGCTAGAAATGCAATTAATTTTTGGGGAAGGAGAAGGAGGAGAGGTAGAATGGATCAAGTGTGCATACTAAAGTCTGTGCAGCCACATCACAGATGCTGAGTTCCTGACCTAACTAGCTGCTGTTGTTTTTTGTTGTTGTTGTTTAGTATGTATAAATAGAAATATTTAGCAGTTGCAGATATTCTAGAGATTAAAACTTCACTGCTGTGGAAATGCTAGGGCTGAAATCCTGTTACGCTAAACTAGCTAGACCTCTCCACGCAATTCCTCCCTTGCCGCATAAGGGTATCACGAAAAAATGTCAAGAGAGCAAGTTGGCCATGCTACAAAGGACGTTGTTTACACAGAGGGGTCCCCGGGCTCAGAAAAGCTTTCCTCCTTCTCTCCCCCTGCTTCCCATGCTGCTTTAGGATATGCGGCTTAAGGGGTGAGTTCTGCAGGAGGGCAGTGGTGAAGTGAAAACCTGAAAATAGCTATAAAATTCAGAACACCCCTTTTGGAACAAACGCTATACAGCAAAATTTGTCCATAATTAAGTTGCAGGGACACATAGGAGGGGGGAAAAACACTTTTAATGGAGAAGCTTTAACTTGCTGCCTAAAAATATTAAGGAGGGAAATATTTCAGGTTTTCCCTGCTATATGCTTTTTCGCTATGGGTGTACGATATGGTATGTAAAGGTGAATCTTAAGACTCAGAAACAAAGTGTTGCTGCTCTACAGAAGAAAGCTCAAGCTGAAACATTAGAAGTGCAAAAAGTAAATTGAAAAAAAAAAAGAAAAAAAACTCTGTTCTTTGTGAGACCATCCCACCTGTTGATGCAGTGCTCCATAAAGCAAGTTTATAATATGTTTAGGGGAAATAATCTTAGTCAACTGATAAGGCAGTGTGTTATATTAAAAATTCATTGTTTCAATAGGTACTCTTTTTTGATAACAACTTAGAATCATCCCTTTTATTCAAAACAAAATATATGTAATTTTTCAAGAATGTTATTTGAAAATATTTTCTATTTTGCTAAGAAGCCCATCTTTAAATTTGGAATAGCTTTTGCTTTGTGTTTACAGTTTTGTCATCAAAATATTTTATTTTTGCATTTAATAACACTCTTCTATTGAAAAAATGTAAGAAATAGAAAAATGTTCACACATTATGAAAAGAATTTACATTTGGCTCGTTTTCACACAGAAAATTTGCCCAGCTTCAGGTTTGCTGATAAAGGAAAATCCTTTTTCATGATTAGTTCTGTATTCCATTAAAACTACGTTGCTCACTTCATACTATGTAAAAATTGACTAGACATAAAAAGGCAGTCTTAAATCATTGCCATTAAAATGAAAATGATAAAAAGTACAAAACCTACTTTTAAAATACTTTTGTTTTCCTTTTTAATGTTTCTATTTTCCTTTTTAATCTTTAGGAACTAAGCAGAAAGATGTTAAATTTTCAGAAGGGGAGGAAAGTTTTCTTTCTCAGCTAGCTTTATATTCCAATATCTACTAACAATAATATCAGTTAGTATGACAATCTTCCTCAAAATCACAATACATTGAAACAGGACTAAAAAAGGAAGTTGTAATTCTAGCAGGAGTGCTTTATTATCTAAGCTTTTATTTTCATTCTCCTCCCAAATGATGATTTAATATCCACTCTTAATATGCAGTTTGAAAAGCACCTTGAGAATTCACTTTAATGGCTAGTGTACTGCATAATTGTGGGTTTTCTTGTAAGAAAGCTTGCAAAATTGCTGATTACAGAGAGAGATGAAGAGTGTTATAAATACCCAGACCTCTATGTTGTTCAGTTGTGAAAATTGGTCTTAAAATCCTCCTCACAAAACCTGCTTTAACATTCTGGATCTAATGCTGTATCATATTCTTTTTGTAAAAAAAAAAAAAAAAAAAAGATGTATTTTATATATATCTTAAAATATACTTTCACTTCTGCATTTGGTAAGCATCTGCTAGCAGCAGTTATAAGCAATCACTAATCTCGAATAGCAGCATTGTGATGTACTGTCTCCTTCACAGAGGTGCTCCCTGAACATGAAAAACTCCTTTAGAATTAAAAAATCTGCTCCACTAATTGTAGAACAAAATTTTCAACAGCCCTCTCTGAGAATCCAGCTCTAAGTATTCTGCCATCTATTAAACAGATGGCAGATAAGATTGTAAACATATTTGCTTCATATTGAATAGATAGTTTCTGGCATAATACTAATTAACAAATTAAATGACTGACTTTCTGCATCACATTAGAGTTAAAACCACTTTGTAAGTTTGTCTTTGGTAGTTATTTACTTTGACAATAGCGTGCAGTGAAAAACTGTTAAATGTTTTCTTAGCAACATTATGCATTGAGTAGTTTTCTTTTTTAAAACTCCATATTTTATTATAATTCATTTGACTTTCATTACAGTCACTCATTACAAAATGTATGTGCATTTAATCTATTTCCAAGGGCTGCGTATTTTTCCAATCCCATTCTGTATCACAATGATAATGTCTTTGGTCTATGCAAGTATGCATGAAATTTAGGCATTGTCTTTACTCATTTTCTCATAGTTTAGCAAGGACTGTTCTGAAAGGAGGCAAGCTAACAAAATGCTAACAATAGCAGATATGGAGAAGGTTTCAATTTCCTTCCTTAAAGAATTTGCATTGTGACTATCTGTGTTATCATAGGTGCAAGTGGGATCATCTCTGTGATGATTCTCTGCTATGCTATGCTGTGACATTCATTCATATCTTCTTTGTTCTCTTCATTAATTTATGTGTAGGGCTGGTCAAATGAGCAATTCTGATTCTAAATTTCCTTTCCACCTGGCTATCAACAAAGCAGAGGAAAAGAATGCATTTCCCTTTTTCATTTTGCTTAAAGCAAAAAGACTTTGTTTTCAAAATGGATCTTGTCATCTATTTATGAAAATAAGAATTCATTCTCTAATCATAAATATACACGAAATGATTTCAGAACTCATAGAACAATGGCAAATCTTAAACTTTCTCTCAAAGGAATTTTCTGGTGTCTCAGTCTTGAAGCAGAACAAAACAAACAAAAAAAAAAATTTAAAAACTTCAGACCTTACAATATAATACCTTCAAGAACAGAGCTGTAAATGCTGATACAGGTCAAAGTCATTTTATTTCTTTTAGAGGTGTAATAAAACTAAACAGTTATATGAATAAGGTGATTAATTCATATATGTTACAGCTGATGCCCAATGTTATTCAAAGATTAAAATACACCATAGAAAGCAAAGATGATAGACATCTTTTCCTCCAGTTCCCCCTCCTTTACTCACAGCAGCTAGCAGTAGAAATAACCATTTGTTTTTTTCAAAAAAACAAAACAACTGGCATTGAAAAACCAGTTGAAAAGGATTCTTCAAATCCGAAACTCTTTGCAGGTAAGGATGAGTCTGCATTAAAAAAAAAAAAAGGTTTCAAAATTGTTAGCATCCTTTTTTTTTTATTTTCAAAAATATAAAATACCTATTTTGACCCATAAAATCAGGTAAAATATATGATGATAACTAAAATCATCCAAAATTAAAGCAAAACATTTCAGAATTATTGGAGAAGAGTGATCGTTACCTATTATCTAAAGCTGATTTTTTTTTCAAATGTTCAGATTTTGAAATATCTCTTTTATAATGCAACTTTTTATCCTACCTGGGAATGAGAAAACAGTCTGAAATCTGAGTGTCCCACAGAACAAAAAAACTGTACTCTCATTTTTTCCACTTGTCAGATATGTTATGCGCAGTAATATTTCATATTAATACTTCCTCCCATTTCACATTATATTTAGCAATCCAGTTGTTTTAAGTAGTTTGTGGTATATTTCCATATTTCAAGTTATGTTTGTTCTCTTCTTTATCATGCTAGGAAAAGCTAAAAGCTGAAATTTTCCAAGCAAGGAAATAGTTTTAACCAAACATCCCCCAGTTACATCATTAACCTTGTTTTTAATATTGTAAATCAGATACATGCCCCAACAAGAACCACAAATTTGTTAAGCTACAACTACAACCATGATTTTGCTATTGATGTGCTTAACGTAAGTGTTATGAATCATCCTATTTAACTTTCACACCAGGATAATATTACGTGCATGCATATTTCTCCATGAGACCAGGACCCAACTGATGGGTATTGCCTTCTTCATCAAACTGATAGAGCTTTATTTTAAACAGTACAAAAACAGAGGTGCAGCTCCCCTACGTATCTCAATATTTTTGATTCCTATCCTGTATGAAGTTAGACAAAAAAAAAAAAAAAAAATGGCTGATGAAGAAGTTTGTTGCCAAAATAGAGTTTTCTAATCACACAGTGTATTCTTTACATGACTATGGTACTACACAATGTGGCACCATTACAGAGACACCATCTGAAATCTCAGGCTATGCTCAGGTCAAGTTAAGTAGTAATGTTCTTATTCAGAGCTATTTAACCAAGCTGCAGTTGTGATCAGTGTAACCATACAACTTCTGGTTTTGAAGCTACCTTGCTTATGACTGCCTGGCCGCAGGACAGACAGGATGAAGCAATATGTAATCAATTGCAGGAACAAGAAATCAGAAAGTGACTTGAAGATTATCCTTTTCACCCTCTATCACCCTTACCTCACATGTGCAGTTTCCTGAGGTGCACTAAATGTACCTTGTTGCCATACAGAAACATACCAAATATCTGAACAGCGCTGGCTGAATGAATAATTTCTCTTTTGATCTTCTAGAATAATTTAGGTTGGGAGCCATGTCCAGAAGTATCTAACCCACCCTTCTGCTCAAAGAAGGGCTGAATTCTAAGTTATTGAATGTTGTTCACAGTCTCATACCCTATTTCCTAAGCCTCTTGTCATACCTCATATACCCCAGCCCTGTAATAATCCTGGTAGACCTATGCTGGAGTATTCTCCAATTTTTCAATGCGCAGGCCGAAAGTTCTTTTCTGCAAAGCTGTGTTCTAGCCAACGAATGCCCAGGCTGGACTGCTGCTTGGAGTTACTCTGCCTGAGATTTAGAACTTGGTCTGTGTTGAACTTCATGAAGGGCCACTCTTGAAGTTTGTCTCAGTTCTTCTTGATGACAGTCATATTGTCCTGTGTATCTACCCCTTTCCTCCATTTTGTGGCTTTGAATTAAACTTATTAGGCTGTATGACCAGATCACTGCTGGAAACATAATACATTATCAGCCCCACTACTGATGCTTGAGGAACGCCACTTTTAGCTAGGCATTGATTAGATTCTGAACCATTAGCCAATACCTTATGATTCTGCATGTCCACCCAGTTTTCTATACCCCCATGTCCTCCCTATAGTCTCCCAAATTCAGTTAGAAGGATGTTAGAGGAGACTGTGCAAAAGCCTATCTAAATTCAAGATAAAGAACTACCCCTGCTCTTCCCTTGTCTACAAAGAAGGAAACCAAGTTGGTCAGGCACCGTCTGACATGGCAAATATATGCTGGCTGTCCTAATCACTCCTTGTCCTTTGTCTGGACATGGCTGCCATGAGTCTTCCTCCATAATGTTCTCAGGACTAAAATGAGTCTGGCCTGCAGTTCCCTGAATTTGCCTTTTTGCCTTAAAGGTGGAATGTAACATTCACCTTTTTTTCAGTCACCATAGCTGATGGAGAATGGCCTTACAATGACATTGGTGGGCTGCCTCAGTACTGTTGGGTGCATCTTGCCCAGTCCTATGGATGTGTCCAATTCACTGAGCAGTCCCAAACTTGGTCATCCTCTACTGTGGGTAGTAGCTGTCCCTTGTGAACTCTGCCACTAAGCATAGAGATATGGAAGGCCCACAAGAAGATGCAGTGTCCGAAGACAAAGAGGTGTTCTTACCTTTTTACTTGTCACTCTCTGCTCAGTAACCTGCCTCAATCTTTAGTGGGCCCACATTTTTCTTAGTCTGAAGTACATAAGGAAGTCCATATTTTTACCATTCACAGTCATTGCCAGTTCCAACTCCAGTCAAGATCTGACAATCCACTTTCCATTCCTGTAGGCTCATGTTCCTCCTAATCAGTCCTCACTTCTACTTTCTCTGTGCATCCTGTTTGCATTTTAGCTCAATCAGGAATTCTCTGTTCAGTCAAGTTGGCATCTCCTTTGAGATCTCACCAACAGATTCTCAGAACAAGCTTAACTCCCCTTTCCTGAAATCCAGGATCTTTATTTTTGTGTTTGTGATCTGAGTCACAAGCAGCGGTAACAAATCTGTAGTATTTTCCACGCAAGCAGTATTTTGTTGACTGACAATACTTTGGACTCAGAATGGGGGGATTCTCTGCCAGTAAGACCAATTGACTAATTAGACCATTTTTGAAGTAAGCTATTTTGTATGTTAGCTGTATCATACTCTGTAATCATCTTTTTTTTTTTTCCCCCAAAAAAAAAAAAAAAAAAAAAAAAAAAAAAAAAAAAAAGTACATGGCCCAGAAGAAAAATGAGAAAAAGCTTTTAATCTGACTTTGGTAATTCTTAGCTTTGTCAATTTATACTCTCTCATTAAAAGTAATTTTTTCTTTGCACCAGTTTAGATAAGGTTGGTCAATGGGAAAAATAGAAATTAGACTCTTCTCAGTGGTGCCCAGTGACAGGGTAAGAGGCAGGAAGCACAGTCTGTCATGTATTAGATGTAGATGATTCAGATGAATAATGTCTACCTTAATCTTACTATAGAAAACATTTGGCACACAGAAAGATTTAAATACTGAGAGCTCATGATTATGGTTGCAAGGCTGAGCACTGAAAATTAAGATTGCAGAGAACCTCTTGCCCAAATATTTTACTGTCTTTTCTCTTGCTTATATAATGTAGCCTTGACGTGTGAAATCCTGTAGTACTTTTTCCACAAGACTTAGGATAAGCAATGTTCAAATAATGAGCAGATGCTTAATATGTTATTTCCCTGTTTTATAGTATATGACTCCCAAGGTTTTTATTGCATATAATCAGATTTGAAGATATATTTACATATTACCTCTACGGATTTTCTCATAGCAATGGTATATGAATATGTCCTTGAGATTCATTAATTTCTTGTGAGATACAGGTTCATTATTTGTATTTTACATACAGAGAATTAACAGACAATAAAATTAAAGTACAGTGTTAGATAACCTACTCTTTAGTAGATTGGACTGCACTGGACTGGAGGTGCAAAGCGTTGTAGAAGTCTCAGTTCTAGACACAGCTGTCTTCAGACTCAGATATTCAGAGTTTCAAGTTATCATCTAGAAAGTAAGAATGATGCCTTTAATGTCTCCTTGGAAAATGTAATTCAAGTGAGTTGACGTACATCATATGAAAACTCTCTCAGAGGAATTAGTACAATATGTTAGTATTCAATCTACCAATGAGACCTAGTCATCTCATGTAATATTCTGACTACAGTACAAGAAAAAAAAATCTATTTTTGTTTTGCATCTGTTTCAGAACATGTAAATCCAGATGAAAAAAAAACAGCAGTTGACTGCATCAAACTCTCTCTCACTCACACACACACAAGGAAGCTGAATTGTAATCTCAGACAGACCTAAGTAAAACCCCTTCTGGGATTTACTTCTTTGAAATGCTTACTTTTAAAACTTCATCATATTTCAAAGTTGTCTGCCTAAGAAATATCCTAATTTAAAAGAATAAGTTCTGTCTTGTGGTATTCTATCAAAGCTTGAGTCTTCACCAGGACAGAACTTCTATGGCCACTGCCTCTAAGTTACAGATATTCCTTATAGATATTAGTAATATTTATCAGAAACAGATTATATTGGATTAGCATTGGAGCAGGATGGATTTCATGAGATATTCACAGTGGCATGGAGAGACCCAAAGAGCTTCTTTTTTTATTTCATTTATTTTTTGTATGTGAATTTGGGAAATGGGGTATAGAAAGGAATTGTCTCACCTTTCTTTGAAGTGTGATCGCTTTCATCTCACCTTTCAAGCTCTACTTACTGGATTTCTCATCCCTGTCACTGGATCCGCACCCTAATAATTTTCTCACTATTTTCTCACGTTTAGTCAGGCTTCATACTTTTCATCCCTATATAGTCTCTTTGCTCAAGATGCCCTCTTCCAGTCTTCTAATTTATTCCGCCCCATATCAGTGTATTATCCCACAACTGGCCTGTGCCTTCTTCCACTCATCTAGTAATTTTTATCTTCAGTGCTGGCATCAATCTAATCACACAGTTCTTTTTTGCTGGTTTCCTCCCTTATGCAAACATCATCTTCTCCTTCAAGTTGCTCTATCTCTTTGCCTTTGCAACTGCCCAATACTAGTTATCCCACTCCTTGCTAGCAAGAGATAAAGATACCTCATCCTGAAGCCCATTGCTCTTGTTTAGCTAGTCCTTGCACCTAGTGATCCAAAATTTCCAACTTTACTCATAAAAACCTGTAGGTACTTACCATCTTGAACCCTAGAAAATGTAATGGTTATGATCACATTTAATTTGTAGAAAAAGAGCACCTGGGGCAATGTACTATGCATTCTATACTGAGTAACCTCTTCATATTAATGGTGCTGATCTTACAAAGCACTTATAAATATGCCTAACTCTTAGTATGTAAATGGGAGTCAGTAGAAATAACAAATTAGGGTCAACATGGTAAATAATGTTTCTATTAAGATACTCTGCTTTGAAACATGTAAAGCAGAACACTCGCATTGTCCTAAATTCAGTGTGATTGCTCATACATTTGATGTATGATCAAATGATCAAATTTGATGTAAGATCATATTTAAGGGCTTGCTGAAATACTAAGATTTCAAAGCTATTTTATTGTTAATTTAAGCTTGAGAGAGTTTCCAATAGGTGAGATGAACCAACAGTAAAATTCTAGTTTAAATTTATCATGGAGTACAAAAGAAGCTTTATATGGGGGTGGGCGGCGGTATGTATACACAACCTCTCCCCCCATTTTCTCTGTATATATGTGGTCCCAAAGCATTGTACAAGTTATTTCAGTGAAAACCATGCTTCCCAAAATAATGAGTTAAAAAATTGGAAGAATATAGTATAACCTTTTGCAAATAAGTACATTAAGTCAAGACAAAAATATCATGCAGATTCAGACTTCTTTCTAAGTACTAAGTACTTTCTAAGTACTGAAATGAATTGTTTGAAAGAAGGAAAACATATATTTAGGGTGTTCTCATTCATCTGAACCTTTTTTAAAAGCTAACCGTCTAAAATGCTTTTGGAGAGAACTAGCTCTATGAGATTTCCCCAAAGTCTCAACTCTAAGAAGGTCTGTTTGTTTAGGCTGTGGTTTAGGGAAGATTACAGCATGGTGGCTGTTCACTTTTGAACCTCACTTCCACAGCTTTTCAAGGTTTTCTATAATTCTTGTAGGCTGAATCCTGTCGCTCCTAGAGTTGTTCCATAAAGGCAGATCTTGTGCAACACTGATTGCTGGAAGATTTTTGAAAAATGTGGCTATTTTGTAGACACACCTTGTGCTGGATACCTTTAATGCCCAGAACTAACAGACTCCTAATCCAGACTATATAACCAAATAATGATGTGTTGGTTATTCATCTGTGTCTGTCTTTACCCTTTCTTTTTGGAGAGGCCACAGCTGCTAGCAGAGGTTTTTTCATATAATGTCTTGACTCAGTTGTCTAATATATCTTGTTATAGGCAAAAGGCAAATCCTCAGCAAAGTCCCTTGGATTCTCTTCAGCTTCTAAGTAACTTTTCAAATCTGACTCAGTGATGGAAAACATATAGTATGGGCAGGTCCATTTGTTTTCAGTGCACCAATTAAGCATGTATTTAAGTCTCACTGAAATTACTAAGCATAAATGCATTGGCTGGACAGGAATGGATTGTTGAAATGTCTTAAATATATTTCGATTATGAGCCAAATCAAGTCCTTTTTTTGATGGTGGCTGTTGTTCACTATGTGTGGGAGTGAATCATTGTGTAAATAAGACTATGGAGTTGAGGCACAGCTTGTAGAAAGTATTCATCTTTCTCCTTACATTTTTCTATTTACACAGAAATGAATATCAGAATATGGAACAACAAGTGATATAGTACACTGACAACATAAGGCTTCCCTGGCAGGGGGTGAACTCATTATTCTTTCAACTATGATCAGTGTTAAAAGGTGAAGGGCCTTTCAAGAACCTTTTTTCAGTTTGCTTTTTCCATTTCTCTAGGTCAAAAATATCAGCAGTGCTTCCCTTTCCAGAGTCCTTATTTCTTATTGTGTTTCATGAGTATTTATGAGAAATACAAATTACAACTACATATGTCAATAAAAAAGTTATACATATTACTTCAAATAGTTGCCATCTAGTTGTAGTAGCCATCTATCAAGGGACTTACTAAAAACATAGTTCCAAAAGGCTCTAAATGAAGAATTAGACGACTCACTAAAGTGTATTTCTTAAACACTGCCAAGTGTTATATTTTTTATTACAAGCCAAATGAAAAATAAGTTAACTAGAGAAAGAAAGAAGCTATTATGTGCATGTGCCCTTATGATTTTCAATAAAGTAAAATAACAGTACTTATGGCGTAGATTGTGACATGAATGTGACATAATATAACATAATGTGTGATACAGTACAAATAAAATGTAATAGAAATGTGGAAGTTCTAAATGTTGTGCATTTCCAAGTTCAAAATTGTCTTGGCCAACTTCACAATTAGGGAAATTTATATTTTGAAATTAAACTACATTTTGAAATGTAAATGTAAAACCCCATAAATTGGAAATTGTGGGTTACAAATTGATCTTTTGCTGACTTTAATAGGAGAGAGTTCTCCAATCAATCATTACTTATGCATAGTGGATAATGATGGAAAGTAAATTATTCGTCTTTTGAAAATCCTTTCCCACTTTGCCTCCCCAGACAAGAACCAGGCATCACTGGTGATTGAATAGCAGAGTTTTGCACTGACTTTGGTGGGCTTTGGGTCTTACCCTGTCTTGTCCTTAGAAATCATAAAGAAAAATAGTACTAATAACAAGAGGCTTTCAGAATGGTATGATGAAGGAATCTGACCCTTTACAGGCTATGGACACTGTGCACTGTTAGATTCTGCTTGAAGCATAGATGTTACACTGGGCAGGTTGACTATCTGTTTCAGGTCTGTGGCTACAACTAAAAGTATTCTCAAAGAAACATCCCTAAAGTTTCTGTAGTTTAGAAAAGTCTGGGGAAGAAATAGAGTGTTTGAGTGTAACAGTGAACCTGGATAACTTGTGAAAGTCTTTCTTTACCAAGCTGAAAATAATCCACACTTTTCCCAAGATTTCTCCTGAATGTCCTGAGATGAATGCAAAATTTGCGTGAGAGAATGTTCCCATAGGAATGGCCAGTCTTCAAGAAATACATGGAATTCTGCCAACAGAGTTAAAGAAATTAGTACTGTACTCTTTGGAATCATGGAAAATTGTAAGTTTTCCAGAAATTTAAAGGCTGGTGAGAATAGTGCATCCAGTCAGAATGCCTTACCAACATTTGGCTGGTGTGAAAGGTGTTACTATTCATGAATACACAGTCCACATAATCCTCAATGATAAATCTTAGCACTTCACCTGGAAAGAAGACCCTTTGCAGAGCACAGTATGTCCCACAGAATAATATCAGAAACAAAATGCAAGAACACAAGTGTTCGTAATAATTATTCCAAACACTTTATTTTATACTCGCCTTATTTTTCACGAGATATTTGTTTTATAGAGTTTTCATGTTATGCATGGCATACAGGGGTTCATCTATCTGAAATTGTTTATGCATTGATGTAACTTTAATAATGCTAGCAGGTCTATCACTATTAGTGTGAAAATTCCTTCAGTAAAGTTCCCTGTGCATAGTGTTTTGATGAATAAGATACGACACCAATTTTTATATAATGAAAAAAGAGAAAGAAGTTATTGGAAGAAGGCAAGGTTGCTTAGTTGTTGTTTTGTTTGTTTCTTCCTAAAATTATGTTCAAGAATGTGTTTTGTATGGGGAAGAAGGACTTTGTCTTTTGTGTCAAAATAATCCTAAAAAATAGATATATGTAAAACTATAACCTCTTTGATAGAATTCAACCATACATGTGGAAGTTACCCATATGTCATTTTTGTGGGAATACTCCAGGCAGTAAGTTGGCTCTAACAGACCTAACAAAAAACCCACAAGAGTTGTAAAACATTTAACACCATAAACCATTAGATTAGGTTGGATTGAAGATGCTGGCAATGAACCCCAATGAATCAGGGGCTGAATATAGGCCATTAAACTTGTTTATGCAGAGAGAAGGAGACTAAAGAAGAGAGGGGGGAAAGAGAGTTATTTCTGGTTTGCATTTGTCAGTCCTGAAGCCTAGAGTTTGTTTGCTCACATGGTGGCCTTACGCAAGACAGGTCTAAAAATACTTCAGTAGTATATCTAGATCTTATTTGTTCTTTCATCTCTGGCACAGTAGAGCAAAAAACATAAAGTATCAAAAAACAAATGAAGAGCATGAATAACAAGATCAGTTGAGAAATCATCTTAGTTCATCAGAACTATGTAAAAAGCAATGATTATGGTTTTCCCACAAGCTGTTTGCAAACTTAGGGCAGTTGAATTTGTACTTCTAGATCCAGTCATTTCAGTTTTGTCAGGATTTTCAGCTTCCTGTGGAGCCCAGACTGCAGTTGGGCTCCACAGCATATTTTGTGACTCTTTTGGCCAGCTACTGCTTCCCTGGTGTCCACCAGAATGGTGTCTGCTCCAGGTCAGAAAGTGGACCATTGTATCCCTCATTTTGTCTGAAACCACACATAAAGTGGTTTGTCTCTCCCAAAGCAAAACCTACCTCCTGACCGTCTAGTTAAAAAGCATGCTGAAGTCATTTGTTATTTATCAAAACTACTCAACAAGTAACTATTCTTTTGTATTACTAAAGGATGTTGCATCTCTGCAGAACTGGTAAACATGTTCCCAGAAGCTAAAGTCTATCTTGAATGTCCCACTCTCTTTTTTCTTTTTCCACGATTTGTTATAACTTTTTATATATATACAATTTTAGCAAATAAGTGAATCAGTAAATCAGTCAGCTATGTCTCAGTTTGTAAATCTTTGAAATAAAAGCCATCATCTACTTCAGAAAGACTTAAAATCTGTGAGCCCTGAGATTTGTAGAAGTTTATGATCCTGAAAAGTGATCCCTAAATTTTTGCAGGTTGCAGAGGTATGCCTCCACAAGCGGTTGTAACCATCTAACCGCATATGTGTGAACAGAAGTACTTATGAGCCTGTGTCAAGCTTCACATCATGTTGTGCGTTCTCACAGTGAGGGGCAGTGAAGGATAGAGAGAAGGAATGGGGTGGCTTAATTTTTACCTTAGTGACTCATGATCAAACACATGACTTGTGAACTGTGGAGGAGCAAATCCAGTGCACGGGTGTACATTTGTAAATGCAGATACTTCTAAACTCCAATCTCCTAGACACTTCACTAAGCACCATTTAAAAAAAAAGAAAAAAGAAAGAAAGAAAATATTTAAAACATTTTAGTTTGTTTCATATTAGAAAAATATCTTTGTCTTTATTAGTCTTTTTTTTTTCTTTTGAGATTTCAAAAATAATCTTGCACCATGTCAAAATGAGACTGAGAAACTTTTATGTTTAATTCTGAATTATTTGTGTTTAATTGTGAAATTAACTGGGGAAGAAAGAGAAAGAAACAATACAGTCAGGAGGACATCTGCTGAAAACATTTAGCTACGTGGTGGATGTCTTTCTTACATTTAGAACAAGCATAAGACCCATGACTCCTCAATGAACACACTATCCAAAAGAGCTTCTGATTTGTTCTTTCTTTCACCTGAAGAATATCTACTTCCTTGTACAAACTGTTCATAACAAGAGAAACTGGGTAGAGATAGCACAGTGTGTGTCATTAATGGTATGTGCATTCACCGTTGAGCACCCTCCTTTCAAACATGTATAGATTTTTTTGTTTTAACTAGGGATGATTTCACTGAAACTGATAGATTCTCACAAAATATAGAAATAAAACATTTTCTGACGACAACAACAACAACAAAAATCCCTTCAAAATCAACCCAAAATGAGATTTAAAATATACCTAGGAAAACTGTAGAAATTCATGCTATGGATACCATATGGGAATTGAAGTGTATCATATATTCTCATCTAGAAATATGTAGCTATGTAGCACTGGAGAGAGAAAAAAAAAAAAGAAAAAAAAAAAAAAAAAAAAAGCAAGGAGGATTTTCTCTCTCTTCTGTTTTTCCACATTGCCATGACCCCTCTGGACTAATACAGAAAAACTGCTAAGGAGAAAGATTTTTTAATGTGACTATTGTGCTTAAAATAGGTGAGTAAGTATTTTCAGAGGAAAGCTGAAATTCATTATTTTTTCATTATTTATTCATTTCAGTTATTCAAGGTGGTTTTTATAGTGAATAAATACTTAAAATGAAATTATTTTATTTCAAAATATGTAACACTAGGTATTTAATATTTCCCTATATACTCTTAGACAAATTTACTGATGGTCATCAACAGGATAGTTTTCACCCACATTATAATGAATACACCCTTTATATAAAGGTCAAGTCCTTTTTCAAAACTATTATTCTAGAAATGTGTATTACTTCTATGACAACAAAATAATGTAATTCTCTGTCTATGTGCTGTTGCTGAACAGTATAGACATAATCCTGTTTACAGAACAAACAAAAACATCCATATCATCTGATTCAAAATTTATTCTGTCCAGTGCATCTTCACTTTTAACAGAACGTGTATGTGCCATTACTCAAAAGTAAACAATTTGCACTCATTTTATAACTGTATCTAGCAATATTCCTCATATAGTAACTAATGATGTGTTCTACATTGTTATTCTTAAGAGGGATAAATTTAGATTAAACAACAACAACAACAAAAATCAGATACATCAGTTTTTCCCAACATTCCTAGAGAGGGAAAGGTGAACACAAGGCTTTTTCCTCATGAATTCAGACATTTTGGAACTCTTACATCTCTAATTAGTTGGCATATGCATGGATGATGTTGGCAATAAAGTGTTAATTCACCTTGACTATTCACTTGACTACACTGCATGAGTAAAAGTCTTTCTGAGATTTCCGCGAGTGTTGTGTTGGAGGGTTTCTGATGTGATACCACATATCTGTTACTGCTCCTTTTAGATCAGTGCACAGAACAACCCTCTATCCAAAACTTAATTGGTCATAATATTATTCAGCATGACAACAAATATGTTATTATTTGAAATCCTTTGAAGCTTATTTTCCTTGAACTTTTAAACTTAAAGGCAGGGGTTACTTGTGAACTGACCACCACCTCCCTAGTGGATGTTAAGCATGTTGAGGTTTCACTGAAAGCAAAATGAGCTCAGAACTTTGCAGCACATATCTCAGGACTTTCTGGAGAGTATTTATAAATTGAGACAAATCAAGCTTAAAAAAAAAAAAGAAAATCTGCTTATCACTGTAGCAAGTGACATTTTTTTTAGCATGCAAAAGAAAAAGATTCCATGTTCAAACATATCAGATATTCATATCTTATCCTTCAAGTCATTTTACAGAAAAAAACAGTTATATATATAAAAATATATATTTTTGATTTTTCAGGAAAGAATGCTGAAAAAATCTTTTTATTGTCATGGAAAAGGGAAAAAAAGTCATGAAAAGAACCTACCTCTGGGTGAGTCCAAAAACACTTTTCTTTTGGGGAGAGAAAAATTTGAGAGAAACGCCATCCTTACTGATTTCCCTGGAATTTCTATTTTATTTATTTATTTATTTTGCAGCTAACAAAACTCACCGTGGATATGTTAGGTCACCCTCTCTGGTGCAGCAGTAGGCATAAAATCAGTGGCTTTCTGTAACTTCCCTGCTTATCGTTCAACAGACAGGGAGAGGATCTGAATGTAAAACCTGGCTCTGAAACACCACTGTCAACTTCCTGCCCTCCGATAAATGATCCAGAGCTACTCCACATCAGGATGGAAATGTGTTAGGCACTAAAAACCACTGCTTGCATGACATCATTCCATAACAGATTACACTGTAATGCTAGGAATGTAATCATTAGCATTTAAACATGCATAAAATTTAATTAACCTACTTACCAGTTTGCTTAGAACTTTTGAAGGGCTACCTAGAGTCCTCTCTAAGCATTTTATTGCAGAGTTTTGGAAAGCTCACAAAAGAGAGAAGTTCACTGGGATTTTTCTCCCTAAAGCTGATGAGCCATGACAGATGAGCAGATGACCCGAGTTAATTATTATTGAATTCGTTATTACTGCTTTGTTGTCACCCAGCTCAGCCAGGGTAAAATGATGACAGTAGGTATCTCATTAAAACAGCTGTTTCAATTATGTAGCGGCAAATATTTAAAAAGCGGGCCTTCCAAGTTTAAAGCTGTTAGCAAAGTTTGTTTGTGCTGGTTGTGCCAAGATTCTTTGACCGAAAAAGGAGGGGAGAAATATAGTGTCCATCTTAATTGGCTGAAGTAGAAGATGGGGGATGCTAAGGAGAGGAACATAAAAGATTGAATGTGAGCTCTGTACAAATTTCCAGAGTTGCATGTGAATATTTTTTTCCTTTTGCATCTTTGCCTAAATTCAGTTTTGTTTACTGTACATCAGCTACATTTAGACAGTGAGACAAAAGAGCAGTGTTTGTGTTGATTTCTTTCCAGCTGGAGGAAGTGATATGACTGTAAGTTTTGTTTGGAGTCTTCTTTTGGTTTTGATATTTAACTGTTTATTGTTTACTAGTTGAGGCTCATATTTATTCATTTGGAGCATGAGAAGTTTTATTCCATTCTTTATAGGCAAGAAATATTCTTTTCTCTCAGATGCTGTTTCAAGTCTTTCAATAGCCATTTTGATGTCTAATAAGAACAAAAATTGTATTTTATTACACTAGTAATTTGCCTAATTGAGTTTGCATGTTCATGTTCATCCCTCCAGAATTGGTACATTTCCCTGCAATGAGTGCAATAACTTAGGTGTGTTTTTAAGTTTTAGACCTTTCGGCTTCGGTTATGGTTATGTTTCTTTGGGAAGAGTATAAAAATGTAAAGATGCTTTATGTTGATTTGAATCACTTTCCAAAAAAGCTTCTCAGGATTATTGGCTGATTTCTGATTATGGCATGGGCTCTGAAATATAAGTGCCAGAGCAATTATATTGCAAACTATACTTTCAGAGTCATCATTACTGAAGTAAATGGACCGATGTCCATTGAAACAGAGTCTGCATTTGGCCTACTGTACCCACCCAAGGTGGTGGATAATGACTTTAGCAATTACTGTAGCTGGAGCAGTCAGTTGCACTTGTTCAGTGGCCTGTTCAGCCAAGGACGGTGTGACTGCCTCCATCTGAGCAGTGAGGTCTGGATGGTAAGAAACAGCATGCTCTCTCACCTATGCCCTCAGTCTAGAAAGTATGCTGTGTTATGCTTCTTACTGACTACAGCTACATGCAGGTAGTATTTTGTAGGCTTGTCCTATTTTCCAACACACATTCTATCTGTGAAGAAGAAGAGAAATTTTTAACCATTTGTTAATGATTTCTGGTCACCTACCTACCTAGCTTTAGCAGTTGTTGGGTGGCTGCTTACATCTAGGCCACTGGTAGTTGTAAGTGTGCAGATTTATCTCAATGGCTTGAGCCATTCTATATCTAGAAGTCATGCCTACAGTCAGGATGTTAATTCCCAGTAAAGTTACTGCAAATGGGCCAAATTTACTTTGTGCATTTAAAACAACCTATGTAGAAATGTGAGAGCCGTGATGTTAGTTCAGAAGTAGCTTTGTGAATTTTCCAAGTCCACTTAAGCATTCTTTGAAACTTATTCTGCCTGTGATTTACTATCAACCCAAGGGGATTAAAGAAATGGTGTCATCTGTGACAAGGAAAGCAATGTGCTTGATCAGAGGTGAAAGCAGTCATATGTCTTAACCTTCATTCTGAAAACAACATAATCATCTTTTTCTCCAAAAAAAATCTAAGTGGTCACTATTGAAAAATAAATACTTGTCAGAGACAAATATGATTATCATTAGTTTATTTATTCTAGCAAGAAAAAAATCCCTATGTCACTCTTGTTTGGCAGGTGTTTGATTGCTAATCTAAGAATCTAATGTAATATATTAAATTTGCTATATTGAAGAGCAGGCTCTATAGAAGAAAAGGTGTCCTAGTATCTAAGTTCTGTATGGCTAGAGGATAAAGTGCTATATTCATTAAGATTATAGATGAAATTTGGGCATGCAGGAGGGGACTTGTCTTACAGGTACCACGCTGAAGCAGTTTTGGGGGGCTAGAAAAGAACATCTTAAGTCTTCATCGGAAATATAAATTTCCAAGTCTTATCATTCCAATTGCAGCCTTGGAGCACAAGTGAATATGCCAAAATGAAACTCAGTTATTCATCCCTTCATTTACCCAGGCTTTTCTATGATTTGGTATGGTTATTGGTAGTAACAGCAATTACCCATCTCTTGTGAGACAGCAAATGTGTTACATATTTGCCCTGACTTCAGTGGGATGACCTTCATTATGCAATAGAAAAGAATTGGACCCATCGATTGCAAATTCTTATCTTTGGCACCTTACCCAGCTGAAATGCTCACACGGGGCTTTTCTTATGGGGCAGAAAAGCTGGTTCATTGCAAAGACTTCCTGAGGAAAAAAGGGACATTTTGGAAGCACGATATTCTTGGAGATTGATGATAATTGTACCTGCCTTTCTGCAGGCTATGTAGTGAGTGGAAAGTGAGCAATCCCAAGGGGGTGTCTCATGGCAGAAGCATTCTGAAGAGGAGTGGCTGTGCAGTGGGAATGTTGATATCTCGTGCCTTTTTTCTTAGAAATTGGATAAATGGTTGTCCTGCTCATTCCTATAAAACAATCTTTTGTGAAAATATAGGGGCACATAACTTTAGCAGTCAATGGAGCTTTTATCACTGATTGGAAAGGGAGACTTGGGCTGTTTTTTAGAAGGGTATATAGCAAATTTTACTTATCCTTTCATTTATAACATTTATAGTTTTGGGGTTATGTTTTTGTCTTTTTTTTTTTATTTTTTTCTTCCTTCCTGATCTCCAAGAAATATTGTCCTTAGAAGCTCTATAGAAGAACAACAGAATGTAAAAGAGAGGCAAAGGTTCCTAGCTCCTTAGCTCCTGATTACATTTGAAAAGCTATGATTTCGTGCAATTTATCCTAGGAATCAACTTGGTAGTTTTGTGTGCTTTGAGTTTTGAATTCATTTGTTCATACAGTAAAACACAAAAATTTCAAAGTAGAATCTTAGAATATAATGCCACAAGAAGCAAAACCACATGATTTCAAAATAATGATTCCAAGATTCTGAAATAATCTAACATCATTTAGATTACGTGTAATTTTTTTGGCAAGGAAGGGATGAGTTTTACACTTTCATCTGCCCTCTATGACCTGCTGGTTTTGAGTTAGGGCTCGTACAGGCTCTGTAGGCTTACTTTCACTTTATGAAATTTGATATTTCAAACAGATTTCAGTCATCTGTGCTATGATCATATGGCATATTTCTACTTGGGACTTTTCTTTTTTTTTCTTTTTTCCCACCAAACAACAATATGTCTTCTGATTGAGATATATATATCTATATCTATATATAGATATATATACACACACACATTTATTATTAAAGAAAAAGTAGTCACAATGTATTAAGTGGAAAAGTTTTATTTTTTTATCTTAAAAATAATAAAATAATTTAAAACTTAAAATTAGTGTTTAGTTTGAAAATAAATTTTGCTTGAATAGTTTTTTTTTCAGACATATACCTAAGTCAATCTACAACTATTTTTGTGCATTACCTGATATCACGTTTTGTGATCATTCTCCATTAAAATTTCCTGGAATATACGTGTTTATTTTTAATTCAAAGGTATCATGAAAGTGGGAAAAAAAAATGCTATATTATCCAATCTATCTGCCATGACTAGCCTTTGTTTAAAAGATTTTTTTTTTTTTCTTTTTCTGAACAGTAAGTTCATCACATTATGGCAGTTTTATTTCTCAATCTTCTTTTACTAATATTAGGTTATTGTTTTCAACTGATTTTGTTTTGAAAGATTAGTAACACATAAAGGAAACTTTCAGAAGTGTCTATGGAATTGAGGACTTTAAATTCCACTTTTCAAAGCAATTTAGAAAGAACTCAAGCTCTCCGAAGTATTGTCTTCAGGAAGCAGGTTTTGGCTTAGCTTAAAACCGAAGGCAAGTGCTGTTCAGAATTAAGTGATCCTGTTTTTAAAATCAGCTTAGCTATTTTATGAGAATCTTCATAGCATTTGTTTTATGATATAGCATTTCTTTCATATAGTTTGTGTGAGCAGCTTTGGTCTGAATTTTATCTTTTAATGTACAAGAAGAGTAAGGATGATGAAAACTTGATCTTCATTAGTATCTTCTTTGATTGTTGCATTTGTTTTGTGCAGGTTTGTCAACAATTTCAGCAGATGAAGGATTTTTTTTTTAAAAAGTTACCAGTTTAAAGATGACCAGTAGATACATATTTTTTTNTTTTTTTTTTTTAAAAAAAAAAAAAAAGTACTTGGGTGGAGGGGTTGGGAGTTGCTAGTCAGGGAGAGAAATAGAATTAAGGCTCCCTAGAAGTCCCCAAATCCAGAACCTCTGTTTATCATAAATCACTTCCCACAAGTACACCCTCTTCCACAGCCCTCAAAGGTTGTCCCTGTACCGGTCACATCCGTGCGTCCTTGCAACACCAGTGCTTTGGAAAGGTCGGGCATAGGCCTCAGTTGCTCCACTGAATCCTGTGGCTCATTGATGAGTCAGGCATGGAGAGCGAGCTAAAGATTGTGCTGGCTTCTTTGAGGCAGTGAAATGTTTGATAAAGCTCTTGTGATTTTTTGCCCTGGTTGAAGTACGATAGACATGTTTACAGCAAAGATTTAAGGCTGTGATTATCAAAGTAACAAATTTGGCTTACAATGCTTATCTGAGTTTTCTGGGATTACCCAGACTCCTTCAGCTAAGATTTGCACGTTCTTTCATCTTCATAAATCAATTTGGAGCATTGAGTCACTTCACTAAAGTTTGACCAAGCAATTTTCATGTTTCATCTTCCACTTTCCAGCTGAAGGGCTTCTGTGCCTTTACCTGCTATTTGCAGCCTGTCAAGCACCTCTCAAATCAGTTAGACCAGTCAGTTTGCGCTGCCATCCAGAGGGACCTGGACAGACTGGACAAGTGGGTGGTGAGAAACCTGATGAAATTTAATAAGGCCAAGTGCAAGGTCCTGCATCTGGGGAGGAATAGCCCTAGACACCAGGATGGGCTGGGGACTGACCTGCTGGAGAGCAGCACTGCAGAGAGGGACCTGGGCGTCATGGTGGACAAGTCGACCATGAGGCAGCAGTGCCCTCGTGGCCAAGAAGGCCAATGGGATCCTGGGATGTGTTAGGAGGAGCGTCTGCAGCAGGTCGAGGGAGGGGATCCTGCCCCTCTACTCAGCCCTGGGGAGGCCGCACCTGGAGTCCTGTGTCCAGTTCTGGGCTCCCCAGTTCCAGAGGGATGTGGAGCTGCTGGAGAGAGTCCAGCGCAGGGCTATGAGGATGATCAGGGGCCTGGAACATCTGCCCTATGAGGAAAGGCTGAGAGAGCTGGGCCTGTTCAGCCTGGAGAAGAGAAGGCTGAGAGGAGACCTGATCAGTGTCTCTAAGCACCTCAAGGGAGGCAGTGAGGAGGATGGGGCAGCCTCTTCTCAGTGGCGGCCACCAATAGAACTAGAGGAAACGGCCACAAACTGAAACACCAAAAGTTCCACAGGAGCTAAGGAAAAACTTCTTGACAGTGAGGGTGCCAGAGCACTGGCACAGGCTGCCCAGGGAGGTTGTGGAGTCTCCTTCTCTGGAGATCTTCCAAACCCACTTGAACGCAGTCCTGAGCCACATGCTCTAAGTGACCCTGCGTGTGCAGGGGGGTTGGACTAGATGATCTCTAGAGGTCCCTTCCAACCTTACAACCTTAAGGATTCTATGAATCTATGAATTGATGCCTGCCTCTGTGCCCCAGATGGGGTTCTGGGAATATTCACCTTTTTTTTTTTAATTTCATTTAGAGTCACTTGAATGTTTGTTTTGTTTCATGGTTTTTGCAGACACTTCTGAGGCTGGAAAGTTAGTCTATGTGTGTCCCTGTTGCTTCCTCTGAAAGCTGTGGGAGCTCTCCATCAATTGCAGGATTTGGAGTGAATCTCATAGCCAATGTCCAAATATGTAATCCAGATTTTGGCCTATTTTCAAACTCAGGTTGTAGTGCGAGCAGTTCTGCAGATTTGCAAAATATTAGAAGTATACTTATATGTAGGAAGCAAAACCTGTGCAACCCGCCTGTTTATTTATACACAATTTTTTTTTTAGAGATGTAAAGCATCCTGAGTGCCAGAATATTATGAAGAAAAACTATTCAATTCCCTAGATGGTGTAACTGCACAATGTAGTTATATACCTGTCTTGTTTACTCTGTGCCAAGTGGAGAGAAATCAGAGAAATCTCAGTAGCTTCTAGCTCAGATTTTTTTTAATCCTCTTATTTCTTCAACCTCTTTTCTAATTTCTCTTTGACCCTGCACTTCTTGTGCCCTGTGAGAGCTGACCTGGTGTGAAGGTCCTACCCCAGAGCTCAGTGTGTCCACCTTTATTTCAGCACCACGGACTATATAAAGCCGCTGTCTGCAGTATTGCAAAACCTCCTCCCCTTTCTTTCTTCCTCCTCTCTCCCCCTCCTCCTGCTCCCCAGATAATCTGTTCTCCCAAGGAGGCAACCATACCAGAAGTCTCTCCTGATTCATTACCATTTCATAGTAAGAATGGTACTTTGCAAAACCATAGGCAAGCACAAATGTTGAAGAAAGGACATAATACATGCAGATTTGTCATGAGTTTTGTAATTACCTTTGTATTCTTCAAGGAATCCCAGTAGCATAAGGAAGGAAGGAAGTAGTGTTGGTTTGGCCCCAGATGACTTTAAAACTATGGTGCATTGCATTGCGGGATCCTATTAATAATTAAGCTATCTGTCACTTACCAACAACATACATTCCAAATTAAATTTAAGCAAAAGGAAAAAAAAAGATCATTTGGGACTGGATTAGCGGGCTTCAGAGAGAAATAAATAATAATCAAACATCTGTGTTCTAAATAGTACGTGCTTTATCAGACAAACAACTGTTACCGTCTCATTGTATAAAATGGCTTGGGGAAAACACCATAGCTCGAAAGCAAAGTCGCAGTTACAAAAGGGGAAAAAAAAGTTCATTAACAAGTCAGGAAGTGATTGAAAGTTGCCATGTTGCTGCATTGCCTTTTTCCTTAGTATTCTCTTTCAGCAGTAAAAACATATTTATTTTAGTACTTCATTCGGTGGACAAATGACAACTTGAAAGCTAAGGAAAAATACTTATGGCCACATTTGTAAAGCACAGCAGCTGGAACGTTCTGATATTCTAAGCATCAGAATATGATGCCATCTTCCTTACTTTCCGAATTTTCAAGCACCTTGTCGCCTGTGAAGGTTATAGGGTTTATTTTTTGCAAGGGAGCAGATAAAGGATACTGAATTAACAGACAAATAGGTAGAGAAGGAGAACTTAGTATCACCTCCATGCTGCCAAGACAAGCTGCTGACTAGACATTAATGTATCACCAGCATGTGCAAGGGAGAAAGAATGACCCAAATAAAACAGTAATAAATAGCAATGCAGTTTACTAATTAGCCTAGTGTAATATTTCATATCATGCAGGCTATTTTTGTGCCTCCTCCTCTATTTACATTCATCTTACCATCTTTTGGAAGCCATTGGGATAGCAGAAGATTGCAGAATAATGAGCAAAATAAACTAATCATTTAGATCGTAATAGGGCGGCTTTCCATACGTCTCCAACCCTTGCATACCTTTTCCCCACCCCAAAACACACTGTCTACCCTATCACTGCTGCTAAGGAACAGTGGTGGATAGTTACAAATGACCCATGACAAGATTGCACACAAAAACTTGATGAAAATGTGGAGAAGGCTTTAATACTTCATATTAGTGGTGGTGTTTTTTTCCTCTTTTCTGAACTCCAGGACTTGATTGCTGTTATGTCTGTGTGTCTGCAGGTTAGGATTCTGCTACCTTTTGAGCAGGCGGCTGTCTGTTTGTCTACTCCTTAGGTAACTGTGTTAAAATATCCTATTCCAGCTGTAACACTTGTTTTACAAGAGCCCTGGTTTTGTCTGACACAATATGGAACAACATTTGTCATTCGTTATCAGGGGTGATATATTTGTTAGCCTGCAGAGAAACATCTGCTGTGCTTTAATCTCTAGTGTGCAGGCCAATATTCATAGGATACAGCTGCATAAAATCACAGTATTAGATGGGGCTGTCCAGTCTGACATGAAGGCTAGCTGGCAGGCAGACAGAAACAGATTTTATTATCTGCCTTTTACATATTTATTTATGTCAAATATTTCTGAGAATCCATACATTATAGCCCTTTTTATGCATTGTTGTTTTGCAGTGACAAGTCATCGACAGCCAAATGAGAAATTTATGTTACATATTTAATATGGACATCTGAATGATTATCAAATCTATAGAAGCCAAGCCTGCCCAATCACCCCTAAATAATGGATGAGAAGTGGATGTGACTCAATTTGTTCAGTATAAAACCTAGACGACCTCTGTCTCTCATTTCATCACTGCGGCACTGTCATTATTTGCTTCTATTCATCTCACTTGGCATCACTCAATAAAATCTGCACATGATAAAGAGAATAACCTTGGTCAATAGTAAGAATGCAGGGGAAGGAAAAATGATCATTTCCCCTCCCCACAGGTATGGTGCCATGATGTATGTCATCATGGCTATATGAACTTCGCAAGGATGTCGGTATGTAGTCATAATAAAAGAGGAGACAAAAACTTTAATGAGATGGTTGGGTGTAGGGAGGAGGGATGGGCTGGATTAATGTTCTTCCATTTAGTTTGTGGATTTATGTTGAGGAAATTTTTAAGAGGGATTTAAAAAGGAGAAAAAAAGCCACTGGAAGTATGGCTTTATTTAAAATAATTGCAGAAACATTCTTGTGAGGGAAACATGATGTATGTATTTTATAGAAATTGCAACAAATTCCTCTGCTGTTATTCAGCAAGTGTCTGATGACCTCAAGAAATATGTTTTTCTTTGGAGACTACCAAAGGAAGACTTGTAAGAGCGGCCTATGTCAAAAATACAGGTCATTGTAAAAATCTGTCAAAGAGGAAACAGAGGAACTCAGCCACACAGCTCAGATTTCGAAAGGGAATTATGCTTTTTAAAAATGTTTCCGTGAGTCTCTTTCTGATCTTGAAAGCATATTAAGTATTATATATTGTATATTCACATTCCTTTTTAAGGTCGCAAATTGATAGTCAGTAATGGAATGCAGGAATGACAAAGGTTAAGTTCATGCCCATCAAGATGAGAGGACTTTTATTATAACAGAAATGTCCTAAATGTGTCACCGGATTTCACAGTATGAAGATGGCTGATGTGGTTCTGTTAAACCTTTAGTAGAGAAGACCATAATTTTATAACTCATTAATTATACAAATATTCCATGAAATAGTTGCAAAAAAGGACAAAGCTACAGAAAGCTACAGCGAAAAGTGATAAGGACAGAAGGTTAGCAGAGCTGTACAGTATAGGAAATAGTAAGCAAAAAGCATGCAGAACTGGGCAGCAATGTGCTGATTGAAGATTGGGTTACTGCTGCATTTCAGAAAGGAATGGAGTCAGTGAGTCTGAGGAAGTTGGCTAGGCTGTTGCAGACTGTTAGTGCAGAAACTGCAGTGAAGTATCAACCTGCACTTAAGTCTGGAAGGGATTGCTAGAAGCTTGAGGAAATCCAGTAGTAGAAGGTAAAAAAGGAACCATAGGTAAAACATGTAGGTAAAAACTTAGATGTGGTTGTGAAATCAAAGACTTTGAAAGAGAACAGAGAGGTTTTGTATCAGAAGTCCTGTGTAAAGCACAACATGTGGCATGAAGTGATTATCCATATTATATGGACATTTATCATGGTATTATCAAGGATTAATATGAAGTAGTTCAGCAACTTGAATTACATTCACAGAATTACAAAGCAACATCACATGGGAAGAAAATGATTGTTAGGAGGTTTGCAGAGCAAAGCAACTTAATTTGCAAAGAGCTTGAGGTTGACTGCAAAACAATTTCTGAGGAACAGAAGCAGCTCACAACTGAAAATAATATTTTAAATGCAGCTCTCTCTGGCCAAATAGGAGCATATTTACTTCAGCGAGGATTAGTCAGGTGCCAAAATATTTGTGGAAGAAGGAAAGGAACCAGATAAATGGGACACCTAGGCATATGTAGAAAGGGAAGAACAAAGAATGGAAATCCCAGTTTTTGAAAATGCATAGGGAAAAAAAAAATAACATTTAGCCTCGTTGTTCTCCCTGTTTCCCTAAGTCTAGAAGATGCCCTTCTGTTCAAGATTAATATGTGTAACTGATGAAACTCGTGCAGTCAGTGATGGAGGCCAGGTCTGGTAAATGCATTAAAATCTTAAAATTAATAAGCAATGAAAGCTGAGACAGGTACTTGATGGGATACTTTAGAGACAGAACCCTCTGAGGAAACAATATCGAGATGAGGAAAACTGTGTTGAATATTTAGTTATGTTTCTAGGTGATGGTGTGGCCCTTCTGAGTGGAGGAATTTTGACTTTTCCAAATGTTACAGCTGCTGCTATAGATGATAGCTGTAAGTGAAGTAGAAGGCAGAAATTAGGGTAATCAGACAGTGCAGGGTAGGTACTGAGTTTTAAAACTACTTCCTAATATAGCAAAGATCAGAGAGAGCTAGGCAGTTGGTTATCTTGGGGAATAATATCTTGGGGACACTGGAATAATACTTTGTGTTAGTGAGAGAAGAGAAATGCTAGGTCACAAAAGGAGCTAAGGTTCAGGAAGGGATGAGAATTTATAAGAAATATGTGAGAATAGATGAAAAAATATTAGAAAATAAGTATGTTACTTTGTACACCAAAGACTGCCCTGACAATAGGTAAAATACACCTTAAAAAACAATAAAATTAAATTAATGAGCAAAGAAAGTAGACATTATGAAGAAAGGTGAAAATAATGGGGTAATGTTAAACTGATCCCACATGAGTTTCTGTCAAAAATTTCTCATTTGTCTTTAGTGGGACAAAAATTTTTATGCACATATATAGAAGCCTCTGATTTCCTACATCAGATTCCTTTATTTCCTTTTCTCTATATGCGCAATGCCATCTTACTGTCAGCATTGCAAGGAATGCCCCTTTCCTCCTTCTAAACCCTCTGGATAAGATATTAGTGCCTTCTGCAGGCTGAAACTAATCAGGACAAATGAAAACGCATGTATAGTAAAATCCGTTGTCCAGGTCTGTGTTCAGATGAGAGCTTTTGTTTTTCATCACAGCTACAGGAATCGACTTGACATGGTATGTCAGAATGTTCAGGAATTACCTGGGAAAATGATATGCAAAGGCAATGCTGGTTAGGAGTGGTGAATTGCTTGAAATCATTTGTAATAGTTGTGAGCAGTTTGATCGTTTCCCCAGCCTTTTGAAGCCATGTGATTTGTGCTGTAAAGCTAATGCTGGCAATAAAGAACCCATGCCTATCTGTTAATCAGTTTGAAGATGGCAGCTGTTTCACATCAAGAGGATTTTAAGACAAAAGCAGAATAAAATACAAGACAGGCAGAGAAAGGAAAATTCTATTCTTTGTCAGAGGCTAAAATTAGTTGTGATGATTTAAACAATTCCAATGAAGACCTTTGTGTACACTGAACAGATAGTGGGGAATATTGTGTTTCAGACATGAAGCATTGATACAATCAGCTTCAGGACTCACTGAATGCCTTGAAATCCTTTCTAATTCCTTTACTTCTGGAAGTCTCTAACATGCTGGAGAAATTTACAGTCCCATCCTTTGTTGCTGTAGCCTTCAAAATGGCAGTAATTACTGAGAGTTTTCTTTTTTTTTTCCCTCAGAGTTATACAAGGATAGTGTTTATTAGATATTATCTTCCTGTCATTTAAAGCAGAGGTTTTTTAATTATAGCAAAAGATGTCTATGATTTTTTCCAAGTGCTTCTTTGTTTATGTGATGTACTGACCTGATACTGTACCTGATAATAAGAGCCAGTAGGAGAAAAGATACTGTTTAATCTTTTAGGTTAGATGAAAAAGAAGTTTGACAGAGCTCTAATATAAAATGTAGGGTTCCAAGGAAGGAAACGCTTGCCTCTTGGCAGTCAGTAAGAGTTTTACTGATGACTTCAGTGCTACTTACCCTTACCCACCTGTGCATGAGGAAGACCTGTGCAGTGTTGCACAGTCCTGGTCATATTAGACAAATAGCTTTAAAATTGGTATTCAATCTTCAGTGCTTGCCATAGAAAGACTGTAGAGAATGCCATTTTATGACTATATTAATGAATATTATTTGATTCTACAAAAAAAAAAAAAAAAAAAAAAGAGAGAAAGCAGTTCAGTCCTCCTGGTAATGACTTAATGCAGTCATTGTACCATTTTCTCATCCAAAGACATGTCTCTAGTTTCTATCAAAGGATAAACTATTCATTTTATAGGTAAATGATGAATTATTGAACTATATCATTATACTGAGATTTGGTCTTTCTGCCTAACACATTTGGTCACTATCCTATATTGCATGTCTTTTGAAAACGATTATACTCTTCAAAAAGCTTATAGAGCCACAAAGGCTGTATCTTTTTACTACCCAGCAACACAATATTTTATATTCTTTTTTCCACAAATTGCACATGGCCAAAGACTAAGACTGGAGAAGTTTATAACACTACTGGCACATTTCCTGTACATACAAATGTTGGCAACTCTGAGTCTTACAGTATCAGATATGGCATGCTTTAAATGGAATGTTAAATGCTAGTGGGAAGGCCAAGGGGCTAGCTATTCAATCAGACCCAAGGCTTCCTTTCTGTCCATGAAAGTCTTAAAGGTTAGGGGCTTTAAATTCATGGTGTTTTCAGATTTTTTTTTAAAGAGGATTTTTATGACCCTCTCTGGCTTTAGTAGAGTTGGACAAAGGCACCTGGGTTTGCAGATGCAGGGAAGTGAGTAAATAGTCCTAATAAAAATCTTAAAAAGTCATCAAGAATTTCATGAAATATTTCCTTGGAAGCATGCTTGACATATATTTGCATTTGTTTGCACACATATACAAAAAGAATGCTGATAAATATTTGTGCTGTGCTTTAGCTTTGTACATTTACCATGTACATCATAATTACAAGAGAAGGTATAATATATATTCAGCCTCTGCATAGGAAAAAATGAAGGCAAGGTCAATATATTTTGTGAACATACAAGGTTTTATGTTATGATTGGATAAACAGATTTTAATATATGCTATAGTTAGTATAGAAACACACTGGTTGATCACTGAAGATGTTGGTGACATTTGACTTTTTTTTAGTATCATAAGCACATAGTGTGTATTAATACTATTATAGTATTTTATATGTACATTTAGATATGTTTGGGTTTTTTTTTAATATAACTAAATGAGTATATTTCATATAGTTCTCCTGTTTGTACCACTCTTCCTGAATCTTAGCAAAGCTGGTTACAACTGTTACTGTAGTTGAATACATGGGCAGTTATTTTCAAACAGCTGGAAACTTTTTAAGGCTTGTTTTTCTGCTCTGTGAGGTATTACTAGGTAGCTCTTCTTTAATGATGGATTGCATGGCCTTGCCTTAAGACTACCTACATTTTCAATCTCCTTTTGCTTATACTTAACAGTGAAAAGGTCTGTAACTTGAACCACACAGATATCAGGTTCCACACAGGAGCCTCACTATTTGGCAAATTATTTGCCTTTGTTGCATTCATTTTTGTTTATAAAATACTAATTACCTCTTTTATTGTTTGAAGAGATTAAAAGTTAATAGGAGAAACTAAATAAACAGAATGCCATTCTGCACAAACTATATAAGCTGGTAATTAATTTCTGGCCTCCTCTGAGCTAATTAACTCATATAAAGAAATGAAGTTAATGAACCATAATTCTAGTCATACAAGTGTAGATACAAGCAGTTTGACTTAATGAATTAATAAGATATTTCCTTTCTTAGAGGTTTTTCAATTGTGTTTCTAGTTTGTAGGTCTTCTTAATGTTTCTTTCTGGCTAAAATATTTAATAAATGGCAGGACAACCTGGAGATGCGATTTAGCAAATTTGACTGTCATGCAGAAGACCACAATTTCAGAGCAAATAGGGAATTCTAGCTCAGCTGGGTGATGAATCTTTGATACATAACAGAGATGTTTTATTCCTACTGGAGGTGATGTAGTAACCATCTTAGACTGAAAAGTAACAGTTGCCAATAATGCAGTCACTATGTTCTATCTGCATTAAAAGGCAAATAAAAATGAAATAATTAATAATTATAATGGTATACCTTTAGCTGAGTGAAAGGATTGATTGTTAGTAAAGACTGCTGACAACCTCATTTCTATCAGCATTTCATCTGGAATGTGTACTGTTGTCTGAGCATGCTGTAATCAAAACTTGAGTCAGACATATGATTCTTAGTTAATCCTGGGGGGAAAAAAAAAAATGTTTATCTCAGACTCCTTGATTTCTTTTGGAAATAAGACTTACTTTGCCCATTTTGCCCTAGTAGCAATACAATGTTAGTTTTTTTACTGGAACCAATAGGCACTTCATCAGATAGGTTTGCCCTTAATTTCTCAGAGAGACCTAAGAAACGCAAATTCTGTGGCTCTGATTCACAAGCTGTCCCTTATATAAAAAATAATTTTGAGGTCACTAGCATTTTCAAAAGCAAGGACCTGATTCTTAAATATATATGAATTATAAAACAAACTTCCATAGAGTAGTATTCTCCATAAAAGTGATTTTGCATTTTTATTCCCTGAAATTGTATTCCCTAATTTCAGGCAAGAGGAGACATGGTTGTTTCGAATATTTTATTTCAGGTATTTTAGGCCTATTTGTTGATAAACATAGTTTAAAATACTTTGCTTCCAACACTTAAAGAAGTTAAGTAGAGGGAAAAAAAATAATAAAATGTTGGGGTTGATTTTGCCCTTCATTGCTGATATACAGAACATATTTGACCATCTGTTTTGAAGTCTAAATCTTCATCTGAATCACTGACAGTTTTCCTTTGATTTCAGCTGGAATTTCATCACTAATTATTTCATAAAATAGAGTGTAAAATTCTTTTAATAGTTTTCAATACCACACTGCTCTGCATACATATACTCTCCTGCTATCATTCAAATGAAAATTTCTCTTGTCCTGTTATTTTAAACATGTCATTTACCTAAGTGTCAGAAGTCTCTGTTTCAGACCTTTGACCTTCAGTTGTGACCAGGTGGTGAATTTTGTTTTCTCCCCGGACCTGAGAGCACAGCTGACACTGCTTTAGAAATGTATTTCATCGTGATTTAGTAACTTTCATTTATCCATCTCCATTATTTACTTAGATGCTAAGAGTACATCCTTTCTGGGCTATTTGTTTCTAATTGATGAGGTGGACATACATAAACATGTGAAAGTAAACAGTGTCTGACTGCTGATAGANTTTTTTTTTTTTTTTTTTTTTTTTTTTTTTTTTTTTGACATTAAAAAAAATCTCTTATATGACCATGACAGCACTTGTTATTAATGAAAGCAATGACTGTCTGGTACCAGTACGCAATCTAATTAAAAAGCAAGATTACAATAAAATGTGTTTCAAAGCAATTGGTCAATACGGAAACCACTTAAGAAAATGTAAGTATGATAAAACATGATTTAGCTAGAGAAAATATTGGCACATCATTCCAGCTTCCACTCAGATCAGAATGTAATTTCATTTTTGTTGGGCCCTGAGTCCATTATGCTCCTGTGGTGCGGGCTGGCTGTTTTAGATCTTAATCCAGATTTATCAGCCAAATATTTTGTTGCTCTGAACCCACAGGTAGCACAATCAGAGCATTAGCAATACCACTTGAAGTTCCACCACAGACTGACTATGGAAGATATTCTCAGGGAATATGCTCGATGTGATCCACAGGACCTCTGTGAGTCAGGGATGACATTCATTCTAAGCATGAATAAGAATCTGTTACTTTTCTGAGGTGTCACTTTAGCCCTCAGAAGAGGTACACATTTCATCTACAGTGGATTTTCATTTATGGAAGGAATTAGGCCAAAACTTTGGCTGAACGTGACATTTTTTAGAAAGAAAAATAGGTTATTTTTCAAGTTGATCACTTGTAATGGTGTGTGGGATGGCAATGGTGGAAAACTTGCATCCCACCTGAGAAGCCCCCTGTATTTCTACAGGGGGTATGTGATATAATACTCACCAGCATTTTGTGGTGCAGTCTCCAGAATTATGTGCCCCAAAGTACTTTTGCCTTTTGTTTGCCTAGAGGACTCATTGTCTTCTGTATAACGCCCAGAACAAAAAGTTCAGACATTGTCACTGAATTCATATTTGAGGAGGCACCCAGTTGTGGAATACATCATGCTCTAAACATATCTGTTTAGGGACTGTGAAATGAGAGGTCAGTGATTCTCTTTTGTAGGTCTCTCTGCTGCTGGATATCTGCTGGAAAATGCTTCCCGTCAGCATCTTTCTGTCTTGAGTATTCTTTGAAGGTCATGATAGTACTCACACATCAGGCATCTTTGTGCTCAGAGATTAAACTAGGGCCTTAAGAATCCTAGTCTCATTTTTAAATGAGAGTTTAGGGGGTTTTTTTTTGTTTGTTTTTTGTTTTTTGGTTTTTTTTTTTTTCCCGCCTCTGTGTTGTTTCTGATCATCTCTTCCTTCAGAAAAGGGCATGTTCATTAAAAGGCATAAAAGGAGCAACAAGTGGTCATTTGCCTTTCAGATTAGTTTTAACCTTCAAGTTTTACTTCCTTCATACTGTTTTTTTTTTTTTT